>JADLSH010000327.1:0-441037 GCA_016169945.1 Trachythela sp. YZ-2020 | reverse complement strand
ATTTACGTTGCAAATATAGTATTTCATTTCATGTATTTCATCCCGAGCCGGCGCATTTAATGCGAAATACTAATCCACGCTCGAATTTACTGCAGGTATGTACAGAAACATTGGCAGATACCGAGTCGTCCGCCATTTTTTTGTCATGGACTCGACCTTTTCGTAAAGTTATGCGCGTACGCAAGTTCAAGTCGAGAGAAACACCACATTTTGCAAACTTTTCAAGTTTGCATATTTTATAAGTAAGTCTCTATGTAAGTAGTTTTATATGTTAAGTCACCAAAACAAGATAGATGAAGAAAGTTATTTAGTATAGAGGACAAATTAACAAAGAGGAAAAACAGTCGAAAGACCGAAAAAGGGGCGTTTAAACAGGCAAGTGTCTATTTACGTACTTGCTTTGCCGATTTTAACATAGCATGCAGTATAGTTTGCCAGATTTGAAAATGTGTAGATCATTCTGTAATGGTCAATACAGCATTGATTGATCTTTAAAAGTATTTTAGTATTGATTCAAATATGTTATAGAAAAATAAAAACATTAAATCTCAAAAACCTCACATTTGCAAAGCAAAGTGCAGTATAAATGCTCCTCGAAAAAGCAGTTGCAGGATTTTGAAAATTTCGAAACGTTTTGTGAACGTCTAAGGTTGAATGTTACAGTAAATCAAAGCTAAAAAGAAATTACATAATATCATGCCCATTTTATATAGTTGGGCAATTGATAATTTTATAGTTAAAAAACAAAATAATATTTGTACAAATTAAAATATAAAAAATATGCAATGTTGCGTGTTACCATGGTTACATTTGTCGAACTTCATGTTAAAATAACTTTTGGGGAGTAAATTGTTTGGTTCAAATGGGCGAGGGGATTCTGCATGCATGTATTTCTAGTTTAATAAGTAAAACTCAACAATGATTGGTATTTATTTTAATTCCCCTCAATATATAAAGTGCAGTATTTATAAAAATTCACTAATGTTAAAATTTAGTTTATATAAAGTTTCCCAGACTTGAATAATAAATTTTCGCTGGATAGCCCTGAGAGAGGCTCCTCCCGCAGTGGCTAGTAAGTATTTAACTGAATTAATGAAAATGCAGGTTTTGTTATCGACCCAGATCTAGACTTGAGTCCAAGTCCATCTCTCTAGAGTCCGAGAACCGGCGCGCGTGAGGTGCAACTATGGAGGAAAGACGGACCAGGCTCACCTGCTGTGGTTTCAGATCGGAATTCTATGTAAGTTTGGCTGTTGATATAAAACTATTAAACAGGTGTTGTGCACTACAGGCACCGTAACCAGCACTTGTATATAAGAGGAATTGGGCCGCAAATTGCCGGGGCAATTATTAAAAGTATCAGTTGCGACCGTCACTTAAAATAGTCGAAAGTTGAAAATACCCTGTAATTTATGAGGCCCCGCACTATTTTCAATAAAGGAAAAACAATATATGAACAATTGTTTGTTATCATTGACATTGTGACCGATTCTGAGAAGCTAAAACCCTCAGTCGCACAGATATTGGCATATTAATTATACTTATCGAAATAGATCAAATAAATGACTATTGCACAAAATTGTCCATATTTTATCGTATCAAGTTTGCACCAGACCATAATTCTTGCCATCCTGAAACTTTTTTCATCTGTTTGAGTATAAGGAGTTCCTATGTCATATTATATACCTATAAGCTTGATAGTATGTGTAACTTATGCACCAGTCATGGAAAGCTCTCGCACCCTCCTATCCGGGACATGCCGGGAAATAGCGGGATTTATTTGCAGATTAGCCTATATCTGGTTATGCCTGGGTACTCAGGGCATTAGACAGCATACGTTAGATATGTGTCATGATGGCCCCGGGATTATGGGCTGTGTTTGAATCAGTAAATTCGTCTGTTCGAGATAATATGTTATTAAGCTATGTTCATCGACATTTACTAATTCTATACTCTATAGACATTGTTTTACTAAAAACCACTTTTTGGGATAATGTATTTGACTTTGTGTAAATTGCAAGATACAGCTAACAAGACAAAATGCAAAATATTTACCTACTTTGTAGAAGTTTTGTGAATTCTGGATTGCATGTTTGGCCTCCAGCCTTGATCAAAATTGAAATTTTAGAATGGTTGTTGAATTTTAAAGCAATTGTGTGCCATGCTTCATTTTTGGTGCCCGAGTAGCGAGACTTTAGTCATGTTTAGGCTAGTAAGAAGGCCATGTATGGGTTGGGGATTAGAATGATTTTGAGACCCCACAGCATTTTATCTAATATCCGCTGTTCCTGGGTAGAGAGGTGCGTGGCTTTCAATTACTAATTACATTACTGTGTTTCGGCTTTTATCCAATGACATATAACTTCCCTTGTTTCCGGCTAAGCCCCTCTCTCCAGCAAGCCCCTCGGATAAGTGCCCTCCTAATCTTATCACAGAATAAACAACAGAACCCCCTCTCCTGGAAAGGGTGTTTACACTGTATATAGTATTTACTATTTTCAGCATTTTTAATTTGGTTGGCGAGTTTAGGCGATTTGGTGCGAGTTTAAGCGCGGATTTAAGAGAATTGTTGCCAATTTTTATCCGCGATTTAAGGCGAGTTAGGGCGATTTAAGGCGATTTAAGGCGAGTTAAGATCCCAGAGCAGGCCTATCGTCCCAACCCACAAAATATTTCATACAACATCCAGTCTCGTCTGTCATATACAAAGGTCATGCAATTCAATGTTCAATTCAAAGATGAATTTTCATATAATCAGGTAAATCTCAATTCCGCAAACGTTCCATCCGATCGCGAGATTAACTCTTTACAGATGGCGAAGAAACGAGAAGCTGGTTACAGTATGCAAGGTCACGATGACCTTGGTCAGAAGTGAGAAATCAATCAGTTGGAAGTATGCAATGGCAAAACGTTCTGGTCCATGTTCTCGACAGCCGATTATAAATTCAATTTAAAATAAGCAAGGATAAAGTAGCATTGTGTTAATTAAAAGCTGTAAAGCATGCAGTGTCTGTTTAACTTGTAGTCAAACAATATACAGGCTTGACGAGTATTTTATCTGCACACTTTCATGATTATTAGTGGTCATAAATATAATAAGAAAATTTCTGAGGCGGTGACTTGGCGCAAACTTCTACTGACGAATAACGGCGCCTAACCGCATCAACACTGAACTTAAATGAACTCCGATAAACACCAATAATGTATACGTTCACTTTGATCGGAGTCAGAAATAGGAACATGTGCAATTAACCTACCAGAGCTCCAAAATATGCAAAGTAACATTATTTTGTCTTCGAATGGGTTTCTCCTAAATTTTGAATACATTTGTATGCTAGCTAAAATTTCTCAATTCTAAACTCTTGTTTTTCAACTCTTGTGCGATTCCGGCCACGCGAACATACAATTCCAGCTTCATCTTCGCTTCGCCAGGGTAAGATCTTTGATGATAGACAGTGCGACATATATCGACGTCAGCGCATCCTTATATGATCTTTCATGAATATAAGCTAAGGCAATCGCCTTCGGCACTCAATTACTTCGGATTTGTCCAAAGGCTTCATTAGGAAATTTTTGGAAACTACAGCAATGCATGTTGAAAAGACTCCAATTGCTGCAACAAATTCTCCATTTCACATTGGTGAAGTAGCTAAGACATAACAGCAGAAATATCCAAACATGTCTACTTTCAGGAAGTGATTCTGCTATTTTGGTAAATCTATCAATTGCCTTTCTCGCCAATTTAGAGTTTTCAATATTATTAATTAAGGTGTTCACCATTGCAATGTAACACGAAACAGTCCTCTCTCGAATATCAACATTTTCTCTAAGCGTCACGTCTAACTCAATATCAAGAGCTTCTTCAAGGGATGCTAAACCAGCTTCATATTTTCCAGACTCAAGTTGTTTGGAACCTAATTTCAAATCAACCTCGTACCCAGGGCCCGCCCGCCCGATTTTTTTGAGTCTGGCCGAGGTAGCGGGCGAGGCGCTTTAGTGAGCTGGTCACGTGATAGTAAAAATCTAATAGCATTACGTAATACAAAGTTTTTTTTGTTACCGGGTTGGATTAATATTGGCCGACTAATCTTAAAAAGTTCTCACAAGAAATGATGAGATTGAACATTTATATTAATTCGTGAATGTTGATGTTATTATGTAAAAGCAAGAAAGAATATAATCTACTATTCTACTGGATGAACATTTATCCCTAAATTGATGGCCCCAACGAAGTCATGATGAAGGCCAAAGCAAATGGAAGTAATTCGTATAATGATGTGTTTATATATTGTTATTGAGAACATGAGTCAACTGACAGAATATAATGCATATATACGCGAGTAGAATTGCTAATATTACAATTGAATATATACATGTAAACTTGTAAATACTTCTCAATATATATTTGATGCCTCGTGTCGCAGTTAAATACGTTCATGTAATTTTATTTATGCTGGTTTATAGTATAGCCATACTATAACACATTTGAAATGCAACTAATACTATTAACACTATATACATCCAATACATGTATAACCTCCAAGTGTAGAGTCAGTTAGAGAAGGCTTCCTGTACAGCTCTAGCTCTGAGAGAGCTATTTTATGGCGACTAACATTTTCGTCTTTCATATATACCGTGATGGAAGGCTTGGCCCATGTAAATGTTTAGTACCATTAAGTTAATCACACTGGCTCTAAAGTGTGACCATGCCAGGCATGAGTGTTTTTTCTCTGGGTTCAAATCCCAGTTCCACTTTTATAATATAAATACAAAGCCTTTACTTATGCATTCTGAATTTGTCTACTACTATTTGCCAATCTTCAATTCCACAATCACACAACAACATCAGCTATTTTTATGCAGCTTCACTTAAAATCATAAGTTTCCCCTGGGTACATACTTTGTTTAATATTCTGACTCTCAACTGGTAGGTAGGTTGGCAATGTTATGAAGCAACTACAATAAAATACACTCTAATTGGGGCCGCAGTAATTGGCAATAGCTGTTGCAGTTTACCCCACCCAATTGTCAAATGTTACTATGTTATTTTAAAATGAAATGTAATGTGTGCGTATGATGGCAACGTTAATAAAAACAAATACCTGAGGTTTGTCTTGTAGACATGGATTCAGATTAAGATAATAAATAAAATATTGCAAAATTATGTGTTACAGTCAAAGCAAATACAGTTGGTTATTAATGAACCCTAAATATTCTAAACTTGTGGGCAACAATTTTCACTTGTTGCCCAGCAGGATATAATTTGCATTTATCTAAAGCCATGTGACCACAATATATGTATATAACTAGCCATATATCTAAAGGGACTGGTCGTTCATTACAGGAGAAGTCTGTATACACAAACTCTTGTAGGAGGCAGTACCATTTCAAGTCACATTATTAATACAATGGCTTTGAAATAGTCTTCCCAAATAGTGGGTGGGTGGGGGGTCAGCCAAACTGCTGTACTCACTTTGGGGAGGGTCAAAAATATTGAACAAAGTATATCTCATTTGCACCAGCCCTCCCCCCTCAATTAATGACTATTCCCTAACTAGCACAAATATCACTGATAATTTTGAAAAAGGCATGTGCATGTGTGATGTCCCATATTTCAAATTCAGAAAACAAGTCCTCAGCAGACTCAATTGCATGACATTTCAAGACAATGGAGTCTATAAGTTCCAATGTAACTCCTGTACTAAGGTTGATTCCTCCAAGCCTATTACTTCCCAATTTACTCCTGTATGCTATTAGCATCTCTCTGATCCTTGCTCTTTGCCCATCAGAAACATCACGAACTGGCATTTGCTCTGCGACCTCCTCTACATCATCACATGATATTTGGGAAAATTCCTTACTTGTTGTGCAAGATAGGCATTGACAAGATTTGGAACAGTTACTGCAGCAAGAATGTCCCTTATTATTTATTGCATTAGATGGAGATCCCAAATAGATCACGAGTTCCTTTCTCAAGCAACTGGTTTCTTTCCTGCAAAAAGTCCTCATCGCTTCTGTCATACCTGGTTTAAAGAATAGTGAGGCATCTGCTGGCTTGCCATCTCGCCCTGCTCTACCAATTTCTTGGTAGTAGGATTCTATGGTCCTTGGTACCCCAATGTGTACAACATGCCTTATGTCATGAATGTTCACTCAATTAATGGCAATGTGTGGCAAAAAACGACACGGATCACTCTATCTTCATTCTTGCCAGTCAGTTGTTTCATGATCTCATGCTTCATCCTTTCAGTTTGTGGTGCATGGAACTGTGCAAACAGGCAATTTTCCGGTTTCTATTCAGACTCGGGAAAATAGCATTTCTCTCCAATTTCTTCCATAAATAGTTTAAAAGCATAACCACACCACTTCAGTGGCAAATATATCAGAGTGAGTGGATATGCTGTTAAACTATTATTTAAATATTTGGCAATTGGAAGAAGTATTGCGTTATAGCTGTCCTCTCCATAAGATGACGTTCGTTTTTCCTTTTTAATATATATATTTGGTCTATTCAAATTTGCTATCACGAGTACAGGCTTGTCCAGTATAAGAGAATTGGTTAGTGTTTCTCTAACATGTTTCGGTGCGGTCGCAGTCAGGACTAGGAAAGGTGCGGATGGAAAAATGGAACCTAACTGAGATAATTTACCAAAATCAGGGCGAAACTCAAATCCCCACTCGTCTATAAGGTGTCCCTCGTCAATGACGCATGCAACAACACGTTGTTGAAAAACCTCTGACAGAAGTATTTTCATGCCTTCTCTGCAAGAAATAAATGCTTCTGGGTGAGCAAAAATTAATTTTGAATTTCCTTCTTTTATGTTTGTTTCGGTTTTGTTTGATAGTGATAGCATTTTCAGACCTCTCCCTTCTTCGTCACTGTGGTGCATATGCTATCTCTTTAACACCACTTTCTATTCCGTCTTCCTCTTCATAACCAAGAATGTTTTTCTGTGTTACGCTGATTTTTAAGACAGCAGCTTTGATACCATGATGTTTTAGACATGCCATTTGATCTTCAATCAGTGCGTTTAACGGCGTGATGACTAAAACGATACTTTTTTCCTCTACATCTCTGTCTCGTGCGTTCAAGAAATCGAATATGAAGGGGAGCAAGTGGAATAGAACTTATTTTCCATAGCCTGTTGGAAGGACTGCAATGGTGTCTCTTTTAAGAACTAACGACTCTAACACTTTGTACTGTTTCACATTAAGGAACAAATTATGATAGTTTGACGCATCTAAAGAGTACCGGACCGCGTTAATAAAATAGTTCAATGAATACATTTTTCAACTAGTGATTGTCGTTGACTGTGGAATATATCAGAACAACAAACTAGCAAAGTCATGTATATTTATATCTATGGTATGAAAATAGCGTGACGGGTTTCCCCTACTTTGTCAGGAAAATCCGTATTACCGAGGAAAATCCTCATGCCATTTGAATAAAATCTAAACTTGGGAAATTCACGTGCATTCCCATGCAGGATAGATGGGCGTTGTCTTTGTTTTACTGTTCAGTGTTGTTCCCTTTTATATTTAAAATGTTTAGTGTCAAACGATCAAATTTACTATTATGTTATAAAGACTTAATATTTAACTGTTAATCTGCTCATTTTTGTCTTACAATTACAATTTCCCTCGCCTCAATCTCAGGGAAAACTCGTTACGGAGGGCAACTCCCATTTACAGGTTATATATTGTAAAACTGACATCCACTTTCGTTTCTAAACATGTCTTCAAACGAAAGAACCCCTCGGAAAAGTTACTACAAAGGGAAAAGTAATATATGCTGTCTTTAGCCAGGTGGTGACGACAAATATTCACAACGGGTTTACAGATATATTTAGTTCGGTTGGTATACGAAAACGGATCGCTGAAACAATAGAGAACGTAATCGGCATAGTTTACAGCAAGAAGAAATCGAAGGACAGCCTTACAGAAAGTATGTCACGCAGTTGCCAAGGAAAACTTGAAGAGTTTCTCCCAAAATTTAAAACGCATCGGCACTAAATATGTACAAGAATATTATTGGAAGAAGTAACGTCAAAGAGATGTCTTGTATTCTCTCCAAATGAGTCTGGTGTCCGGCTTAATTGCACCTCTGACGTGGAGACCTCTCGCCTGCTCTAGAGCTGACGAAGAAAGGGCAAGTTGCACCTCTGACGTGGAACCTCCTCGCCTGCCCTAGAGCTGACAGAAGAAAGATATAGTTTATCGTCAAGACTTTAATTATTGACCACAGACATTTATCGAAATTTAATTCCGAAAGCGTCACGGCCACGGACATATAAAGACAAATTGAGGGTTGCTTCGCGTGTGCCTAAAAAGATATAAACAAAATCTCGTTTCAAGGCTCGAGCTAAAGCCCTTCGTTCGTCCAGCAGAAATTAGTAGACAGATAAACACATTACGCTCAGCTTTTATAGCTTTGTAACGCTAAAAGCTGTCCTGTTAAACAAATATTAACCAATGAAAAAAGTAAAGTAGTCACCAACAATCATAACACAAAATAGAATTAATATGTAAAGATATAGACTGCGAGCCAAGATTAATATGTAGATATGAACTGCGTGGGCGGCGATTATAGGGTGCGAGAGCCTTGGCCGACCATAGAGCTTACGTTACAGGCCTTATCAAAGGCGTTACACTTATCAAAGCGCTATAAATGTCGTACAAGGGAAGGATTCCACACATACCGATCGCAGATTTGAAGTATGGAAACTGTACTAATTATAATATCTGAGTATTTTAACCATTTTATAGCTAAACGTATTGTAGCAATTATTACATTTTAGGAATTATTGTTATAATTTAAATTCAATTCATTATCTTTCAGGTCGTCAAGCCATCTAGTAAATCCTTAAGAAATGAAGAAATAGGTGATCTTTTAAAAGCGATTGAATCTGGATCACCCTCAGTTGTTACAAACACGGTAGCAGGGATAGAAGTGCTGAAGCAGAAGTACACTGAAACGCTTTTGAACGAACTAGACCAACAGTGTACAAACCTGTGCATGAGATCAAGCCCATCGATCCTAAGAAAAAATGACTTTTCTGGAATGACTAAGTTTGACTGGCAGAATTTAATATTAGAAATGTCATCTCATTGTCCATTAGTGTTCCATGTTGTACGGACAGTTATGGGCTGTACCTCAAAAGAAAACACTGATGAAATTGCTCCCAGACTTGGCTTGTGCTACGCTGTTATGATGCAGACCAGAAACCACGAGCTCAGCTTGGTACAGCGTTTAAACACAATCCTGTTGACCGAAGGCAATGTAAAGAAGAAGGTTATTAGATTTTGTTTTTCGTAAGATTTCATAGCGATAACTAGAATGGAAGGATGTATCAATGCCAAAAACATGTACACACGTGTACATCATTTCAAGGGTTTTCAAAATGCCACGATGTTTTAATGGTTATTGTGATTTTTAAGGGATTCTTAGAGGTTTATCTTTACTTTGATCTTGATAGATAATTTGCAGAATTACTGTATCATACCATTATACACACATAGCCTCGACTTCATTCTTTTGAAAACAGACAGAAACTTCAAACATTACGCGAGTGACTAAAGAAATCAAAGAATGAAGTCGAGATTGTGTGTGTATAATGCAAAGTTCCAGTAATTCTGCAAATGGTCTATATGCTTGTGATTTGGTTTTTGGGTAACATTTATGTTTTCCAGTACGTAAGAAAATGATACAACCCTTAACAATATTGTTACGGCAGAATAGCAAGTTGTATTCGTGATTTGGTGACTGGGTTGGGGGATGGATGGCTTGTGACGCAATCAAAATTTAGACTTTTCTCATTGTGAATGATCCAAAATCCCATCAACAGCTACATCACTTCAGTACGTACATCATTGTCAACTCTTTGCAAGGAATATTAATATCGTCCAGATGGATTATTCTTCCAGACACATTATTCATCCAGACATATTATTCATCCAAACAGCTATTGTCACCAAAACAAAATACACCAATCAATAATCATTTAGGAAATATTCCTATATTGGCACCGTATATATCCCTTGACCTTGAAATACGATAACGATATACATGTTTTAAACTAGCAACCATTTAACACACTAAGACAGAACAATAAGGCCTGTTTATAATTCAAGTTTTATTCCTTCAAAGTGCCTAACTAAAGATAGCGTCCGTAACCAATCCTATTTCTAAGATCAGTGGCATAATTCAACGTAATCGAAAACATGGCGACATATTGATTTTACCATGTTCCTTCAGGGTTTCAAATCGACACGTCGTCCATCTTTTTCAATCGTAATACTAGTGAATGACTTATCGTTATATTAATTCAATCACTGGTCCGTATGGCAACTTAATTTGATAAACGTTCTCCTTGTTTCTTTAATAGCTTTTCAGGCAATGTCAGAAAATGGGCTTTTCCTTGTCACATCAAAGTAAGATAAATTCCCTGGACATGGTTGGCAATCATTTTGCAGACAGTTTGACTGAAGAGATAAAATCTGGCAAGAAATTACAAGGTACAGGAGACAACTGGGACATGTTAATTCGTGTACACGACATGCAATCTTCTCATCAGAATGTCGATTTACATTACTTCGCATCAAATTTGATCGTTGAAAGAGTGCCGTGCCAAAACCTGTCTACCACTGCGCCAAAGAGAGATGTGCGATCTCTTCCTAATTCGGTGTTTCTTCTCGGAAATGAAGAATCAACAAAGTTGAGAGAAGATCTCAAAGTGTTGGTTGGAAGGGTTCTGTTGGCCAATATCCCGGATTTGTCGTTCATGAGAAGCATTATTGCACAACACATTGCGCACGAATACCAGAATGAAATGGCTTCAAAGTCCACTATTGTTCCACTGTCTATGCAACTGAAGGATGAGAAGAAATACGACGATATAGTAGACATTCTGGATTACTATGAGCACGAATTGGAGGATATTTACGCCAAAGCGGGTGTAATCACTAAGCCAGAAGAAACAAAAGTACATGAACTTCAAGAGCGCGGATCAATTGCAGGATTATCAGCAGCGCCAGATCAACCGCGAGCTCATTTCAACATGGCAGATGACGATGACCACATGAAGGGAATTTCAGTACCATTTGGAGGAGATCAGATGACTAGAGTCAGATTCGCTGGTGCAAAGGACTTGCGGTCTGGAGCACACTCTGCAAAACAAAGATTAGATCACTGTAGTCTATTTTTCTCTGCGCCATTTCATACTAAAATGTCTTTTGTGCAGGTATTAAGTTATTTATGTACACACTATAAATCGTATCTACACGTACTATGTACACGTACTATGTACACGTGCTATGTACACGTGCTATGTACACGTGCTATGTACACGTGCTATGTACACGTGCTATGTACACGTGCTATGTACACGTGCTATGTACACGTGCTATGTACACGTGCTATGTACACGTGCTATGTACACGTGCTATGTACACGTGCTATGTACACGTGCTATGTACACGTGCTATGTACACGTGCTATGTACACGTGCTATGTACACGTGCTATGTACACGTGCTATGTACACGTGCTATGTACACGTGCTATGTACACGTGCTATGTACACGTGCTATGTACACGTGCTCTGTACACGTGCTATGTACATCGCGATACACGCTATGTACACGCAAGTGCTATGTACACGTGCTATGTACACGTGCTATGTACACGTGCTATGTACCGCAGTGCTGTAACACGTGCTATGTACCGTGCTATGTACCGTGCTATGTACATGCGTGCTATGTACACGTGCTATGTACACGCGATGCTATGTACCGCGTGCTATGTACACGTGCTATGTACACGTGCTATGTACCGTGCTATGTACACGCGTGCACGCTGTACACCGTGCTATGTGCGTGCTATAGCAACTGCGTGCTATGTACACGCGTGCTATGTACCGTGCTATGTAATACGTTATGTACACGATGCGTACACGCTATGTACACGCTATGTACCTGCGTGCTATGTACGTGCTATGTAATGCGATGCTATGTACACGCGTATGTACGCCGTGCTATGTACACGTGCTGTACCGCGTGCTATGTACGCGTGCTATGTACACGCGTTATGTACATCGCGTGCTGTAACCGCGTGTAATGTACTATGTATACTGCGTGCTATGTAATATCGATATGTACGTGCTATGCGCTATGTACCGTGCTATGTACACGTGCTATGTACTGCGTGCTATGTACACGTGCTATGTACCGCTATGTACGTGCGTACACGCGTGCTATGTACACGCGTGCTATGTACACGCCGTGCTATCGCCAAGGCGTACACGCGTGCTAATAACCTGCGGTACACGCATATGCTACACCGTGCGGCGTACACGCTGCGTACACGCGTGCTGTACACGCGTGCTATGTACGCACGCTGCGTTAGCGTACACCTGCTATGTACACGTGCTATGTACGTCGTGCTATGTACCACGTGCTATGTACACGCGTGCTATGTACACGCACTTTATGTACGTATGTACCGCGTGCTATGTACCGTGCTATGTACCGTGCTACGTACTATGTACACGCGTGCTATGTACACGTGCTATGCCTGCGTGCCGTACATTGCGCGTACTATGTACGTGCTATGTACACGTGCTATGTACACGCGTGCTATGTACCGTGCTATGTACACGCGATGCTATGTACGCGTGCTATGTACCGCGTGCTATGTACCGCGTGCTATGTACACGCGTGCTATGTACACGCAAGTGCGTACACGCGTGCTATGTACACGTGCTATGTACACGTGCTATGTACCGTGCTATGTACACGCGTGCTATGTACACGTATGCTATGTACGCGTGCTATGTACACGTGCGTACACGCGTGCGTACACTGCGTGCGTACGTGCATGTACACGTGCTATGTACACGTGCTATGTACCGTGCTATGTCACGTGCTATGTCCGCGTGCTATGGTCCACGTGCTATGTCGCGTGCTATGTCACGTGCTATGTCCGTGCTATGTCCACGTGCTGTCCACGTGCTATGTCCACGCGTGCTGTCCACGCGTGCTGTCCAGTGCTATATCCGCGTGCTGTCCACGATGCTATGTCCACGTATGTCCCGTGCTGTCCACGTGCTATGTCCACGTGCTATGTCGCGTGCTGTGTCCACGTGCTATGTCCACGCAAGGCGTGCTATGTCCGTGCTGCGTCCACGCAAGGCTATGTCCACGTGCGTCCACGTGCTGTCCACGTGCTATGTCCACGCGTGCTATGTCCACGCAAGGCGTACGCGTGCTATGTCCACGTGCTATGTCCACGTGCTATGTCCACGTGCATGTCCACGTGCTATGTCCGTGCTATGTCCACGCAAGGCGTTGCTATGTCCACGCAAGTGCTATGTCCACGTGCTATGTCCGCGATGCTATGTCCGCGTGCTATGTCCGCGATGCTATGTCCACGTGCTATGTCCACGCGTGCTATGTCCACGTGCTATGTCCGCGTGCTGTCCGTGCTATGTCGTGCTATGTCCGCGTGCTATGTCCACGCGGCTATGTCCACGTGCTGTGTCCACGTGCGATGTCCACGTGCTATGTCCACGTGCTATGTCCACGTGCTATGTCCGTGCTATGTCCGCGTGCTGTGTCCACGTGCTTTATGTCCACGTGCTATGTCCACGTGCTATGTCACGTGCTATGTCCGCGTGCTGTGTCCACGCACTGTGTCCACGTGCTATGTCACGTGCCTATGTCCGCGATGCTATGTCCACGTGCTATGTCCATACTGTGTCCGCGTGCTATGTCCACGTGCTATGTCCGTGCTATGTCCACGTGCTATGTCCGTGCTATGTCCGTGCTATGTCCGTGCTGTGTCCACGTGCTATGTCCACGTGCTATGTCCGTGCTATGTCCGTGCTGTATCACGTGCTGTCCGATGCTATGTCCACGTGCTATGTCGCGTGCTATGTCCGTGCTATGTAATCGCGTGCTATGTCCACGTGCTATGTCGTGCTGTGTCCACGTGCTATGTCCACGTGCTATGTCCACGTGCTATGTCCTATGTCCACGCGTGCTATGTCCGTGCTATGTCCACGTGCTATGTCACGTGCTATGTCCACGTGCTATGTCCGTGCTGTGTCACGTGCTATGCGTGCTGTGTCCGCGTGCTATGTCCACGTGCTATGTCCACGTGCTATGTCGTGCATGTCCCACGTGCTATGTCCATGCTATGTCCGTGCTATGTCCACGTGCTGTCACGTGCTATGTCCGCGTGCTATGTCGTGCTATGTCCACGTGCTATGTCCGTGCTATGTCCGTGCTGTGTCCGCGTGCTGTGTCCGCGTGCTATGTCCGCGTGCTATGTCCGTGCTATGTCCACGTGCTGTGTCCGCGTGCTGTATCACGTGCTATGTCACGTGCTATGTCCACGTGCTATGTCCCGTGCTGTGTCCACGCTGTGTCCACGTGCTATGTCCACGTGCTATGTCG
The DNA here is from genome assembly GCA_016169945.1 of Trachythela sp. YZ-2020. NCBI lineage: Eukaryota > Metazoa > Cnidaria > Anthozoa > Malacalcyonacea > Clavulariidae > Trachythela > Trachythela sp. YZ-2020. The sequence continues at coordinate 426,584 of JADLSH010000327.1, read as the reverse complement.
CGATGCTATGTCCCGCGTGCTATGTCCGATGCTGTCACGTGCTATGTCCCGTGCTATGTCCCGTGCTGTGTCGCGTGCTATGTCCGATGCTATGTCCACGTGCTATGTCCGCGTGCTGTGTCCCGCGTGCTATGTCTACGTGCTATGTCCACGTGCTATGTCCACGTGCTATGTCCGTGCTATGTCCGTGCTATGTCCGTGCTATGTCCACGTACTATGTCCACGTGCTATGTCCGTGCTATGTCCACGTGCTATGTCCATGCTGTGTCCACGTGCTATGTCCACGTGCTATGTCCACGTGCTATGTCCACGTGCTATGTCCACGTGCTATGTCCACGTGCTATGTCCACGTGCTATGTCCACGTGCTATGTCCACGTGCTATGTCCACGTGCTATGTCCACGTGCTATGTCCACGTGCTATGTCCACGTGCTATGTCCACGTGCTATGTCCACGTGCTATGTCCACGTGCTATGTCCACGTGCTATGTCCACGTGCTATGTCCGGGTGCTATGTCGCGTGCTGTGTCACGTGCTATGTCCCGTGCTATGTCCACGTGCTATGTCGTGCTGTGTCCGCGTGCTATGTCGTGCTATGTCCACGTGCTATGTCCGTGCTGTGTCCGCGATGCTATGTCCACTGCGTGCTGTGTCACGTGCTATGTCCACGTGCTGTCCACGTGCTATGTCCACGTGCTATGTCCGCGTGCTATGTCCGCGTGCTGTGTCCGCGTGCTATGTCGCGTGCTATGTCCACGTGCTATGTCACGTGCTATGTCCGTGCTATGTCCCGTGCTATGTCGCGTGCTATGTCCACGTGCTATGTCCACGTGCTATGTCCACGTGCTATGTCCACGTGCTATGTCCACGTGCTATGTCCACGTGCTATGTCCACGTGCTATGTCCACGTGCTATGTCCACGTGCTATGTCCACGTGCTATGTCCACGTGCTATGTCCACGTGCTATGTCCGTGCTATGTCCGTGCTGTGTCCACGTGCTATGTCCGTGCTATGTCCACGTGCTATTTCCACGTGCTATGTCCACGTGCTATGTCCAAGTGCTATGTCCACGTGCTATGTCCACGTGCTATGTCCACGTGCTATGTCCACGTGCTATGTCCACGTGCTATGTCCGCGTGCTATGTCATGTCCGTGCTATGTCACGTGCTATGTCCACGTGCTATGTCCGCGTGCTGTGTCGTGCTATGTCACGTGCTATGTCCATGTCGCGTGCTGTGTCCACGTGCTATGTCCACGTGCTATGTCCACGATGCTATGTCCCGCGTGCTATGTCCGCGTGCTATGTCGTGCTGTAATCACGTGCTATGTCCACGTGCTATGTCCGTGCTATGTCCGCGTGCTATGTCCGCGTGCTATGTCCGCGTGCTATGTCCCGTGCTATGTCCGTGCGCTGTCCCACGTGCTATGTCCACGTGCTATGTCCGTGCTATGTCGTGCTATGTCCGCGTGCTGTGTCCACGTGCTATGTCCGTGCTATGTCCCGCGATGCTATGTCCCGTGCTATGTCCACGTGCTATGTCCGTGCTATGTCCCGCGTGCTATGTCCGTGCTATGTCCGCGTGCTATGTCACGTGCTATGTCCGTGCTGTGTCCACGTGCTATGTCCACGTGCTATGTCCGCGTGCTATGTCCACGTGCTATGTCGCGTGCTGTGTCCGTGCTATGTCCGATGCTATGTCCGTGCTATGTCCGCGTGCTATGTCACGATGCTATGTCCACGTGCTGTGTCCCGCGTGCTATGTCGTGCTATGTCCACGTGCTGTGTCCACGTGCTATGTCCACGTGCTATGTCCACGTGCTATGTCGTGCTATGTCCGTGCTATGTCCACGTGCTGTGTCCCGTGCTATGTCACGTGCTATGTCACGTGCTATGTCCACGTGCTATGTCCACGTGCTATGTCCGCGTGCTATGTCGCGTGCTATGTCCACGTGCTATGTCCGTGCTATGTCCCGTGCTATGTCCGTGCTATGTCTACACCACGTGCTATGTCCACGTGCTGTGTCCACGATGCTATGTCACGTGCTATGTCCACGTGCTATGTCCACGTGCTATGTCCCCACGTGCTATGTCCGCGTGCTATGTCCGCGTGCTATGTCACGTGCTATGTCCACGTGCTGTGTCGTGCTATGTCGAAGGCGTCCACGCAAGTGCTATGTCCACGTGCTATGTCCACGCGTGCTATGTCCCCGCGTGCTATGTCCACGTGCTATGTCTACGTGCTATGTCCACGTGCTATGATGCTATGTCCACGTGCTATGTCCGTGCTATGTCGGCATGCTGTGTCCACGTGCTATGTCCACGTGCTATGTCCACGTATGTGTCGTGCTATGTCACGTGCTATGTCCACGTGCTATGTCCACGTGCTATGTCCGTGCTATGTCCCGTGCTATGTCCACGTGCTATGTCCGTGCTGTCACGTGCTATGTCCGCGTGCTATGTCCACGTGCTGTGTCCACGTGCTCTGTCCACGTGCTATGTCCACGTGCTATGTCCACGTGCTATGTCCACGTGCTATGTCACGTGCTATGTCCACGTGCTATGTCCACACGTGCTGTATGTCCGCGTGCTATGTCGTGCTATGTCCGTGCTATGTCCACGTGCTATGTCCACGTGCTATGTCTACGTGCTGTGTCTACGTGCTATGTCCACGTACTATGTCCGTGCTATGTCCACGTGCTATGTCCACGTGCTATGTCTACGTGCTATGTCGATGCTATGTCCACGTGCTATGTCCACGTGCTATGTCACGTGCTATGTCCACGTGCTATGTCTACGTGCTATGTCTACGTGCTATGTCCACGTACTATGTCGTACGTATGTCCGCGTTACGCGTGCTGTCGCGATGCTATGTCGCGTGCTGTGTCTATGTCCGCGTGCTATGTCGATGCTATGTGCTATGTGTGTCACGTCCTATGTCTACGTGCTATGTCCACGTGCTATGTCCACGTACTATGTCACGTGCTATGTCCACGTACTATGTCCACGTACTATGTCTACGTACTATGTCCACGTGCTATGTCCACGTACTATGTCACGTGCTGTGTACGTACTGTGTACTATGTCACGTACTATGTCCACGTGCTATGTCACGTACTATGTCCACGTACTATGTCCACGTACTATGTCCACGTACTATGTCCACGTACTATGTCCACGTACTATGTCCACGTACTATGTCCACGTACTATGTCCACGTACTATGTCCACGTACTATGTCCACGTACTATGTCCACGTACTATGTCCACGTACTATGTCCACGTACTGTGTCCACGTACTATGTACACGTACTATGTACACGTACTGTGTACACGTACTGTGTCCACGTACTGTGTACACGTACTGTGTACACGTACTGTGTACACGTACTGTGTACACGTACTGTGTACACGTACTGTGTACACGTACTGTGTACACGTACTGTGTACACGTACTGTGTACACGTACTGTGTACACGTACTGTGTCCACGTACTATGTCCACGTACTATGTCCACGTACTATGTCCACGTACTATGTCCACGTACTATGTCCACGTACTATGTCCACGTACTATGTCTATGTCCACGTACTATGTCCACGTACTGTGTCCACGTACTATGTCCACGTACTATGTCCACGTACTATGTCCACGTACTATGTCTACGTACTATGTCCACGTACTATGTCTACGTATTATGTCACGTACTATGTCTACGTACTATGTCTACGTACTATGTCCACGTACTATGTCTACGTACTATGTCCGTACTATGTCACGTACTATGTCTACGTACTATGTCCACGTACTATGTCTACGTACTTATGTCTACGTACTATGTCACGTACTATGTCACGTACTATGTCACGTACTATGTCACGTACTATGTCACGTACTATGTCTACGTACTATGTCTACGTACTATGTCCACGTACTATGTCCACGTACATTATGTCCACGTACTATGTCACGTACTATGTCTACGTACTATGTCCACGTACTATGTCCACGTACTATGTCACGTACTATGTCTACTATGTCGTACTATGTCACGTACTATGTCTACGTACTATGTCCACGTACTATGTCTACGTACTATGTCCACGTCCTATGTCCACGTCCTATGTCGTACTATGTCCACGTACTATGTCACGTACTATGTCACGTACTATGTCCACGTACTATGTCCACGTACTATGTCCACGTACTATGTACACGTACTATGTCCACGTACTATGTACACGTACTATGTACACGTACTATGTACACGTACTATGTACACGTACTATGTCCACGTACTATGTCCACGTACTATGTCCACGTACTATGTCCACGTACTATGTCCACGTACTATGTCCACGTACTATGTCCACGTACTATGTACACGTGCTATGTCCACGTGCTATGTACACGTGCTATGTACACGTGCTATGTACACGTGCTATGTCCACGTGCTATGTCCACGTGCTATGTCCACGTGCTATGTCCACGTACTATGTCCACGCATGCTATGTCCACGTACTATGTCCACGTACTATGTCCACGTACTATGTCACGTACTATGTCCACGTACTATGTCCACGTACTATGTCACGTACTATGTCCACGTACTATGTCCACGTACTTATGTCACGTACTATGTCCACGTACTATGTCCACGTACTTATGTCCACGTACTATGTCCACGTACTATGTCACGTACTATGTCACGTACTATGTCCACGTACTATGTCCACGTACTATGTCCACGTACTATGTCACGTACTATGTCCACGTACTATGTCTACGTACTATGTCCACGTACTATGTCTACGTACTATGTCCACGTACTATGTCCACGTACTATGTCCACTACGTACTATGTCTACGTACTATGTCTACGTACTATGTCTACGTACTATGTTCACGTACTATGTCTACGTACTATGTCTACGTACTATGTCACGTACTATGTCCACGTACTATGTCTACGTACTATGTCCACGTACTATGTCCACGTACTATGTCCACGTACTATGTCTGCGTATTATGTCTACGTACTATGTCCACGTACTATGTCCACGTACTATGTCTACGTACTATGTCCACGTACTATGTCCACGTACTATGTCCGTACTATGTCCACGTACTATGTCCACGCTATGTCATACTATGTCCACGTACTATGTCCACGTACTATGTCCGTACTATGTACACGTACTATGTCCACGTACTATGTGCCACGTACTATGTACGTATGCTATGTCCACGTACTATGTCCACGTACTATGTCCACGTACTATGTCCACGTACTATGTCCACGTACTATGTCCACGTACTATGTCCACGTACTATGTCCACGTACTATGTACACGTGCTATGTACACGTGCTATGTACACGTGCTATGTACACGTGCTATGTCCACGTGCTATGTCCACGTGCTATGTCCACGTGCTATGTCCACGTGCTATGTCCACGTACTATGTCCACGTACTATGTCCACGTACTATGTCCACGTACTATGTCCACGTACTATGTCCACGTACTATGTCCACGTACTATGTCCACGTACTATGTCCACGTACTATGTCCACGTACTATGTCCACGTACTATGTCCACGTACTATGTCCACGTACTATGTCCACGTACTATGTCCACGTACTATGTCCACGTACTATGTCCACGTACTATGTCCACGTACTATGTCCACGTACTATGTCCACGTACTATGTCCACGTACTATGTACACGTACTATGTACACGTACTATGTACACGTACTATGTACACGTTTTTGTGTCCATGAACAATAGCACGGGGACGAGGCTAAATGCTGATCTTGGCCTGTACATACATAACAGGTTTGCACTTTTGCAGCCTTGTATGTGGTTCTTCAAGAAAACTTAGCGTTCGTGAAGGGGAGTTTTAGAAAAAAAATGCCTGAATCCAGTCACCCGACTCACTGATTTGCCAAATCCCATTCCCAGCTGCACAATTGCGTGTGCAAATCCCATTCTCAGTGGTGCAAAACCGATTTTCCCAGTGAAAATAGAAGCAAATAGAAGCTCCCACTTTACTCACGATCCTCTAATTAGGAAATATAGTCTATTTAACAGACCGTAAAAATATATACGAATACTTACGAGTATATCCATACTGTGGTCGTCCATCGTGTCGCAGTGTCTGTCATTTACAAATCGTGAATTTGGCTTATTGGTCATTTTCTTGTCTTCTGCTTATTGGATTTATTTCAAATTTGTACCTGTGATCTACGTACTTTGTTACTGTTATCGTATCAAGTTTTGGTGTTCTCATGTTGAATACAATTTAAATATAACGTGTTTTTAAATTTTGACGGTTGGGATTTTTTTGAATTAATTGCGTCTAGCGTCGTTGGTCATGGCAACATCCTTATCAACTTTTAATCGTGCTTCCCTCATTTGAAGTCAAGTCTCTGCATTGGAATTGTGTTTGTCTATTTACTCGTGACATTCGAAGTTACTTATCGCTCTACGTGGCCCAGTTCTCAGTAATTTTTGGCAAGATTAATATAGTATTAATGTACTGCCGCGTATGATATATTAATATATATATATCTCAACTTTGACCTTATTATTTTCGGGTTTCCCCTCGTGAACCTTTATAGCCACGAACTGACAACTCGTGTAAACAAGATCTCCTAACTAACTAATCTGCGCTTATCCCAACATCTGATTGGAAATACTTTTTATATACCATGATGGTATATTTATCTCGCGCTCTCACTTTTATCTGCATTTGTCAACTTTATCAATTTCTACTCTCTGATCTCTCAAGTTCAAGTGAAATTTATAATGATACCAATTTATTCTACGTGTCTAACGCGGTTAAGTCGACGCGAGTCTCATACGAAATCCAAGTCATTAAACGACATCGTTATAACCCAACCTCATCACTGCAAACATCGAGTATTCTAACATCCGGATGTAGACAGTTCAAGCGTTTGACTATAGCCTTGATTTTAATTCAGTTGAATGGCATTGAAATCAATCCCGGTCCATTCTACGATAGTAGTCAAATTACCCCAATTGCAAAACCAGATAATCTATTAAACACAAACATTACTAATAACTTAGAATCATGGACTTATCCATCTTGCCACTCCTGCACTATACCAATTAAATGGGATGACGACTCGGTTTTCTGCTCTGGTTGTGATAGTTGGTATCATGCAATTTGTACTAACGATGAAAATTATAACAACTGGTCTGATGAATGGATTTGCGACGAATGTATTGATAATAATATAAATAATACTAGTGTTTTAAGTGGTGAAGCCACTCACGATTTACCAGATAATGATACATCAAATGACGACTCTGACCTACATCATGACCATGTGCCCGCTAGTGCCAGTTCTTCATTTAATGACCCAAGCTGTTGATATAATATAAAACCATATTTATAAAAACAAAATTCAAACAAAACATATTTTGTGGGAGAAGGGGTTCTGGGGTGTGAAGCTCATATTATGACAAACATCATCCCTACTCACGTCACACCTTAAGCTGAACTGATTGACTGAACTGAATGCTCTGACCATAAAGCAGAGCCTTGCCAGGGGTAGCTATTCCCTGACGACCCTGAACCAAGAAACACTTGGACAGTTCTTAACCTGACCAAGGGGAATGAAACCCCTATGGACAGTCCTTAACCTGACCCAGAGTGCTAGACCCATACGGGCAGTTCTTAACCTGACCAAGGGGCGATAAACCCCTATATGGACAGTCCTTAATTATATGGTATATGTGTGACGTATATTGAGTCTATGGGCCTGAAGTTGACATTTTGGAGACTTCAACCCGAACCACAAATTTATTAACCAAAATAACAAAATAGTCTGCGACCGAAAACGTTAGTTTTTAACTATATACATACTAAAGTAAAGGCATTATCTAGCAGCAACATTGTTTGTGTCTCTTTCCAAAATGTCCTTTCTCGAGTCCTTGATCCAGTATATGGTGTTGAAGACAGTTGATGATAGCTGCTTCCATTTTTATATAATAGCTATTATTTCCACTGATATATTAACTACCAATATTATATCGATGAATTTGCAATTTTTAACATATTAAAGGTAACTCTAACTTAGAGCAAACGTCAGGCTGAATAGCCAAGGAGGTGGGTGGGTGGGAAATTATTTCAATAACTTGAGTAAGCGAAGCGCTCAGTATAAATGATATGATCTTGTTAGCATCCTGCAAGTTATGCGCTAATTAACTTGTATTATATTGCGCGTTATGATTGGTCAATTTGTTAGTAGGAAGCGTTACCATGAAATATCAAGTACTGCCCACGTGAAAGCATGCCCAATGATTAAAATGATCTTTGAACTATCTGTCAATAAGTAAAACTAAACAATGCATTCCTTGAGGACTGGACGGAAGGAATCACCGCCTTTGAGACAGAAACTTATCTGATATCTTGCTTAACATACTAGCTTCAACGCGTTGTCTCATTAACTTAAATTTATATTGTCTATAAATTTGCTTTAATGACCCAAGCTGTTGATATAATATAAAACCATATTTATAAAAACAAAATTCAAACAAAACATATTTTGTGGGAGAAGGGGTTCTGGGGTGTGAAGCTCATATTATGACAAACATCATCCCTACTCACGTCACACCTTAAGCTGAACTGATTGACTGAACTGAATGCTCTGACCATAAAGCAGAGCCTTGCCAGGGGTAGCTATTCCCTGACGACCCTGAACCAAGAAACACTTGGACAGTTCTTAACCTGACCAAGGGGAATGAAACCCCTATGGACAGTCCTTAACCTGACCCAGAGTGCTAGACCCATACGGGCAGTTCTTAACCTGACCAAGGGGCGATAAACCCCTATATGGACAGTCCTTAATTATATGGTATATGTGTGACGTATATTGAGTCTATGGGCCTGAAGTTGACATTTTGGGAGACTTCAACCCCACAAATACACAGAATGTGTATTCCCCATAGACGAAAATACCTTCTCCCCATTTTTAAAATGAAGAATTGTTATGTATTTAGCCTTATTGTTAGAGTGGCTGATTTGAGCATTACCATCACTCATATTACAGCTGGAATGTCAGGGAGGCCAGGAAAAACCTACGATACAGGAAACCTGGATGGGGCCAAGACAATTAACCAGCAGCTTCCCCACAAAGCTTCTATCTTACAAGTTCTCGATTGGAGTGTTGATAACACGACAAACAGAGCTGACTATATCAAGACATTGTTTTCTTGTTGTGATTGTTCACTCGATAAAAACAAAAATTATAGTATGATATTGTATGCATGCAGGCATTGACATTGGAAAATAGCTTGAGCCTCGGCTTTAGATATTTGGTTTCATGCAAACAAAGAAAATATAATGCGGATCATGCATAAAAAGTGCAAACAAATTTTGTAGGCATATAGATCATATGTGTATTCAAACTAGAACTCTTTCTATATCTCAAACAATATATTATAGAAATGTATCCACATTCAAGCAACATCAGATCTTACAGAATGTGATTCAATCTTATGTTATAACCACAAACAACTTATTGTATTGGCATGCTTTCAAAGGATGAACTATTGTTATCAATTACTTTAATATTTATAATGACTGACTAAAATTGAATTGGCGTAGCACAATATATTGCCTGTATACTTCATTTCATTTAAATATGTGCTATGTCCCTAACCAAATAAGGTAGAAACTAAATACAAATCAAATCAATGCCAATTTCCCACTGCAGGAAAAAATAAATAGATTAATTTATTAGAATATGTATAGTTAAAAACTTGGAGGCAATCAGTGAAACAGATCGAGACTTGCGCCAAACTCATTTCGTGAGGAATGCAAGTTTTGGAGTGATATATAGTCGATGAATCACAATAATTATAGAAATATATATACTGCCAAACTATATCTATCTATAACTTGGAGCTTAAGATTAGCTCCGTTTCAGTAAAAACGAATAATATAGTAACAGAATTATATAGCTATCATTCACGAGTAGATATATGTAAACAGTTAGGCAAACCCCTCCCGACTATTTCTCAAATTAACGTAAGTGCATGTACAGTAAGTGTCGTGAATGCTGATATAGCATAGCAAATCAAAGTATACTTTTGTCGGGGTATGTTTTAGTTTTCGATATATACTGATGTGTGGAGTATGCCTATGGTATACATCTTACAAATAGATTGAAATTTGAACTAAGTAACTATAAACTTTATCATCATTATAATTCATGCAACAAGATAGGTGCAGCCAATTCAGCGATCATGGTTGGATGAATGATATTCTTTTCTATATTTATGATTATAGGGTGTATATAGTGTGTGACAATTTAAGCTGCCGAGCTTTTTCGGCCTCAAAACAATGATCGAACTTTGGACTCAAATACGTCAATCAAATATATTACCAGCTGCATGCGCATTAACAAAACGAGACATACTAAATGTATCGATAGACAGATACAGTCAACTCTCGTTATAGCGCACATGAATTTTTTATGTTGGTTTAAAACGAAATATAACGCAATCAATTGAATTCGCCTGTATACTTACAATACCCAAGCTAAGCGATGGCAAATCCCCCCTTAACTACACATTTTGTATCAATCAGTGGTATAATCCAATTCCTTGTTAATCCCAGTGTTCTATGATATCCACACATCTGGTCGTAGCGTTTCTTTCTGTTTATATAATGCCGCCGCAGCCACTCCGTTGCGTAGGACCAACTTTATACGTATTTAAACTGATATATTTCTTTGTTCATGAGAGGAATAGATGCCCCGCGTCGGCGGTACTTAATTGCTCCGCGTTGTCGTTGAGTTCTGTTTGACTAAACTGCGTCGTCGCTCGCCATACACCCGTTGTTGCATATATACGGTAATATGTACCATCTGAAATCGCTGTCCAATTTAAGCAGTTCGCGTGCATAATCAGTAGACTTTCATTCTTGAAAATTCGTTTCGTAACTTGAGTAAGTAGCGTTTCTTTCTATTCTAATGCCGACGCAGCTATTCCGTTGCGTAGGACTAACTTATACGTATTTAAACTGATATATTTCTTTGTTCATGAGAGGAATGGATGCCGGTACTTGCTTCGCGTTGCCGTTGAGTTCTGTTTGACTAACTGCGTCGTCGCGTCCACACTGCCTGTTGTTGTATATACACGATAATATGTCCATCGTTAGATCGCGCACCGCCGCATCATACCATCGCCGTCCAAAGCAGTTCGCGTGCATAAACGGTAAACTTTCATGTTGAAAATTATTTCAATAACTTGAGTAAGCGAAGCGCTCAGTATAAATGATATGATCTTGTTAGCATCCTGCAAGTTATGCGCTAATTAACTTGTATTATATTGCGCGTTATGATTGGTCAATTTGTTAGTAGGAAGCGTTACCATGAAATATCAAGTACTGCCCACGTGAAAGCATGCCCAATGATTAAAATGATCTTTGAACTATCTGTCAATAAGTAAAACTAAACAATGCATTCCTTGAGGACTGGACGGAAGGAATCACCGCCTTTGAGACAGAAACTTATCTGATATCTTGCTTAACATACTAGCTTCAACGCGTTGTCTCATTAACTTAAATTTATATTGTCTATAAATTTGCTTGTACCTCAACCTATCTATGCCGAACAAAGGTCTGAGATTTGGGCAATGGAATGTGAATTACCTAACAAACGCTAAATACGAACAGATAAAGCTTATGCTTACTAGTCAAAGCGAAAAACAATTGAATATATTATTTTTGATTGAAACCTTTCTAAAACCCACAGACTGCAACTCGTGCTTTAATATCCCAGGTTACACCTTGTTTAGAAAAGATCGATTATCTAAACATGGTGGGGGAGTAGCCGCATATTGCTCTAACGATTTAAACTTTCGACGTCGTCTTGATCTTGAGGAAGATTCAGTTGAAATAATGTGGCTAGAAGTCTATCCATTCAGATCTAAGCGGTCTCTTTTGTTGGCAGGCTGTTATCGCCCACCTTCGTCCTCTAAAGACGATGACAGTAAATTTGAATCGGTATTTGAGCGTATATATTTGAAAAACACCGAAGTCATCCTAACTGGCGATTTCAACATTGATTTTAAACACTCAAATACTTAAAAACTCGCGAAAAGTCTGTTGCATATGAACTTCAATCAAATTGTCAATGACGTAACAAGACCAATTAGTGGCTCATGTTTGGATCACATTTATACTAACCAAAGCAAACGTATCTGCAATGTAGTCATTCCAAATTATGCTCTATCCGATCATCTACCAGTCTTCGCTATAAGAAAATACAATTGTCATCCTTCTAGCTCCAGTAAACATAAAACTTTTACCTATCGGGACATACGAAAACTCAACGTAACATCATTCAGATCGTCTCTTAGTAGTACTCCTTGGGACACTGCTTTCATCTTTGATAACATTGACGACTGCGTAGATTCATGGGAAAAACTATTTATGCAAACTGTCGATTCATTATTACCATTGAAAGAGAAGCGTGTGTCTAAAGATAAACAACCTCAATGGATGACAAATGAAATTCTTGACGCTATTAAAAAGAGAGACTATCTGATGTCTAAAGCTAGGTCCTCTAACCACCCTGATTGCTGGAAGCTTTATCGCGCCGCAAGAAACTCTGTGGTGAGCAAAATCGAGCAATCAAAGAGAACATTTTTTAAAGAATCATTTCGCGAAAATAAATGAAATCCAAAAACCGTTTGGAAGTTTCTAAAGTCTCTTGGCTCCCACAGCACTGATTCAAACAAGTCTCCGATCTCTGTTTCTGACGAAAACAATAACGAAATTAGTGACGCAAAACACATTGCCAATATCTTTAATGGTCATTTCACCACAATCGCATCAAAGTTAAAATCATCGATGAATTTACTAAATACTCCAAATTTATCTAAACTAAAGACATTTATATTGTCTAAAATCCAACCTGATACAACGTTTAGTATTCTAACTATTTCAACGAAAGAGGTCATAACCTACCTGTCAAATATACCCAACAACAAGGCAACAGGCGTGGATGGCATTAGCCCTTTATTATTAAAGATTGATGTTCACGAAATCGCACCATCAATAGCCAAGTTAATCAATATGTCACTAAACTCTATGACATTCCCTTCCCGATGGAAAACCGCAAAAGTTACTCCCCTTTTTAAATCAGGGTCGACCGCTGATGTGAATAATTACCGGCCGATTTCAGTTCTACCAGTCCTTTCAAAGATAATCGAAAGACACGAGTCCCTTTCCAGCTACTTGTCAGTCAATGGTCTAATTTATTCTAATCAATCTGGATTTCGAAAGAAATACAGCACAGAAACAGCTCTTGCGTTTATCATCGATACTCTTTTATTTAATATCGACAAGAACAAAATCAACGGATTAGTGCTAGTTGACTTTAAAAAAGCTTTCGATATGGTAGACCATGAGATTCTCCAGCGCAAACTTGAACTTTATGGCTTTGACAACAACTCCTTAAAATGGTTCCAATCTTACTTGTTTCAACGTCGGCAGTATGTTGTTATAAATAATGAGGTATCAACAACAACAATCATCACAGATGGTATTCCACAAAGTTCAATTCTGGGTCCTCTCCTGTTTGTCATCTTCATTAATGACCTCCCTCTACACGTCGACTCTCGCCTTGATATTTTTGCAGACGACACTACTATAGTGGAGTCATCGATGTTTACCAGAGTTGGTGAACTTAATGAAAAATTGTCAGCATCTGCTTCACAGGTTGATGACTGGGCCAAAGAAAACAAGCTACCACTTAATGCTGCAAAAACTAAAACTTTGCTGATTTCGGGAAAACGCTTGCACAACATGTTATCTCCACCTGATATGCGCCTTAACGTGAAAGCTAACGGAACTGCACTAGAGCAATGCAACAACGCGAAACTTTTAGGAATAGTTCTTGATGAGAATCTATCTTTTGATCTGTACGTGGACTCCCTTTGTAGCAAGATCTCTAAACGTCTAGGAATACTGAAAACTATTAAATCGTATCTGCCTATGGACGAACGTTTGCTATTTTACTCAACTATGATCAAACCTCTATTTTTATATGCTTCAATTACTTGGTCAAACTGTAGCAAAAATAATCTATTTAAGCTACTTAAACTCCAGAAAAGAGCTGCACGTATCATCCTAGATGCTCATCCACAACATCAATCTGTCGACCTCTTTAACCGTCTAAAATGGATTCCCTTCTATCGCGAAGCTGAAATACGCAAATGTATACTCGCTTATAAACGTTGTCATAACGAATGCCCTGATTATCTAAATGATATATTACCTCTCAACAGTGATCACCATAATAGAAGAACTCGCAATGCACATTGTCTTTTTACAGCACCTCGATATAATAGGGTTACTGAAGGTGGACGTACTTTCTCTGTGAGCACTATGAAATATTGGAATAGTCTCTCGCATGAAATTAGATCTGGAACTTCAGTAAATACGTTTAAGAAAGCATTGTTTGTAAATATTTTTAATCAACAGCAAGACATTGAAACATTTGCTCTTTAAATTTACCACTATTATTGTAAATATATTCCAGATTCATATATCTTAATTTTGTAATCTTGTAAATATTTAATATTCTACTGAACGAGGGCCACTAGGTTATTAGTGTTCGCACTATTATGTGTCACCCTCTTAAAATAAAGTTTCTATCTATCTATCTATCTATCTACCCAGTATATCCATGAAAATGAGTGATTGGTAATAAGAGTTCATTAACAGGTCATTTATACTTCCATAGCCATCACAATACGTATCATTTAATCTATTCTCCCAATCCTGCATCCACTTCCATATATTTATAATGTTGTTCTTTTCCATTCTCTACTTTCGTACATATGACAACTCATCCTTTTTGGGGGTATATATTGCGATTAAAGTAAAAAAAAAAACAATTAAAAAAGATACACCCTTAAAAGCAGATGGTATGTATTTGTGTAACTAAAAATGTAAATCAACAAAATATAATTTGTGTAATACTCTTCTTACCATGACAAGAAATCGTCCATGTTACGAATATTTATCAACTATTTATACGTAATTATGGAAATCTATGTATAATCAGTAAAATATATTAAATGCAAATAAATAAAAGATAATCCTGCTCACAAACATTCACACTTCTAGAAGTAACGCGACATCCTCATATAACGCGCCCGTTTGCAAATTATCATGTTTTGACACTTCATTAAACGTATTTTAGTTTATCTACAACTTGCTTCACAAGCCCGGATCTGTCAGAGAAGTTGGAACAATCAAATATTTCCGTGAGAAATATAACCGGAGAAATGTGACGCCAGAAAAGGTGACGAGATCGGAGCAATTCCTTTTAACCGTCGGGAAAGCATATCTGTTAGAAGCAGCAATGACATTTTGGGGAATGGAAAAGCTGGATGATCATCCGACGCAGCATGTACCACCACCACCAGGAATCCTTCACATGACAAAGGAAAAGAAAATAGAATACTTCAATGAAGTCATCGGGAAATTTGTCGATGAATTTGTAGTACCAGATCCCGACAAGGAAAATGCCTCATGTCAAACGGAGATAAATGTGGAAGAAAATGACGAACCGAGCATAAGTGAACCAGACAGAGTTAGGTATACATTTTACTTTAAAATTGATGTCATAAATGACGCGGACTCCCCATATGGCATGTATAGGTATCTTACAAATAGAAGTTTAATATTTGTCGGCTATTAATTTTCAACCCCATTTAAGCTATCGACCGGGAATGTGCCCTAATGCACCCCTATATACTAAAATCGTCTCTAAATAATGTATATTCACTATACTTTCTTCTCCTTAATTTAACAGATTTTATGGTTTGAACATGATTGAACTTTATCTTTTCCTAATGCAATTAATTGACACATGTAAAGAAGGTAAATTTCATACTTATTAATCTCTTATTACAACTGCTTATTGCTTAGACATCACACTCTCGCAACAGAAGATAGGTTTGGTTGGGAACTGAGCTTTGGGTCGGTACGTACCTATATGAACAGGCTTTGTGATTGGTTGGTTATGACTGAATAAAAGACAATAAACTATAGAAATCGCCTTTCTAAAGAACGAGTCATAAACACTGATCACTTTTGTTTCAGAAGACCAATCACAAAACATGTTCATATTAGGTAGGTACTTGCCATGAACTTTGCAATATATAAAGGGAATAAATATGTGGTATGCCCCCTAGAAAATTTTGAAATCTAAAAAAATAACATCTCCTGGGTTACCAACTCTGCATTCATTTTAATTAAACATTTTAAACATAAAATCACCATCAGCCCCAAATGCGGGGGGGGAGGGGGGCTCACACTGACCAGTTTTAACTGCATTTCTAAAGTAGAGACAGGCAATCTAGCTACAGGTACTCTCTACCATGATGCTGAGTGCTATTTACAATCTGGCAATGGTGCAAAGCAGATGTCTTGCACAACAGATAGTGTGGTGCTAATCCTTTTTACACTAAAGTTATACAGTATAGCACATAAAATGTATATTTCAAGGTGATGGAATAAGAAATAACATCAACAAGAAGCGACTCCTCCTATATTTCAAGTCGTCGCGTTCATTCCATAATTATTCTGTTGAGATGTTCACCAGCATTGCACAAGTAGAAGCTTTGTTGTCGGAGGAGATGGCTCACATGGGGACAGTATGTTAACTGGAATGGTGGTCAGGGCAAAAACAATTAAAACATTGCTTGTGATATGGCTCAAGAGATCTGCAATAGAGTGAGCAAGGATGTTGTTAAAGGTATGGGAGCAAACAAGACCACAAAGGCTATGGTACGGGCATCAAAGGCTTCTGCTGGAGTTCATCAGATTGTAAAGGCGATGGATGATGCACTGGAGGTACATGAAGTATCAAAGGCACACAGCAAAAAGAGTTCTAAAGAAGATGAGATGGCAATGTTACAAGATTTAAGAAAGTTGAAACCTTTCAAGACATCTCCAGGTAGACACCATACTCATTTTCCAGAACTTAATGTATCACCAACAAGTAGTGTCAACATGAGTAACTTATTTGCATGGCTACAAAGGCATAAAAAGCAGATAGGAATGGGATTGAGTGAATAAATACTTTCAACACTCACCGTATAAATGATGTCATAGGTGACTATATCAAGTTATAGAAATCTCATTAACTAATATTGGGTCATTCCAGCAAACATACACACCTCCCCCACAGAGAAACTGGGAAGTCAATACCCTCCCCTTTTGGTTGTCCTAATACATTTTCTATTATCACAAGTAGATTTTCCACCCTCACCTTCTGCTAGCACAAATTTCCTCCATAAGGGTGGTGCAGATATTTTCTGGAATGATCCATTTAAGCTGGCCCATATTCACATACTGTCTTGGCCAATATTTATGTGTTTTAAGTTAAATCATCAGTCAGCAAGCAACAAAGACAGTTAATTGTAGTGATTATACAAACATGGTAGACAATTTGTAAACAAGCATATGGTAGAACCAGTGGTACAATGCTCTAAGTCATGGTGGCTAAATGTTTGCACATACCACTGTATATATTCTTGTTGAGTCTAGGGGTAGGCCCCCAAGGGAAACTTTAATGCCATTTGAGAGGTCTAGTATAAAGACCAGTTCATACGGTATACGCCTGTCTTCTGAGCATGTCAATTTGAGTCACTCTTTTAAATCTAAATACAAGATTGACCCATCAATGACCATATCTGCCATAACATGGCCTATTTTGTTTTGTACTCAGTCTAATTATTACTTTTCAAATGGAGACATTTTGCCATTAAATGGCTAACAAGATCTACACTTCTCACGTCTTAACTATTAATGACAATAGTGACCAAATGCAGAATCTTTTGCATTTTACTCTGACAAATTTTCATTTATAAGTACATGCTTCCCAGGCTCTGCGTGGGCTTAAAAATCTTTGAATCCTAAGATTGAATCCTAAGCTTAAAGAGATGTAAACAATAAGAACTTAATAAAATCAACTTACTTTGTCACATTGTTATGGAATCGTTGAGTGTGTTTTGTTTACTCTTGTAGATAAATAGAGTAAACAAATTCAAGGATTCAATAACAATGTGATAAAGTAAGTTGTTTTATTACGTTTTTATTGTTTACATCACTTTAAACTAAAATACAGTAACACTTAGATGTTATATATATATATATATATATATATATATATATATATATATATACAGTATATATTATTTATAAAACACTCCAAGCCTGTGGTATAAAGGAATTTAGGAAAAAATGGCACCGGAAAAAATGGCAACCGAATTGTTCATTACTTTTTGTTATGTCCATTATTTTTTATTATGATGACTAAAAATTTACTTTTATATATACTACAATACTATCAAAATAAACTTGAATATAAACTGGATCCGTC
Organism: Trachythela sp. YZ-2020; assembly: GCA_016169945.1. Lineage (NCBI taxonomy): Eukaryota > Metazoa > Cnidaria > Anthozoa > Malacalcyonacea > Clavulariidae > Trachythela > Trachythela sp. YZ-2020. Next base: position 408,149 of record JADLSH010000327.1, on the reverse strand, counting down.
ATGTCAAGTGAAGTTTTTAACGAACCCTTACAATACAGTGTTCGCTTGACACATCTCCACCGGATATAATTTGCTTTAGTAATCTGCTTTGTATACATGAACCCCCTGCTTGCAATCACTTCCATTTTGGCACGCTGTGTTTCAAAAATAAAGAAGTTATCTGAAACGTTTGCATCTTGTATCTATTTTCCCATCTCGCAACAGGCCCTCGGCCATGAGTCATCGGCAATGAGTCACCGCCTGCGGCAGCGTGAGGATCGTTAGTTGGTCCCAAGGCAGACATTAACACGCCTCAAGATCACACAGCTATTTTCACTTAATCTCTTTGTTAATAATTAACACTTTCAAAACAAAGAAAAATCAATTTATTTATCGCTCTGGTAGGCATCGGCTCGTCAGGGGAAAACCGGGAATAATTAGACTTAGGGGGTGCTATTTTCGTTACATGAATCTGGTGTAACCACGTGGAACAATTGAAGTGTTACACAAAAAAATCCGTAAGGAACTGAAGTTTTGCCAATTTTTCCATTGCCAATTTTTCCGTTGCCATTTTTTCCGTTGCCATTTTTTCCGGTGCCATTTTTTCCGATCACCGGTATAAAGGGTACCATTGCATAGCCCAATCAGTAAATATTTCAAGTTTGTTCGGCAATTAGTGGGAATTAATGGCCGGGAATGATGTACTTTTAGTACCGACCCGACGTGTAAAGACTCGATCTGTAAACAAATCAAATTCGTTTTGCACTTAGTCTTAGTGGCGACGATACACCTTTACTACGGGCTTATGAATTATCCTATATAACAAACATACTTCCAGGGAAGTTCGTTTCTAACCCGGTTCTAAAAATTTGGGCTGCCAAAAATGTCAAAAAGAGATCGAAAACTCAAGATCCGGTTTGAACGATTAACTGTATCTGCATCGACTGTGCTCACTCAGTGGACTCATAAGACGTGCTCATAAGACATCATCTCACAATATTAAAGATTTATATTGGAAACGCTACCATTGAATTGCACATTTTAGTTAATTTAATACTGTTGTATATTATTTGTTCTTTTTTGTGGGTGTGGTATTGGTTGCTGACCACCCCTTCTACCGGGAGAAATTACTCCCTCCCCCCACGCCTCCCCCAATGCGTAGAGTCAAGTTACGGCCCTGGTGGTATGCCACTCATAGTGCATGGCGATAATTCACTTATATTACGGATTGCTCAGTTCTCAAATCAACTGAGTTAGTGGCAATGATGTACTCTAGCTGTGAACTGGTCTCTGAACAAGTCAGCTTCGTTTAGCGTTAGTTGGGATAAATGGGATGATGCACTTTCAATCCGACCAATTCGTTGGAGGTGAACCTCGGTTGGCCGTTGGCACTCATAGTGGCGATAAAGTATACTGTGAACATGGACTGATCATGAGTTCACAAGTCAACTTGGTTCGGCATTTATTGTCGGATCGATCCGTGAACAACTCATGTTGGTTCAAAATGTTGTTTCGATGATGTACTTTTGATACGGACCGGTCCATGAACAGATCAACTTCATTGGTCACTTGGTGGCAATGGCCTTCACAATACACCCTTTCGATAATTACGTCACGAATATTTCCTTGACCTGGGAGCCTCGCTTTCATGAATCAAGAAGAAATGCAATTCGCTCACGATTCATGAGAATGAGGCTCCCAGGCCAAGAAACTGGTGTCCATGAAAAACTCAACTTCCGTTCGTTCGGCCTTAGTGGCCATATACTGATTTACTTTGGTACGAACGGTGTTTGGAGAAGTTCACCTGGGTTTGTCTGTGCGCGTGTTTCCCTGTTAGCACGATAAATAAAAAAATAACAAACATCTTACTACGAAAAAGTTGTGGCGCTAAAAGTAATATAGCCCAAGGACAAATAGATCAAATCTTGGTTTCATTTGGAGGAATGAGAAATTTACAAAAGTCTGTCATGCTTTTGCGGGCTGGAAAGGATTAAATGTTGAATTAGTACATGTTATACAATATATGGCAGAGGTATATAATATGCAATGTGAGTGCCCTGTAGTTAAGAGTAAATTGATTCCGATAGAGAAAAAGACACTTTAATATCGCACAAATTGTAATATAGTTATATTTAATTAAAAAGAATACAGGTGATCTTTTTAATAACTGTATGAATTATTGGATTATATGAAGTCCAAATACTCTCTTTTCAAGAGTTTAAAGTACATATCAATTTGTTATGTATCCGATATGCATCTTCTTGTTTGTCATGTAGCACCGTTTCACATTTTGTCTCTTGCATGCAGTTTTTACATTCATATCATTAGCATTAAGTTGTGTAAGTAATAGACAACAATGTTATTTCACTTGGAATTATGGAGTTTTCACGATACAAAAACTCGTGTACGTAGCAACTTACATTACTTAAATCAACCACAGAAGATGAAAAGAAAAATATAAGTAATTTGTCCCGTTTGAAAGAACTTGATATACTATAATTAGAATAAAAAGACCTTTTCCATTTTTTTATTCGTTATTCCTTAATTTTAAAATGAGTGAACGTGTGTTTTTAACATGCATGCGACTATTTGTGACGTCACAACTGAGAAAACAAAATTTCTAAGATATCTCGAGCGTGCTATTATGAGCTAGAAGTTTGGTATTCAAAGTAAGTTTTTCCAATAGTTTTTTTCTGAAATGGAGACTAACAGGAATTTTTTTAGAAAATTGATAAACATTTACACATTGCGTTTTGCCCGGCCGATTTAAGATCCACTTTAATATATTTAAAATAGTTAAAAGATATGTGCTAACGACATCATTCTGTCGACATAATATTTGAAAAAAGTCATCATTAACATTAATAGCTAAATCTGAAATCGCCCAATAAAATGGCAATGTGTAACGGAGGGTAAGACAATTACAAAAATGGAAAAAGATGTAGTATATATATTTCTTTCAAATGACAAAGACTCGTATTAGTTTAATAATATATTAATAATATGAGGTAACATGCGACAAAATTTACTGGCTTCCAAACTCGTTTGCACTTACGCAACGGCTCTCACAATGAGCATAACGTGAGAATAATATGATATTACTAACGGTAAAAAAGGACAAACCGTTTTCTCAGTTCCTTATTATCTTTCGTAACTGCGAGTGAGCTTAGAGCAGTGAGCTCCATATATATATCTGGAGTAAGAACTTCTAATGTTCGGCCAATAGGCCAAGTGAAGCCAAAGATGGCGGCAATTGACGTCCAAACTCATGAAGGTCATAAACAGTTTTCATACCATTTTTCTAGCTAATTCCAGTTTATACTAACAGATCGCATCGCTAATCAAGTTATTAGTTCATAAAATCATGATGTTATTGTTTACATCGGAGTAAAAACACGAAATTTCGGCACACTCCTTGCCGGCTTGTGCAAACCGCGCGGTCGAAAACAATAGAAAGGGATTGGCACTGGACGTCAATTTCCGCCATCTTTGGCTTCACTTTTTGGACATAAGTTCTCACTCCAGATATATATATATAGAGCTCACTGGCTTAGAGTCATTAGCTCTTATAAGAAGATTGATATATAAAGGGTAAACGCGTAACCTATACTTTATTATTTATCCTTTTTTGAATAGGTAGGAACGCCGGAACGAAGCAAGGATGCAGCATTTCGATGTAATGTTATAATCTTAAAAATTCATTATCATTGCCATTTTTATTATCATTCATTGCCATGATAGGTTTTCTTGCAAATGGTAGGAAAATTTTGAAATTTTACAAGGTAAAAATTGAAACATCACAGCTTTTCGTATTTTATGACCTTCCTGCAGTCTCAAATATTACCTCACGGTATATAAACGACGGCGAAGAACTGTTTCATATAATTGAATTTTGGTAACATCCTCATGTTTGGCGTTCGAACATATTTCTCTTTGATCTTGACCCCAATCATAACTCTATATCTCTAACACTACTGTGCGCGAAACATGAGGATATAAACGAAATTTCCATGTACCGAGCTCAATGCAAACACAAAATATACAGAAGAAGTAATTTACATTAGATTTGGCAAATGAAGTGTAAAAATAGCTTTGCTAACTTTATAAGAATGAGATTAACCTTCGTTTTCACACTACGATTTGTCGAACCGTTCTTAGATTTACTATCCCGATAATCAGTGAAAAATACGCGGTAAATTTCCTCTGGTGACATCACCAATTGACAATTTATTTGTCATTAACATTCAGCAAATCTTGAAATGGTTCCGACAAATCGCAATGTGAAAACGTGGCCCTTGCATTTGTATCGTTCCAGCGTCCCTGAAAATAGACGTAATTAATGCAGTGCAGGGATTACATGCATTAAACTGACTTATTCATACAACGTAAGAATGCTTCAGTCTTACTACAAAAATACTAAAAAATTCTAACGTGCCTTGGAGATATCCCTATATACACTATCGCTAAACTACTGACATATATATTCTTGATTTCGTGTGTACTTAATTCATTATATTTCGATATTTTAAAAAATTATACTTAAACAACTGCTAAGATCTTGACAACGTATAGAATGAGAAATTACAACATCATCATTCTATCTATGCTAGCTGGGATGAGCATGTTAAACTTCGTTTAAAGATAAATTGTTTTAGCGTATATTAGCTACCGATCATTTCTGCTTGAAGAAGGTATGTTTTTGCCATATAAATGCTCAATCCAGCCTAACACAGATAAAAGCAGTTTATATACCGACTTTAATTCCAATAGTTGTACAACTGGACTGCTTTTTCTTCCATTGTGTTGATTGGATTACGAGTATGAAAACATAAATTTTCAGAAAAACTGTTTTGCTTATACAACGGAATCTTAGTCATCGTCCCAGTTAACCCAGCAAATTCCCCGGAAAATATCCAGTTTCGTCTTTCATATAATAACGTCAATTCGATTTTCAATTCAAGAATCAATTTTCATATAATGAAGGATGAAAATCTCCAATTCCCGCAAACGGCGCGCCCGACCCTGAAATAAACAGGCTCTTAGACTGTACGTGAAACGTAAGCTGGAAACAGTGTCCAACATAACAACAAAAATTTTCAGAGGTAGAAAATCAATCATTTGAAGCACGATGGCAAAACATTCTGGGTCCCATGTTCCTCGGCATATTATAAAAATTCCATCTGGAATAAGCAGCATTTGAAATCGAAAGTTGTAAAACGGCTTTACAAATAATATTTTAGTTGGAAGAGATATTTATGAGTATGATCTGATAATTACCACTGGTTGTAATACAAGAAAATCTCTGAGGTGGCGACCTAAAAAGTCTAAAAGAGACGTATACAGGTGCAAACTTCTACGAATAAAGAAGCCTAACTTCATCAACGCTGAACTTAAACTAACTATTGCAGTACCTGAAGCTGGCAAAATACTGTTTATAGTCAGGACATTGATCATATTTATGATTACACTCTAAAAAAAGGTGTGTTAAATTAACACACCTTTTCTGTCCAAATTTTAACACACCTTTAGGTGTGTTTTGTAACACACCATAAGGTGTGTTCAACACACCTTAAGGTGTGTTTTGATACACACCTAAGGTGTGTTAAACACACCATAGGGTGTGTTAAACACACCTTGAGGTGTGTTTAGTTACACACCAATAGATGTGTTAAACACACCATAAGGTGTGTTAGAAAACACACCTAAAGGTGTGTTTTCAGCTTGTCCAAATTTTAACACACCTAAAGGTGTGTTTTGGAGAAGGTGTGTTTTCTAACACACCTAGGTGTGTTTTCTAACACATCAAGGTGTGTTTTTAAACACACCAAGGTGTGTTTTGACACACACCAAGGTGTGTTTTATTACACAGCTAAAGCTGTGCTAGACAACACATGTATTGACCCTGTACTCTATTACACACCTTTCCTAAAACACAACTTAGAACACACAAATTGAATCGGGCTTAAGAACATACAAAACAATGCACACATCGAAAATGGTTGACATCTTAATTCTATGTTTCAATGATTGCAAGATGGTTGAAACACAGAATTCAAATGTTATACTCATTCCCAGATTGTGCAGTGCTTTGTATTTTCAAAGTTACTCTGTGGCAACCATGATTTTTGAATCTAGTTTTACCATTATATAAGAAAGCATAATACTATAATAATTGTTAAATAATTTATTAAGACTATAAAGTAATGTTAAGACTATTAAATAATGTACAGACTATTTTGTAGGATTACAGTTAGCTTAATTCATAACAGAATAGTTCTACAGTTCGTTTTCAGCTATTGACATGCTACTGTTCAGTTCAGTCATTAATGCTGAGTACTTTGTACCTTTGTATGCATTATTGCTTGATCGCAACACAATTTCCTGAAGAAAGGATAAGGCCACAACCATACCATCTGGGTAGGGAACATTGAAAACGTACGGTAGTGCGCGGATATGACATCTATCAGAGCGTTGATCACATCAGTACCAGGGCATTCAACAAACACTTGGTTCTCCCCAATAATCATTAACTGGTCTACATCCTCCGGGCACCCAGTGCACAGTACACAAAACTGGACCATTTTGTCCCAGATTATACTCTCCATTGCTGACGAGGGCTATGGAAAACAAATATTGTGAGTGTCAATGTAGATATTGGTGTAAAAGACAACTACTCAACTAGAATACGATTACACATCCAACATAGAATATGAGGTCTGAGGTCAGAGCACATGCACAACATTAAATATCTCGCAGTAAATAGCACTTGCCAAACATCAAATGTCCTGCAAAAAGCAAGCTAGATTATATACTTTGTCTCAGTGGTGAAGCTAGACATTAGCAACTAGCCATGCTATGCAACTATATTTTTTAAATTATTGAAACCTGTATTTGAGTTATTATAAGGAGAGTGGGATACTCGGCAGTTGACTGTTCTGTAAAACTACCTGAAGACTGGTAGACTGCCTGGACATCACGTAATGCTATAAGCTAGCTCTTTTGGATTAAGCAAAACATCTGGCCACAATAGAATCTTAGGAGAATAAAAATTAACACACTATTTTCAAATGCATTGGACATTAATCGGTTAACCTTGAATTATCTCGATCGTGCGGTGCCAGTGTGGCTAGAGTATAGCAAATATGGCGGTTGACTGTTGTGTAAAACTTCGTCTGGAAGTTAGTAGAAGTCCAGACAAAGGGCCTTCGCTCGAAACGTCGAACTTCTTATTGTATTTTTCAGGTAGTTTTACACATGTTCAGTCAACTGCCATAACCTTGAATTAGTTAACTACATACTGTATCAAATCTTTGCACCGCATAAAAATACAAAAATTCTAATTGTTATTTTTGTAAGTCCCTATTGCGACCAGAGGTTTTTCTCATCCAAGAGAGATAGGTTATGGTATTACCTGTACATAATGTCTACCCAGTCTCCTACTCTCCCTTTGATTACTCAAATTGTCTGCAGTTAGAAAGAGCATCAATTGGCAAAGCAAGCCATGGAAACTGCTCTTGCTATTCAAATAAGCATGCATTAAAATAGGCCAAAGACAATGCATTTCTGAAGGTTTCAATAATTAAAGAATCAACAATTTGCATAGCACAACCAGTTGCTATCTCTAGCTTCATCAGTGAGACAGAGTATAATTATAATCTACCTTGTTGTGAGACAACCCACTGATTAAAACAGCCTGGTTTAGAACAGGTTGCTGTATATCATTATTGATTGAAAAACTGCCTGGTATTAGACAGAGAATAATAGCGAATTAAGGCACATTGCGGTTTAATAGGTTAACCATAAGTGAGGAGTTAATTAGAGTTAGAATACTATACTGATATTAATCGTCTCATAGTTTGTAGACATGTGATTGTCAAAAGACTGCAACCCTAAGTTTTCCATGATCTGAATACCTTTTACATTGTCACATTGGCCAATATCAAACACACATAACTTGCTGCAGTTCGTTCAATCCTTGTAGCATTTGTTTTGTCTCTTCCAGTAATATATCATTGTTCTAGTCTTTGAGTCCTGAGGACAAGGTGAACCATACAGAAATATACCTTGTTTCGCCAGCTCCAAATATACAATATCTGTCTCAAGAGAAGTAAAATATATATTAGGACAACCTTATAATACATATAATGGAGTATATATTGAATGCCAATAGACTGGTCTCATAATTATGTCTATTTAAGCCATGCATATCCAACACTCTTTCTCTTAACAAGTAAAATCGTCTGGCATTTAGACAGAGTGAAATAGGAATGTAGGGCCACTAGGGTGAAATGAGCAAATTGTCTTAATGGGTTAAAAAGAGACATGGGTAAACAGTTCGGTTAACCCACCATCATCCAGCGGTCTGCGACGAGTACAATCAATCAATCATGTGGTGTTAAACATAGTAAACTAACGTATGGGGAATTAGGGCATATATCCTTAATGATTAACCACTCAACATTGGTAACGGTCAGGCATCATTAAATATGTACAAAATGTATTACCTTTTCAATTTGTGCAGGAACATTATAGAATTCTGTAATATTAAGCAGTGGCAGACAGTAAGGGGGACTATATAATCTAAAAATATAAGATGTATTTTAATTTGCAAGCACATTTCAAAAGGTAATAAATTTTGCTCACAGACACAAAAACATTAATTAATGAACCCTGGTACGCATACTATACATGTAAGAGTAAACTATTATTGGATTAAATTACAGTTATATCTAAAATCATAATCAATTTTAAGTATTTTGCAATAAGCAGTGGTAGACACTGGGGGGGGGGGACAAGAGGGGCAGTTGCCCCCTCCAATAATTTCTCAAAGCCTTTGAATGATAGCTGGTTAACTGTGTAACAAAGCTGTATCAATGAATTTACAACCACAAAAGCCTTGATAGGCTAAAATTTAAGTAAATTTGCATGAAATTTTAAGCGAAAATGGTTTTAAGAATTGAGATTTGCAGCAACAGAAGGATGGTTATATGTTGGCAACCTAAGTTCGCACCCCCAATATTTCGCAAAGTGTCCGGCACTGGCAATAAGTTCCATATCCACACATTGCTTCTGTCTGCGCCAGGACCCAGGGGGATTGGTCTTTTTACCCAGTCAAACCTTAGCAAATTCCCTTGGGGACAAGATACAGGTATTAAATACAACCCCCACCCTCAAGCAGTATCTTTTTTTCAATCCTATATCAAGTTACAGAGGCAGTTGCAAGCGGTATAAGCTCTTGTTTATTGACTGACTTATCAACACTAAAACATCAACAATGACTTGTAGCAAAAGGTAGGAAATGTATAATATGAATGGCCCTAGACCAATCCTATAAATTCATAATAAATTCAATGCATCCAAGTCACATTTGGGAGTTTCTAAATCAAAATCTCCTGGGTACTTTCCTGTGGGTTTTCGGCTTGAGAACCAAATTTGACTTTTCCCCACCCCCATGGGATGCAAACACTTGGCAAATGCCTCTGGGTCCCCAGGGGGAAGCCGCTGATACATGGATAAGTAGGGCATAGTGTTAGTCCTCTCTACTCTTGGAACATAGGCATGATATAATTTAACATCTATGATTAACTTTTGAAGCAAGCTATTTTTGTGTAAAAGGGGAGAATATTCCTGGTACTACCAAATATCCACTTATCGGCAATATATCAACCAGGCATTCGAACATTCACCTGTGATAGTATTAAATAGTTGGACAATGGGCCCAGTGATTTTACATTCTTGGACAGGTTTCGGACATGTGAAAATATATAAAAGTCATGCGAATCTGACCTATTAGTATCGATGAAACATTTCAGCTTACAAAATACAGCAGAATTTAGATACATGACTCTGATTGACAGTATACCAGTTAGTGGTGACAAGGATGCAATCTCTTGAACTCAAATAATATATTTAGAATAGGCAATACTTTGTTTTTCTCCATTTTCACTGCATATGTATCAACATAATTATGTTAAAATCTTATATGAAAGTTGTAGCTGATATTTGAAGTGGTTAAATCTTTAAATAAAGCTATATACTAGGACCAGATGGGCTCTGAGTATTTAACTGCCAATCTGTCATATACAGTTGGTAAATATAAACATTGAAAGCCCAAGTAAAAGTGAAGATTTTGTTAGCAGCGTTTGCTGAAGTAATTTGAAATTGGAACTGTATTATTTTCAGCGTTTTAATTCATATATTGTCGCGGCAAATTCAAATTTTAAGCGCGGACAACATGCTTGACATCCACGAACGAAGATTGCAAATATTTCCTAACAAAATCGCTCTAATTTACATATAAAACATAACAATAACCTTACCTGAATATTATTCAGTAGTCGCCGATGTATTGCTTCTGAAAATCCAGTTTATCTTGGGTCAAAAATACAAAATTTCGAGCTCGATTTGGACTAACAGAACAAAAATAAAATTTTAAAATATGGAGGTGTGATGACTCTATCCCGAGAACCTTTGCGCGCGTAGTAAGAAGACTAGACACCAGTCTGTCAGTCAGCGCGCATTGCGAAATATTCATTTTTCGTTCATTCTTTGATAGAGTGACAAAACTTCAATCACCATTAAATGTTTAAGATTTTGTATTACTTATAGAGCTCTAAAATAACTAGATAGTCGCTGAGATGCCCTTCAAACTTGAGCATACCGATATATTGCCCGATATATTTCAATATTTTCGTAGAAATATATATTATAGCATACATGTGGAATTCTGGTATAAGGAAGGATATTAACATATAATTAAGGTATTTTATCAAAATAATAACTGAACGGTTTGAAATTTTTCGAGAAACATCTATTACCGCCGTTGCTATGGTGATAATGACGTTTTAAGATATCAGTTTGGGTTTAAAATGCTTTAACCAGGGACTGTGGGACAGAGGGGGAGGGGCGGTTGGGATGGAGAGGGATTGCACCAATAATTTATCATACATATTTGTCATACACATAAGTTAAACATGTTATAATTTTTCACATCTATAAACAAGAAAACTAAAGAAAACATTATATACGCCAACTATGATAACTAACTCGATCACTGTTGTATTCAAGTCAGTCGAGTCTCTTTGTTTTTCAAACCAAAAATAATTGTCAAAAAAATTGGATCTAAGTAGGAAATCTGCTATCTCTTTTAGAAAATGTAGGGAGCCACTTTAAAAGGCATTTCCTTTCTCATTCCATGCTGTGTTTTGTTTAAAATATCCGTGCGAGGTGTGTTCTGTAACACACCAAGGTGTGTTTCTATAAAAAGTCAAAGGTGTGTTGTCGAACACACCAAGATGTGTTTTCATTCAAAAGGTGTGCAACTTAACACACCTTACAGTCATCAAAGAAAGGTGTGCTAAAAGGAAGTGTGTTCCATAACACACCTTGGTGTGTTTTGTGACCCACCATGGTGTGTTCTCTTACACACCAAGGTGCGTTTTCTAACACACCAAGGTGTGTTTTCCAAAAGTGCGTAGAAAGGTGTGTAAAAAGTACACACCTTGGTGTGTAATGAAACACACCTTGGTGTGTCATTAAACACACCTTGGTGTGTAATTAAACACACCTGTTTTTAGAGTGTAGATCGGTGTCAGAAACAATAATATGCACAATTAAGCTATCAGAGCTCTAACATATGCAATGTAATATTGTTCTGTCTTGGAATGGTTTTTTCCTAGAAGTTTGGAATACATTTTGTACGCTAATCGCAAATTGCTCACTTTTAATTTCTTGTTTTCCATTTTTCGTGCGCCTTCGGCCACCCAGAGATACAATTCAGCTTCAACTTCGCTTCCCCCCGGAAAAATATCTTTAATGGTAGACAAGGCGTCATACATCGACGAAAGCGAATCTTTATAAGATTCTTCATAGAAAAAAGCTGTTGCAATCGCAATACGACACATAAATTCTTCGATTTTGTCATAGGCTGCATTAGGGATTTTTGGAAGCTGCAGGAGTGCATGTTCGAGCGATTCAATTGCTGTGACAAATTCCCGCATTTCATTTTGAACGTGACCCTTTAAGGTACAACAACGAAATATCCAAAGATGTTGTCTACATAATTCAGGAAGTGATTCTGCTATTTTGGTGGCTCTGTCGATTGCCCTTCCCGCTAATTTATACTTCCCAATATTAACTAAGGTATTTACCACCGAAATGTAGCATGAAACCGTCCCCTCTCGAACAACAACATGTTCTTTCAGCGTGACCTCTAACTCAATATCAAGAGCTTCTTTAAGCGACGCTAAACCAGCTTCATACTTTCCTGACTTAAGTTGTTTTGAACCTAATCTCAAATACAGCATAGCCAAGACAAACTTATAATTTTCCTTGATTCCAGATAAACTACTGTCCAAAAATTCCGAGTACAAGCTTTCATCTACATTCAAATTTATAAGTTCTATACAAATAAGACTTTGTGCAAGTAGGCGCTCTTGATCGTCATCTATTGTCTCTTTAAGTGCAGATTTAAAGCATTTTATACTTTCAGTGTTGTTGCCAAGCCCGTAGTACACTTTTCCAATACCAACATAACATGCAACTATATCGCCATACCCCTTTGAGCTGGGGTTATCAGCATACAATTTTATCCTTATTTGCAGAGCGCGTTTAAGTGTTCCAAGAGCTAAAGACAAATCACCGAAATTCCTTTGCGACATCCCGAGATTAAATAGATTTTGAGCAATTTGTTCATTATCTTCATCGAACAATGTCCTTCTAATATCAACTGCTTCTTCGAAAGATGCAATAGCGGATTCGAAATCATGTATACATGTATACGTCTCTCCTTTCCCAATATAAACCTCAGCAAGCTTCTCATCATTGTTGTTGCTCCCATCCTGAGTGGCTGTCATAATTTCAATAGCATTCTCAAATGCATTGAGAGCAGAAGAGTAATTCTCAGCAACATTCTCAGCCCAGCCTATATTAAAGTAACAGAACGCGGTGTTCTGATGTTGTTTACCATACTGTTTAAGTGAAAGATCAAGTGCGTCACGGCATGTGTCAACATCCAAACTTTGCCTTTTTGCATGGCCCATTATCATTTTTATAGTATAGCAATTGAACAATCGCTCAGGTAAATGAGACCTAGTCGCAGACATCTCCGACATACTCGGAAATGTTCTTTCTGTGAACAAACAACTCTCATCAGACTTCAATGATTGGTTAAGAAGCTTGATCTTCTCATCCAAAAAAGCTTCTTGTCCTGCACTCAAACCAAGAAAAGCTAAAAGAACATCACCATACGTGATTATTTTAAATAAATAATCTGAACCAAACGGGTTACTCTCAAGCAGTTTTTGAAATTTATAAAGAAAATTATAGATGTACAGTTTTGTCTCGTCACTTAAAAATCTTTTTGACCACATAAATAACAAATGGACAAACAGTATTAACTGTTCGCCTTTATCATTCGTTTGCGTCACGGTGGAACTTTGCTCACAATCACCAATTACAAAGAGATTGTAGTTGCCAACTTCTTCACAAACCTCGACAGCCTTTCTACTGAAGTTGCTCGATTTGCTGTACTCTTTCAAATCAGTGCAAACAAGTGAAAGAAGCTGCAGGCATAAGCATTTTACAAGTTGTTGATCAGTTAAGGTTTGTAACCCGACAAGATGTTCTTCAATACATTCAATACCTGACTCTATATTTCCTTTGACAATAAGTGAAATTCCTTCATAGCAACCTAGTTTTGCCGCACTACCATCCGATAACAACATGACGTCTTTGCGTATATGCTCAGGTATGCATGAATGTATATACGAAACAAAGAAGGAAGAGGCAATACTATGAAAATATTTGCTGACATACAACTTACGTACGTAATTGTTGTATTGCTGGGCTGTGCATATTTCAATGGCTAAATCATATAGTTTGGGAATATCCAGTGATACACCGAATGAAAGAGAAACAAGAAAAAGAAATATTTCAGCTTTAGATAAGATGCGAAAAAGATCTTCACAAGTTTCCAAACTATTTGTGATAGATTGATCTACGGCAATCGATAAATGTAGCATTGTCTCTGTCAGTTGGGGATTCTCTATCGACTTTCCGGCAAGGAAATCGTCATTTAACCTTTCAAAAAGAAGCAAGTAATACGTGGCAAAGCGAATTCTAGAGGAAGTAAAAACACTCTCAAAATCACATTCTTTTGCTTTATCAATGACAAAAGAATAAATGAGAGGGTGAATAGAGTAATATTCTCCATTATTATTTTCATCAATTAACGATTTCTTAACAAGTGTTTTAAGGCTCTGTACGGCTTTCGCAACCCCCATTTCTCCAGAAACAACGTGAATCGCAGCATCTTTACCTATTCTAGCGGATGTAAACACGGATAATGAAATCAGCGCATGTTTGTCACTTAACGTCAACTGCTCAAAAGGAGTCTCGAATATCTTTTGCATGTTTTTCTCGTATGGACTGTCTATTCGCTCTAAAATATTTCCTGAAACACTTAATTCCTCAAGTATTTTATTCGCCCTATCTTCAGGCTCATTTTCAACTAATGAAGCAACGAGCTTCATTGCCAGAGGAACATGGGAAGAAATTCTAGCCACATTTGCAACAACACTTTCAGAAAATAAAGGGAGAAGTTGACGAACAAATTCAACAGAAGAAACTGGATGAAGAGGTCGAATTCGGATGTTTTGAAAGCCTGTTATTTGACCGCGCATATTTTCTAAAAGCTCCCTAGTTGTAAGAAGTATATTGATGTTAACATTACTGTCTAACAATTCTTTAAATAAACGTGTTAGTTTAGCGGAACTACCTTCACTAGATAGAAGATCATCAAGATTATCAAATATTAGAAAGATTTGGGAAGAAATTTCTCTAAAAATACTTACTAGTTTGTCTATAGGTGTTAGACTAAGATCTGCTAAATTACTCTTAAAAATACTTAAAATTTTAGATAAAAATTCATCTACTGTGGTAATACCTTGCAATGTAAAGAAATAAACAGGGTACCCGAGGTGGCGTGCTACTTCAATAGCTGTGGATGTTTTACCAAATCCAGGAGATCCCCAGATGTTTAACAGTCGTGTTGATTGGTCAGTGATAAGGTTAGTAATTTCTTTAACTTCATCTTCTCTGCCAGTAAACAAGGGAACAGAGCTTGGAATGTATGGCTTGGGTAATGTTCCTAAGTATAATGATATGTTATTAATTGAATTGACGATATTCGGACTTATATTTGTAAGTTCCTATTATTAGGAAACTCTGTACTACTTAATTACTTTCGAAAACCAAAAATACACTGTAAAAACAGATTGGTAATAATAACCAATTTGAATTACTATAAAACTACTAGTATAGGCTCACGCAAATTCAGCGTTCTGATTGGCTACTCTGCTAGAGGGCCACCAGGCATTAGCCTATACTAGTAGCGAAGAGCGAGAGAAAAACTTGTGAATCAGTTGCTTTTTTAAGAAGAAAAAACTTCACAAAATGTCCTACTTTTTATTCCGGAATAAAAACTAACAAACAATCTTGGATACTGCTTGCAAAAAAGGTATAATTTTGACGTTTTACTCTTATTTTTACAATTTTGAACTTGAAATTGACTGGCGAATTGTCTATAATTCGAGCGAAATCATTGAAAACATAATCGCTTGAAGTTATTTAAGTATATTTTCTTGGCCTTTAAAGCATTTTCTTGATACAAGAATGTTTTCACCCATTTAGCTATAAAGTGTCATGATTTTTTTTTCGTATTAATGTTATATTTTATGAACTTCGAGTCACTTTGAGATTTCCCGCCACATTGTTTACAGATTAAAAATGCTCATGAAATCTCTTAAATTTCGCTAAAAATTTTCTGATTGAGGCATTTGGCCTACTAGTAGCGAAGAGCGAGAGAAAAACTTGTGAATAAGTTGGTTTTTTAAGAAAAAAACTTCATAAAATGTCCCACTTTGAATTCTAGAATAAAACTAACAAGTAATCTTCGAAACTGCTTGCAAAAAAGGTAAAATTTTGATGTTTACTCGTAGTTTTACAGTTTTGAACATGAAATTGACTGTCGAATTTATGAATATGGACAATTTTTGTTTATATTTCGAGCAAAATCATTGAAAACACAATCGCTTGTAACTATTTAACTATATTTTCTTGGCCTTTATTAAAGCATTATCTACATTTAAGAAATGTTTTCATCCATTTAGCTATAAAATTTCAAGGCATTTTTCCGTTTAAATGATACGTTTTTAATATGTGCTTCTAAAATTCATTAATTATTCATAGGCAAAATACAAAGGAAACTCATGACCCGTAGCGGATCTATATATTTGATATAGACTTGCTCAAATTTTCTCCTTCAATTTTTACAGCCTAGATAACATCAATCTTCAAAATTCCAACGCCAGTGAGCGTACAAAACGAGTCATTTTAGAAGTCATATACAAACCTTACAGTTCGGTCTTTATCAGATCTAAAACCCTCGGCTACGCCTCGATGTTTTAAATCTGATAAAGACCTCTTGTGCGGTTTGTATATATTACTTCGAGATTTCCCGTCATATTGTTTACAGTTTAAAAACAACTAACGTTTTGGTCTTTTTAATTAAGCCTTTTTTCTTTCTTTTTATTAGCCCAATATAACTTGAAACTTTCTTTCGATATAATGGTTGTTATAGGGTCTGATTGCTTTCATATATTGAAACTCACAAGTCGTATATTTTTAGTGAATTTCCACTCGGCCGTTCGCCGTTTTATAAACATGAAGCCACCGCGAAAGTCGAAGGAAGCCACATAAATGCTCACGAATGCTCTTAAATTTCGCTAAAAACTTTTCGATTTCACGCATGTAGCTTGAAATATACTAGTAAGTTTATACTAACACAATTAGACAACTCGGCCTCGTTGTCTAATTGTTAAATAGCCAACTCGGCCTCGTTGTCTCCATAATTGTTAGAATTGGTTGTCTCAGATGCACATATTTGACCAATATCTTATTGGTTAAAATAACATTGTTTTTTACCAGATAGCATTGTAAAAAAAAGTGCATCTGAGAGAACCAATTTACTGAAATTGGTGATTTTAACCAATCTGCTTTTTACAGCGTACTTTTCTCAGGTTGCAAATAGAATTTTAGCTGAGACCCAAAATTAATTCCTTTGAATCTATTTCCTTAGGGATTCTTGTGTTTTTTGTATATACTGTATGATTCTTATAAAAAAGTCAAATTTGAGATTCTCTACTACGGAACCATCACACTGAAATCTCTGTGAAAAGAGGAGCAAAATGAGCCACTGCACGACACTATACGTTGCAATTATAGTAAAGAAATTTTCCCTCACCTGGTGTATTTTTCTTTTCTCCCAAACTTATATTTTTCATCATCGTATGAATAGAAGACAATTTCTGCTCCACATTCTCGTGAAACATACTGACGGCTTGTAACTCTTTCACGCGACATTCATGTAATTCTTGAACTTTCTCTGTAGGAAAATCATCCTCGCTCATCTGACCAATAACATCAACAAAGGTGGTATCAACATTAACTGCTGTTAAAGCGTTGGTTACTATCTGTACATAATTATCAAAATCAGTTTTAACTATTTCTGGTTTGGGTGAATGGCAAAGTGTGTTTCTCAACAACCGCAGTTGATCAATTGCCAAGGCGTAGGTCTCATCTTGATTTCCTGTTGAACTTTGAACTGATGAATGAAAAGAACCTGGAGCTGGTTTAACTTTCTTCAAATATAAATCATTCAAAGTTGAACCCTTGCTGCTTGGAGCACCAAATGTTTTGGCAAAGATTGTTGCTTTAAACAAAGCTGTGCAGTCCCACTCTTCAATTGATTTCGTAGTTGGTATATCAGTTTTACCACCTTCAGATGTAAGGAGCATGTTCCGTACCTTGGTACTGTCATCCCAGGCAATGAATCCTGGTCTTATAGCAAC
This sequence comes from Trachythela sp. YZ-2020, assembly GCA_016169945.1. Lineage (NCBI taxonomy): Eukaryota > Metazoa > Cnidaria > Anthozoa > Malacalcyonacea > Clavulariidae > Trachythela > Trachythela sp. YZ-2020. Next base: position 390,261 of record JADLSH010000327.1, on the reverse strand, counting down.
CTTGCTGTTCCACATGGTGATAAAAATTTGACGTAACACCTTGGGGAACTCGTCAAGAACAAGTGTAGAAAACTTGAAGAAATTCAATTGTTCTTTAGAAAATGGTTTCACTGCCATTGTGTTGCAAAATTTACGTCATTTGATTTCTTTCTGCACAAGCTATCTATAAAAAATAAAAGTTTTACGTATATTCGTATTTTTCTTTTCATTATATTCCCACGTTGTGATAGTGTATCCTTTACTGTGTGATGTAGTACTTTATGATTTAATCAATGTTACTTTCAAACTGGTACAACAGACAAATTCGTCTTTTAGTATAAATTTGAATATATACCAGGGTACTTGCAAGGTAGGGAATGCTGCTGGGGCTTTTACTATTCTATAGCTTTCTGTTTTATATTCAGTAGATTGTAAATTATTGGCGTTGGTTGACCCAGTTGTATGCCATAAGATATGAGGTTGCGAGATGGCTTGCGCTGTGTTTAGGTGCATACTCTAGCATATGTAGTTTGCCACGATCAGACATCAGCAAGCAGCTTTTGTAACATCTATTTCAAAATATGAATATTTTTGACGTATTGTTCTTCCACGTGGAATTCCCTCATGGAAGCCATATTTACTGCGATGAGTAATATGACACTGCCAGTTGTGAGTGCCATTGTGAGTCACCTACATGCAAAGCACATCTCTTAATCTCTTTGCCATTCGAATATTTGTCGATTTAGCGCGCAGAAAGCTGTCTGTTCTGACAATATACACTAATATGTATGCTTATATTTTCCTGCCAATACGACCATACATGTTTCTCATTCGCTTAATGACATTGACAATAACGTAAATGACTTCCTATACTAAAAAATGGGTACGCAAAGCGTACATGTATCTGCTCATGCGTATTTACATAATTGTATAATTAAATAGCGTAATTGAATGATGTCAATGCAGGAGGTCAATGTCACTCCATGAGTGTATCAGTGAACGGTTATGTTGCTTTTAAAAAACTGTGCATAGAGGGGATAAGGGCCTATAGCCCATGGGAGCAATGTTTAAAACAATGGTGAAACCTTCAGATTAAAAGTATTTTATACTTGAGAATAAAGGTTGTATATAACAGCACTATTTACACACCACATATACATATTGCATACCATCAACTTAATCTCCCTAGTCACAGCAGTTGGGGGGAAAAAGCCCAAACTGTGCTTATATCTTTATACCAATCAAATATCAAAAACTTAGTATATAAGGTGATGTTGACTACCGAAATGACAATTCGATTTTACGATTTTGACACAAATAGTGTTAAGAATAATATTGCATGATTTCAACACTTTTATGGGTGAACTTTGTCGAAATAGAAGCTCGAATAATGCAGGATATTCGTACAATATTTAAAAATAGGTACGCATAGCGTACATGCGTCTACTGGGATTGTAGTTTGAGGACACAGAGTCACAGGGATTATCCTTAGAAAAAATTAGAACTGCCTATTTTGGCGGCGGAACAGGCAATGGCCCGCGAATTCCCTCGCGTGGGATGGGAAGCTGGCTAGCCTGGCTTCAAACACTGTCACAGGGTTATCCCAACATGTTCTCTCCAAAACTCAATTTTTAGAACTGCCCATTTTGGAAAATTGGAGGCCTTATGATGACCCCTGCAGAACCATAGAAAGATGCTGAATGCAGATAAAAACATGAAAATGAAATCAAGCCATTTTTTTGAAATATTACAAAACAATATATGTTTCTGAGTTAGACTGAACACATCAGTTATAACTATTTTCATAGAGATTAACATTGTATGTTTAGACGGCAATAAATACTTCACGTTTTGCAATAATGTACGTTCGTTAACCTAATCGTTGTTTTAGTTCATATTTATTGTTAAAGACCATGTAAAGTCCATTCTGCGCATGTGCTATGGGGGGTCCCGCGATGTAAACAATGCCCAAATTTCGCGTTGTTTCGACTAAAATTCGACATCTTCTAAACCAGAAACTCGAATCTGTATTTATTTAAAGCATAGCGAACCAGAACACATCATAATTTTTTAAATATAGCGTGTTTAAAATGTAAACAGACGGACGTTGCCGGTTTGTTTACATCGGGACTTTACATCACCTTTAAGTATATCTTATAGTATAGCAAAATAAGTTAATTTGTGACAAACCAATTAAATAAATAAAAAAACTATGAAATAGCTAAATATATTACCCAAATTTCGACCACCTTGACCTTAACATGACACCTGACACACGCTATCAAACTACTGTTGTCTATCATGTTATTATCGTTGCACAGCTTCAATTATATCCATTTCATATTTGTAAGTACCTATATAGGCTATAAAGGCGTTAAACAGCCGGGTAAACAGCACAACGGCACTCGTCGCTATATTTCCAAACACTTAAAAATCCAAATCAAAATGTAGTCTTGTATACATCTTATTTATCGGCGACGAAAACAATCAATATGCAGCTTTTAAATATATTAAGCAACTATGCTAATATTCGTCAACTAAATTCAAATTAAAGTGTCTTTACCTTTGCCGGTTTGGGCAGCCTGATGCACATACTATTTACACGTTTGGCATTATACTTTTATACAAATCTGAGTGCCTTCTAGTATATCTATATTCAATTGACGAACTCCACAGTTTCAGAGAGAGAGTATATTACAAAATAATCAACTCGCTTACCGCTAGGTATATACACGACAATTATATGCACGCTACAAAAATATGTCATAAAAGACACATAAAGTTCATAACATAAATTCAGAGCAAGTCCAAGTTTATTTCAAAAATCTGTGCAATTTAATTATTTAAAATTTAAAATATAAAAGCGTGTGGGCATAAGCGCAAACAAGCGTAATTCGGAAATTTCCGAAAAGTGAATCCTCGAATCCTCTCCAAATCGCCGCCACATCGCCCAATTCAACGCAGTCGATAGCATATAGCGTCTACTGTACCAGTAGACGCCAAAAAGGCTTACCTTGTTTCCTGATTCAACTGACATTGATATATAGCAGGTCAAGTCAAATCAATACTCTGTGTAAATTGGCGAATCATTTCCACAGCATAAAATGTTATCAAACCACTTCCAATACTTACTAAAAATACTCCCTCGACTCTAGCCATGTTCAAAATAGTACAGAAAATTAAAAATATCGTTGGCTTGATGGATAATTTTCACCGTAAAATTAAAAATTTTCATGTTTACAATTCTCGCCCTTCAGTAGTCCGCCATCTTGAAATAATCAATACCACTCCAGTTCTACATAGACACAGAGACACACACTCAGCAGTGCAACGTGACCCCCTATTTTTATGCAGTTTTCTGGCTAGAATAATGGCGGACCAGCCAGTTCAGCGTGTTTATTGGCCAGAAAATGCAATTGACTGGCTAGAATAATGGTAATGAACATGCGTAATGCGACATGCGCAGCGTCAAAAACCTCAAAGGTTCCGCCTCAAGTGGCCCTTCTAGTCATTTCCTATTCTATGACATAGAGATCAAAGAGTAACATTATAATTACGTCATTTTAATCTAGGCTGTCGCTAATTGGCTACAAGCACGACATGGACGCGATAGCAATATATCTGCATTCGCAGATACAAAAATAGGTACGCAAAGTGTACATGTATCTGCTCAAGCGTGTTTGCATAATTCGAGGCATAATTGTATAATTAAATAGCGTAATTGAATGATGTCAATGCATGAGGTCAATGTCACTCAATGAATGTATGAACGTTAATAGGTTTATATTGCTTTTAAAAGTTGTACATAAAGAGGATGAGGGCCTATAGCCCATGGGAGCAATGTTTAAAACAATTGTGGAACCTTCAGATTTTAGTCTTTCATTCTTGAGAATAAAGGTTGTATATAGAAGTATATAACAGCACTACTTACACACCACATATAAATATTACATACCATGCCATCAACTCATTTAGTCCCCCTAGTCACAGCAGTTTGGGAAAGAAATGCCCAACTGTGCTTATATCTTTATACCAATCAAATATCAAAAGTATAAGGTGATGTTGACTATCGAAATGACAATTCGATTTAACGATTTTTACCCAAATAGTGTTGAGAATAAATATTGCATTATTTTAACACTTTTATGAGCGAACTTGGTCGAAATAGAAGCTCGAATAATGCAGGATATTCGTACAATATTTAAAAAGGCTTACTTTGTTTCCTGATTCAAATTATATTGATATATAGCAGGTCAAGTCAAGTCAATACTTTGTGTAAATTGGGGATTTCCGAATCATTTCCACAGCGTAAAATGTTATCAAACCACTTCTAATACTTACTAAAAATACTCCCTCGACTATGTTCAAAATAGTGCAGAAAATTAAAAATATCGTTGGTTTGATGGATAATTTTCACCGTAAAATTTACAATTTTACTTATGTTTACAATTCTCGCCCGTCAGTAGTCCCCCATCTTAAAATAATCAATATCAATCCAGTTGTACATATAGATCAAAGAGTATAATTAGAATTACGTCATTTTAATGACGTAAAATACTCGCTACTGTGCAGTTTTTAATAAGTAATTAAGCTTTTCAAAAAAACGACTTTCTTTTGTTGTTTTCTATAACAGCTTGACCTAATTCTGGTATTCTTTGTTACGTCAGCCACTAAGTTATTTTAGGAAAATTCAAAATAATGAAAATCCTGAATAATTTCATATTTAATTCAACGTTTCCACTAATATATATTGTTATCACGTATATAGCCGAAACATTGACATTAAAAATGAGAATATCTGGAGTTCTATTATTCTGCACATTTATCAATGTACCTCCATCCTTGCAGGATTGAAATCAATGTATGCTGTCCCTGTATCCAGTACTTCGTCTGCATGTGTTGTTTCAAACTTGTGTAAAAATCAGGTCACTCAATTTCACTACAGATCTTCAGCTCCTTAACTATAGATAAGCATCATTATAATCAGTACACAAATGTTGAGTTACAGTTAATGCCATATACCAACATCACATCATATATGAACCCTAATCTGTTCAATCTATGCAGTTTAATTTTTATCGACTTTCCACTACTCCATATTTTATCAACGTATACCTGTATCCTTGTTATTGAGTTTCCAAATTCAGCTTCTGTAGTTCTTCTCTTGTTTCAAGGGCCTGTGCAAAAATTAGTTTGAGTTTCACAAGATATCGTCACCTCCGTAGATATATAAGGGATGAACAGATAACCATGTACATGCAGGTACTGTAAACATCTATAGAGTATAAACCAGGGATTATTTTTAAATTTGTGCGCAGTGATACCATTAGCATGTGCAGTGATAAATGAAATTTGAGGACAGCGGCGTAGCCACGGAGAGGATAGGGGGAACGTGTCGCCCACTCCCTTTAGGACGACCTTCAAGGCCTAACTCCTGCATAAATCCCCCCCACACACACATGTGGTGTGCTGGATACGCCATTGTTTGGGCAGTGATCAACGCAGTTTTGTGCAATGATTAATTTTGTTTTTTTTAATTATCGGATTGCAGCATACAGTAAATATTGTTCAATGGAACTAAAATACATACTAGACAAAAAAAATCCAACATGCACAGTATATATAATTATCATTCACATAACTATTTTCACAAATAGCACGTCAGCTGCAAATAAGTGGCACAAATATTGGCCAAATACGTTGCTCAACTGCATATAATGATCTGCTCATGCGCATTAGCTTCGCTTTTGTAAACAATGAAACGACGTCTTGCTCATTTTCTGAACTTTCACAAATTTAAATTTCGTGTTTGCTTTAATTAAAAACGTATAAAAAGAAACGAAAGTTGCAGAAAACCTATTTCGCCACGAAGGAAATTACATGGTTGCGATGGAAAACGCTTTACAGCTGAACAAGTAAACCTTTTACGTCGAAAAAGGAAAGAAAAACAACGCTAAGCTTTATAATTATATGAACTTTTTACTTATAATTACTATATATAATATCAATAATTTAGAAGTAAAAGAAATTTAAAAGTTATCAAACTTTCAAACGACCAAAGTTCATCTCGGTCTTGTCTCCCTAAACTGATGGTAACAAATGTCCGTTCCCTTTTAAACAAGCATGATGAAGCCTATTCGGCGATTGTAGCCAACGATGTGGATCTTTTTGCCGTCACCGAGACTTGGTTACATTCTCAAATACCTGACGAAGTAATTAGCTTACCGTCATTCCAATTAATTCGAAAAGACCGTACAAATGACCGCCGTGGCGGAGGAGTCTGCTGTTTTGTAAAGGATTATATTAAATGTATCCATTTAGCGGAGTTGGAGAATGATGAATTTGAAGTACTGTGGGTTTTACTCAGATCTCATCGCCTGCCTCGTGGAGTTAATTCCATCGTTGTTGGTGTTGTTTATCATCCCCCTGGGCAAGACAATAAGGCTCTTATGAGTTACATCGAATCAACTTTAGATAGTTTCCTTGACTCCTTTCCTAATGCGTTCATTCTTCTAATTGGTGACTTTAATCAGTTTAATTATCGAAATTTGCGTTCCTCATTTAACCTAAGACAACTGGTTAAAGTACCAACACGAGGTCAAAATATTCTTGATCTGGTCTTAACTAATCTTCATAAATACTATAATCAACCTGAAATTCTACCCCCAATTGGAAGTTCCGATCACAACGTAGTACTTTTATCTCCCATGACAACTAGGCCAAAAGGAAAGAAATCAAAAGCGCTGGTACGTGATACCTGTAGTGCCAACAGACATCGGTTTTCTGAAAAATTAAAAACTGTGAACTTTAGTTCAGTTTTGTATCAGTTCTCGTGTCAACAGAAATACGAACTTTTTGACCGTGCCTCGAGTGATGTTATGGATGAAACTTTACCATACAAGACTGTTAAAACTTATTCTCTGGATAAACCTTGGATATCTGCGGAAATTAAACAAGCTATAGCTAATCGACAGAAAGTTTGGAAGTCATTAGGGCCACAATCGCCAGAGTTTCGATCATTGAGAAATAAGATAAATCGGTTGGTGAAAAGGACAAAATAACGCTATCTTAAGAACAAATTCAAGCAATGTGGAACAGCTAATACTCGAGAGTGGTGGAAAGAAGTGAAACGCCTTGCTGGATTGAACAATACTAGCCAAGTGACTAGCATTCTTTATAATGATTGTTTGTTCAAAGGCGTTGACCTAGCCAACCATATTAACGATTGCTTCATTCAGGTGACTACTAATATGCGGGAACTATCTGTGCAACCTACTATCACTGAAGTACCGGATAAATACAGAATTACTGTAGACGATGTTAAGTTAGAATTATCTCGTATTAATCCACGTAAAGCTACAGGTCCAGACAATTTTCCGAATTGGATTTTGAAGGACTTTTTAGATATTCTAAGTCTTCCGCTCTGTTCCATTTTCAATGCATCGATTGGAGAAGCTTATTTACCAACAATATGGAAATCAGCTGACGTCATACCCTCCCCCAAAACAACTCCAGTTAAGGATGCCGCCACCGATCTGAGACCAATTTCATTAACGCCCGTATTGAGCAAGATTGGAGAGTCTTTTATTTATAGGTGGTTGTTAGATTCATTGAAGATAGAATAGACCCGAATCAATTTGGTGTTATAAAGAACTCGTGTACCACCGACGCCTTAATGCTTATGATTCACCGTTGGTTTCAAGCTCTGGATGGAACTAGATCATTAGTTCGAATGTGCTTATTAGATTTTTCAAAGGCATTCGACAAAATTGACCATAATGTACTTATAAATAAGCTAAGGGATATGAATATTCATCCTGTATTGGTCAATTGGATTATTGCATTTTTATCTGGTCGCCATCAACGTGTGAAATTGGGGGGATCTAGTTGGATCAGTGTGAACGCGGGAGTACCTCAGGGGACTAAGCTTGGGCCATTATTGTTCCTGATTATGATTAACGATTTCAAACCAACCAATGATATCATAAAATTTGTTGATGATTCTTCAATTTTTGAAGTCGTTTTACAGAATACAGGGTCTAAACTGGACCAAACTTTATCTAAAACCAGCGAGTGGGTCGAGCACAACTACATGGAATTAAATGGCAAAAAAACCCAAAACAATTAAGGATTACATTCTCAGACTATGAGTTCGATTTTGGTAATCAGTTAACGATTAACAACGAGCCTGTTAGAGTTGTCAATAAGGCAAATCTTTTGGGTATTACCATCTCAGATGAATTAACATGGAATGATCACATTCACGATATCTGTTCTAAAGCTAGTAAACGCTTATATTTCCTAAGAATATGGCATTCTTGTATCCCTGAATATTTATGTGAACAGGTTGAATCAGTTCAAAAACGAGCCCTCCGTATTATATGCAAGAATTTGTCATATTCAGAAAACAGGAAGTCTACTGCATTTATAAATCAGCAGTACTGCCCTATTTTAACTATTGCAGCCTCGTCTGGCATTTCTGCAGGGCCAGTGACAGGAAAAAATTAGAACGTATAAATGAAACAGGGCTAAGAGCAGTCTACTGTGACTGGAATTCATCATATGCAGAGCTTCTAACGAGAGCTAAACTCACAACATTGAACAACATGCGGCTACAAAATATGGCCATCTTTATGTACAAGATAAAACACAAACTTCTACCAAAAATATCATTAACCTATTTGATACCTCACCGTCTACCTACAATCTTAGAAATTCTGACTTTCGTTGCCCTAGTTTCATCGGAATCAAATACGGCAGACATTCCCTAAGATATTTTGGCCCATATTTATGGGCAAAACTTACGCCGGATATAAGAACTTTAACAACTCTTCAGAGTTTTAAGAACAACATTAGGAAACTAGATCTGGTCAAACTTGTTGATGGCAATTCATGTAAGAATTGTATAATATGTAATAGTTAGTGAAATGTAGGTATTAGCCTTAATTTTTTTTGAATTTTAAGTATTTTAACATTTTGTAAGATAGTGTAATTTTGTGTCCTCGATTAGTGGAGCACATGTGCTCTGCTATAAGTTTTGACACGGAAATAAAGTTTATCATCATCATCATCATCATCAAGGCGATTACTTGGCATGTTTATCCGATTAAAATATTTACGACATAATGTTTCTCTTATGACCGGGGTTGGGGCCGAAGAGAAAATATTTTAACCCCCCAACCTACACAACCAAGTAATATTAAAATTTTAAATTACCCAACCATGTATACATAAATAATTTTTTTTACCCAACCCTAGGGCGGCGGTGACACTGACGAGGGAGGAAATATGGGGAAAACATCTCTCCTGCCCTTTCTGAATAGGTGAAAGGGAGAGGGTGCCTCTTGGGGGGTGTACCTCTTTGAACAAAATAATCATATACCTTAACAACCTTAAAATACAAATACAATAGACCACTTTCATAATTCAGACGAGTTTAAATATTCTTTTATGTGCATATTAATAAGCCTTACCAGCCTCGTTTCTGTGCATGAAATTGAAAATAATTTATTAATTTTAACGAGGTCAATAAGGCTTATGAATTATGAAAGTGGTCTATTACTGTATTTCTAATTGAATTAGAAAAGCATATCTCTGTATATATCATAGAAATTATGTCTTGACACTATGTCAAGTCAATCAAATGACATGCTGCAATTTCTGCAAATGAGATTGCTCTCAACTATCCTTATTTTCCCCAAAGGGAATTTTGAATCCATGATTTTAATGCTGAGACAGAGCCCACTCAGCCCAGTTCCCGGCATAATTCATTAATGTGTCTGAGCAGATAAAGGGACGTTCTATAGCCGTTTCTGCCTGTTCACCCTCAAATTTGTCATCTTTAATCGCATTATAAAATACTGTCTTGCTGACCCAAGGCCAAGATACAAGGTCAAGATTCTGTCCACTGTCACTGCTACTGTTGTATTTTTTAACTTTGCCCTCTGGCTCTGGCAACGAGCATGCTTTTTGCTTCAGTCTTGTTCTGTTTCTTCTATCAAGCAGACATTACCCGATCATCTGTATTTATCTTCTTGAAATATGAATGCATAAACATATAAATCATAGAAATAGAATAATGAACTGTTAGCATGTTGTTCAGTTGTTTAATTTCATAATTTGGCGTGTTAGCGGAATTTCGCGCGTGAAATTTACATAATTATTTGTTGTGGACTTTGGATTCCGGGATGTTCCGTTGCCAGCCGATGATGATACGATTTGTTGTGACGAGTTTGGAAGTAAACATGGCTGCCGAAAAAGAATTTGAAATTTGTTAAAGAATATTTCAAATTGTTTAAAAACAGTGGTTTAAACGATATTGATCTTGTGAAGTAACTAGTAGAGTCAAATGATCAGCGCCTGCAGTTGATTATGTAGATCCTGTGGGTGAAACCATTTATCGTAGGTTAGAATGCGAAGGTTAATACAAGCGAGCAGTGACAGTGAAGACTGAAGTGAAGAGGAGCAGTGGCCATGGAAAACGTTTTGCATATACTGTATATCAAATGTCAAGTCTGAAAATTTGATTTGGACACCATAATGACCAAATGTGAAAGGAAATCTGGCTTCAGTAAACAACCAGGACTCCAGTTGGAATATGAATAATGAGAAGTCAAATGTAACATAAACAGTAAACACTGAAGTCTGTGGATACTGTGTTGTCATACAAGGCTAGCCAAATTCCTACAGAAAATATAGACTGCGATATTTCCCGATAATTTTAGAATTTAATATATAAATTACAAAAAAGTAAACAGGCATTCCACAAAACAATTAAATAACTATGAGGAGAAATGTAGGCAGTTGTAGGCAGTAGGTTGGCAAATAGAAAGAAAAAAAGTTAATTACAATCTCAAGCCGAAGTCGACAAGCAATTACGCCATTTCATTAGCCAATTAGCCATAGATTATCATATTGAGGAATTTACTTTCTCATTAATACAGAATATTATGTTTATAAGAGCTGTAAAAATGGTTTTATGCAGCTTCTAAAAGCAGTAAGATTGAAAGAAAAAAACCCAGCAAAGACTAATAGGAGCATTGTTGTTCAATTAAAAATTAGACCCTTCAGATATTGAGATATACCCATTGATATATAGGATGAGAAATACTGATTGAATTTTGTATGAAAACATGCTGAAATTGTTCGGTGATGAACACACTGAACTGTAGTAGAAATTGATATATAATTCTCTTTACCCAACCCTGAACACCAGTAAATTTCAATTTACCCAACCCTTTTCTCTTCCAATTTTTCAGCTACCCAACCATTTTCTCTTCGGCCCCAACCCCTGGTATAAATAATGACCGGTCCCTTAGTGTCATTAATGCAGTAGACTTCCTGTTTTCTGAATATGACAAATTCTTGCATATAATACGGAGAGCTCGTTTTTGAACTGATTCAACCTGTTCACATAAATATTTTTAATCTTTTACCATCTAGTAGTGAACATCAATATAATTTACGTAATGACCGTCTTCCGTCTATTAAAGCCAAAACTGAGCGTTTTAAAAATAGTTTCATTCCATACGTAATTAGAACATGTTCGTAGATTTAGATTAAAATTTTAATAATTTTTATACTCTTCTTATAGCTTAATTTTAACAAAGTTTTATATGTATAATTATGTGGCTATGCATAATGTAAGAACGTGTAATTCAATCCTTGATTGCTAAACGTTTAATTATTAATAAAAATCGAATTATCGAATAGCAAAAAAATTTAATATCTCGCATATCAATTATTTGCCTCTGCTTTCGGCATCGCCAAATAATTGATCTGCTCGCGATTGAAAAATCACGATATTTTGCTCAACCTCGTCCAATAATTTTATATTATTCAAATCAGCATTTCCTAAATACACACATTGCACAAAGGAACCTAATCCATAATTATCTGATTCATTAAGAATACCATAACTAACAAACTTACAGACAAGAGAATATCGAGAAACAGTGGCTGCTGATGAGTTGCCCTTACGTAAGCTATGAAAGTATCAGAACTCGTCTCTATACATTGATACTTTGGACAATATACTTATAATTCGGGCGACCTATAAAACGAGCTACTGCATCTATACAGTATATACATCGCGCTGCTCAACAGACTACAAAATCCTTTAATCGATGCAAGTCCCTCATCTGATAATAACCGACTAACCTGGTAATTCAGAGGGTTGATTCTTAATTCAATGTGAGAATAGTTCAAGATGACAATTTCGAGCGAAAATTATATACATTATTTTAGATCTAACCAGAAGCAGTTGCAAGGAATGCAACTATACGCCGTCATGCAAGAATTAAACCTGCGGCAGGGCAATTCTGGTGCAGTGCCCTGCCAATTGAGCTACAGAGTTCAGTTGTCAAGAGCTAGGGTATATATACACCCTAGTATATTAGCTCTTGACAACTGAACTCCGTAGCTCCATTGGCAGAGCACGGCAATGGAATCGCAGATTCAATTCCTGCCAGAGGGCATATAGATAAAGACTAAAGGATTTCAATGAGTGCAATACAGGCCCGTAGCTGGGGGTGGCCTACATTAATAATTATTTTTTTCCGGAAATGGAAATTTTTTTTGACAACCGTGAAGTAAAATCCAAAAAGCAAATGATTGTCACCAAACAAAGGGTTTTAGTGCAATTATAATAGATATTGCTGTCAATGATAAAAAATGCACTTCTTTTCATAACTCACTGTATAAATAGATATTAACACAAAATACTTGTAGTTGTACACTATCCTAGGGATGTACCAGATCCGGATTCCGGTATTTGAAATCGGGCAATACATGTATATAAACATCCAGCACTAACCGGTATCCTGTAAAATTTTGCTGGATATTTACCAGATAGTACTGGAACTTTTATTAGCATCATAAAATAAAAAAATATTTTTCTTCTTGTCGTGAAGAAATTGTGAAACACGAACAATTTTTGGGTGCATGACAAATTAAAAAGAAATGACAGAAAAGGTTTTTCGTGATGTAAACTGCTCTCTGCTGTGTTAATTTCAACCTTGATGAAATATTTTTCTTCCTGGCAGTGGGCATCCAGACCCAAAACATTTCCTGCCAAATTTCAACTTCCAACAGTGTGTGCTTTCAGCAAAACCAGTATAATTACGCATGGTCGTAACCCAAGTCACCCATTGTTGAATGGTAACAACGTTATATAATTTATAAATCTGTCAAACTTCATTCGTGATTTCTTGCTTTTCCTGTGAAATCAAATGGATTTCCTGGCAGCATATTGTCATGCTGGCGGACATAATCTCCAGCCTTGGTACGTTGTTCAACGTAACGCTATGGTGCAGAAATTTATAAGAATATTGTAGGGATAAAGCACATACTGAATAAACAGTGGGATATTTTATGGGGAAAGATTAGGGAAGTATTGTTCAAGTACCACCATTAGTATCCGGTATCTGATAGTTATCCGGTAGACTACTATCTGGTACTGCCCTATATCCAGCAAAGCAGTATCTGGTACAACCCTAACTATATCACTATAGAGTGACTGAAACCCATTTGTAGTGGTGTTTCTTAACACATGTCGAGCATGTGCTCAATGCTGGCTAGCCCATGAAGTTGCAGAGCCCCAGGGAAGATGTGGATCTCTTATGAAGCTGATGACGAGATGAGAAAATATATCCCCAGTAAAGTTGGGCGGTATACCGGTATTCTTAGTTATTCACGGTATTTAGTTGATACCGGTATGGCGGTATTGGTTTTGACGCTATACCGGTATACCGTTATCGGCGGTATACTGTAAGATATACCGGTATCATAACTATCATTAGTTTATCTTTTTATTTAAACAGCAAGAAAAGTTCACAAACGAAAAACAAACACAATGTATGCGCGCGCGGCCGCGGAATAGCGTATAAGTGATATATTTGGAAGCCATTTAAGTGATATTTTAGCGTTTCATTTGACGTAAACAACTCCAAAGTCCAAGTATGGGAGCTAAGTAGATTGTGCATTTGTGCTGCGTTATGGCTGAAGCTAGTACTAGTACTGTAGATCACACATTTCCTTAAAAGATTTTAACGGTATACCGGTATACCGCGATATTTTAAAAATACCGTAACCGGTATTGAAATTTCAATACCGCCCAACTTTAATCCCCAGTATAGTAATTATACTGTAATCAGCACATAAATGTTCACTTCCAATGAATGCCATTACCATGATTCTGCTTCACCAGGACATACAGAACAGTGTAGGATCCCTGGTTACACAAGAGTAATTTCAAACATAGCACTGTTTATGCTGTTTCGAAATTCTAAAATGATGTCATTAATGGACCTTAGCAGTATTACTCTGTTTAACACCAGACGATTTTACTCGTCAGTGGTAGGGTTCTGCCAGATAACGAGTTAACAAAACTATCTCCAGTGTCTCTTCTACTAAAGTAGGGTGCATACGGGCGCATTGCCAGCTAATGGGTTAACAAGAGACACTGGCAGATAGTTTTGTTAACCCATTTACTCGCAATACCCTACCACTGACAATCAAGTAAAATAGTCTGGTGTTAGACAAAGTAAAATACTAAAGTAGGGCGCATCTGGGCGCATCGCCAGCTAATGGGTTAACCCATGTGCCCTACAGTACTTTAGTATTTTACTCTGTCTAACGCTAAACGATTTTACTCGTCATTGGTAGGGTACTGCCATGCAGTTAATGGCCTAATGGTTAATTTAAACATACAGATTTAATTGTATACTCAAACGGAAATTTATAACCAACTGAGCTACAGAGTCCAGTTGCTGAGCATTAACCGCAAGTTCGGTATATAAGATGGGAGTGATGCCAGTATATGGTGTATGGTAAATATCAACATTTTTCTCGGCATCCGTTCGATAGGATTAATAGTAGAAGGTGTTAGTAGATGGAATACTCGAACGGAAATTTATATACATTTTTTAGACCTAGCCAGGAGCAGTTGCAAAAATGCAACTTAGGCCCTCTGGCAGGAATTGAACCTGCGATTCCGGTGCAGCGCTCTAACCAACTGAGCTACAGAGTCCAGTTGATGAGCATTAACTCAAGGCTTTCAAGCTCAAAAATTTGCGTGCGGCGCGCGCGATTGATAAAAGCTGGGTTTTTTTATTTTTCCCGCGCTATTTTTAGTAACTTTAGAAAAACAAACGTACATACCCAAGTATGCGTGTTTTCAGCGTTCAGACTTGAATTCAACAGTGATTAAACCAAATTAAACTTAATGAAACAAAGTACACATTAGTACATTACACAGTGAATGATTAAGAGCAAGAGTATTGAATATTTCTAAAGTTTGCTACTAATAGTGAGATCACATATAACGTGAATATTTTGTTCAATATATCGTCTTATATAGCGAATAGAGTACCGACTTAAATACATATTAAAAATAGCGAATGTCTGCATGAACTGAAGGTATATTTACATTCACAATTAATTGCCATTCGTATATAATGAATTCGCAACATCACACATTACTGGTAAGTTCAGTCACTGTCCGATTCTGAGACAGAACATTCTTCGTCGGAGAAAGACAGGTCGCTTTCACTCTCACCATCAACAGCCAAGTCAAGTTCCTCGGCAAGTTTCTGTCTCTTCGCTGGTTGACCAACTTTTCTTCGCCTGTTCGATTTCAAATAGATTTCGACAGCGCGGTTTATTATTGCTACCTTTCCTTGCCATCTAAATTATCGCCAAGTGAATTAACCACTTGCTAAACGCCCGATCACACCAAGAGAAACTGAGAAATTCGGAAGTAATTTTACATTTTGATAACAAGTGGGCGTAAATGCGTAATTTGCATAAAATGAAAGTTTTTTACAAAACATTGTTTTTGATTGGATTAGAAATTTAAGTGCTTTAAAACTATTGGTTTTCCGCGAGTACTCGAAACAAATCAAAGGAAAAATTCAATAATCGCGCCGCTCCAATGTCTGATATTTGCGCGCGCGATCAATCGCTCGCCCAAATGAGTCTGGGCGCGTGTGGGCGCGTGTGGGCGCGTGTGGGCGCGTGTGGGCGCGTGTGGGCGCGTGTGGGCGCGTGTGGGCGCGTGTGGGCGCGTGTGGGCGCGCGCGCGCGATCGCGTGCCCCCTGTTTGTTCGGTATATAAGATGGGAGTGATGCCAGTATATGGTGTATGGGTAAATATCAAGATTTTTCTCGGCATCTCGTTCCATAGGATTAATAGTAGAACCTGCGGCCCTGCGTAAATGTATATAAATTTCCGTTTGAGTATTCCATCTACTAACACTACATCTACTAATAATCCTATCGAACAAGATGCCAAGAAAAATCTTGATATTTACCCATTCACCATATACTGGCATCACTCCCATCTTATATACCGAATCTGCGGTTAATGCTCAGCTGGTTAGAGTGATGCACCGGAATCGCAGGGCCGCAGGTTCGATTCCTGCCAGAGGGCCTAAGCTGCATTTTGTGCATATGCTCCTGGCTAGGTCTAAAAAATGTATATAAATTTCCGTTCGAGTATTCCATCTACTAACACCTTCTACTATACATATTTAATATTTAGTAACTAAACTTGGATGAATTCCATGCTTTATACAGTTGATTTTCGATCGAATTTTGCCCAACTCGTTTCTGTTGTTTGAGGTGAAAAATTATGAATAAATGTATTAAACTTTGCACACAGTCATCTATATGGGACTGGTGACTAGCAGGAGAACAATAATTGGCAGATGCCAATTTACTGATGAGCAATTTTCTTGATCAGTTCATCTCTAACACTCAATAACACAGCAATGTATATGCGCTATAGAAATTTTATTCTTATTATTAGTAATATCCCATCCGAGATTACCACTCTCACCCAGAGTGAGATGAGCGAGATTACCACTCTCACCCAGAGATTAATCTATAAGAATATGTAAAGTTCTTTTAGCTTAGCAAGGTGTCCAATGAAATTTGTTTTCTAGCCATCTTTTGGTGCACTAGCTCACGGCCTATATATGATGGGAGTGATGCCAGTATATGGTAAGGGTAAATATCAAGATTTTTTTCTCAACATCTCGTTCGATAGGACTGATAGTAGAAAGCGTTTGTAAATGAAATATTCAAACAAAAATTTATATACATTTTTTAGACCTAGCCAGTTCAAGCAGTTGCAAAAGCTGCAATTTTAACCACTAAATGCCCAGTTGGTTAGAGCGCTGCATCGAAATCGCAGGGCTGCAGGTTAGATTCCTGTCAGAGGGCCTAAAATTGCATTTATCGCAACTGGTCCTGGCTCAGTCTAAAAAATGTATATAAATTGTTGTTCGAATATTCCATCTACAAACACCTTTACTATAATTTATTAAGCATGTTTAACCCATTAACTGGCAGTACTCTACCACTGACGAGTAGAAACGTCTGGCGTTAGACAGAGTAAATGCCACCTAATGAGTTAAAGAACAAGGAAAACAATTGTGTCAGATGAATAAGGTTTAGATTTTAGAATCCGGTGTCGATTGAAATCTACTTTGTTTATATATTGGATTTGTAATTATTCTAAGGTATGGAAATCATATGATATAATATAATTGTATTTGTACGTAGGGTATGTTGTTCAAGATCAAAGCAAGTTCCGAATAAAAGAGGGTATTATTAAAAATGTTATTTCCAGATTTTTTACTGTTCTCATATCTTCAGATCAGTGGTCTATTGCTAAAGCACAGGTCAAATTAAAGTATTCCACAAAATTCCAGTATTGTTAACATCAAATGTATTCATTTCTTACCTTTCGATGAAAATATTTGAGCATTCCAAATCACCAAATATACGCAATGTCGCAATATAAACTATAATCATAAACTGCCAAATTCAACGACTTTATATTGACTCTCTGGCCCAGTAATGAATTATCACGTTTCTCAATTACTATTTTAAGAATTACAATTCATATACATTTATGTATGCGCAATATTTTTTTATGGAAAATCTGTTTTAATGATGTTTCAGCCAGTCTGGAAAGGCGCAGTCAGCTTTCACTATCTCAAAACACCAGTGATGTAATCGCCTGTGACCAGTGCTTCCACAAGTCGAAAGTGAAATTTCCTTCTTCGAGCGTTAAATGTCCTTTTTTTCCGTTAAATTTCCTTGCAAAAATCACGAAATTTCCCTTCAAATTTCTTTGCAATTCTTATTAAAATTATCCAATTTCTTATACGCGGAGACTTCTCGGAGACTATGAAGCCAGTGTATGAAGCCCATTACAACCTCGTACCCAGGGTTTCTGCGCTTGTGGCACAAGCACAAAGCCCTGGGTACGAGGTTGAGCGCATGAATGCCTCATCAGCCGAGAAGCCCTGGGTACGAGGTTGGGTTGGCGGCGGAATAATAGTTTGGTTGGGGGGCATGGGGGGATAAGAAAACTGTAGGGTGGTCCGGGTGCTAGCCTGAGTATCAGGCCCTCGGGTTGGGGAAGAGTAGCCCGCAAGGCAGGCGTTTGTGGGGGGGAGAAGAGGGCCTGACACAAATCGATTGATTTGCCATGTTCAACCAGTGAACTCAATTTGGTTACTCAATTTGGATATTAGAAATTTATGGAGTTCACTGTGTTCAACATCCAGAATTTGGATGTTACGCTGATTGGCCAAAAAACGAAGCAGCGCATCACGTGTTCACACCGGAAGTCGAGAGGCAAACGCAAAAGACGCCACAACCTCTTTCACAGGCTCTTATCTCTTGGGGAGATAATACCCTGTATGGAGCTGGTCACGTGTCACCCAGATTTCGCGTGATAAATTGAGAATACACTTAGGGAGGGGTGGTACAGGAGCGTGTTGTCTTCTGTGATATTGTTGCGTTTGGAAAAAAGTATTTTGGGGCGATGAATTGAAAATTTGCAACAAGAAATTGTAACAAAACTGTTGTTATAAAATAGTCGCATTCATCATCATGTCACTACCTACTGTATCCTGGAGTGTTGAGCGATAAGTAGCGATAAGTTGGATCAGATTTCAATACACAACGCTTGTCAAGCCAAGGAAAGCACGCGTCGCACGGTATTTTAATATAAAACACAATCAATAAAACATATCTTCTATAGACTGACTGATATGATTGTTAACAGTGTTGAACCTTATCCTGTTTGGTATTCAAACTGCAAACAAAATGGATTTTTTAATGCTGACATATGGAATTGCTATAAAATATCGAGATCCTACTGTGTGTAAACAATGCTATCCAGAGGTTAAATCTCGTTCAAGATTGTAAAATATCCCGCCTTGGCATCGCTAAACTCGACGATCAAGAAGTATGTCGAAGTATAACTTTCTGTTACCAAACGTACGGTAAAATTATCCGATAAAGGCAAATTCAACGACTCTTCCGTGCGTGCGGTAGTGAGCGGTACAACTTGAATATTAACGATAAAACATATGTAATTAAACTTCATATGTGTTAATAGTATACACCACATTTTAAATCCTAAATAGTTTTCATCGTCTTTCTAGCTTGATCTAATATAATGTACAAAAGGGATTTAGAATACAGTTATTTAGTATTTGCTGAAAGTATCCATATCACTATGCTATTGTGTCTGTGCATATATTCTGTGACTGTGAGACATCAGTGTCCAATAAGCCGACTTATTTTAAAGTCTTTATCCTATAGTATAGACAAAATTTAGTGTACAACTATGTTTTTATTTTGCTGTACTATACACTCTACAGCTGATTCAATGGGAACTCTAACTCTGAAGGACTAAATTTTGTATATATTACATATATATCTATATATCTGTGGAAAGGCTACGCATCAGTTTTTATGAATTATGTATGAAAAATATTTTGTAAACCTGATGCGCTATCATTCCTTTGCATATAGCCTATATTTACAATACAATACTATAATCTATATCGTAATTTGTATTTTCCCCCAGCTGCGGACGAGGCTATAAAATTTTGCCTTCACTCAGGCTTCAGACTTGTACAGGCTATCTTTAAAATAGGGAACGGGAATCGGGGAATCCGGGAATCGGGGAATGAGGAAATAAGAGAGTGAGGAACCGAGAAGTGGGGAAACCGGGGGGTGGGGCAAACTTGAAGCGGGGAAAACAGGAACTAAAAGATCTATAGGACAGTAGATTGGGGAATGGCGAGACCAGGGGATGGGGGGAACTGGATAGCAGGACCTATAGGTCATGTGACTGGAGATTTGTTGTTGTGTTTAAAAAGGCATCAGTGGAATACTAACATTTACATAAAATAATAAAACCAAAAGCTATACAATACCGACAATCAAGTAAATAAAGGTAAAAAATATCTTTTAAAGAGTTTACACGATGGGATGGAAGAACCGAGGGAATAAAGATTGACTAACAAGGGATGGGACAGAACTGGGGATATCAGGATATGTCATGAATGCAGAAATTTTCAGGGAATGGAACTGTGTTTCACTTTGTTGGCAATCATATTATAAGTAATTAAATAACAAGTATATTAATTGGCATTCACTAATAACTTTAACATATTTTACTTTACCCATTAGTGTGAATTATACCCTTTCCTTAATTGACGAGTAAAATCATCTGGCGTTAGACAGAGCAAAATAGTCTGGCGTTAAGATAGAACAAAATAGCATGTATGGGGTGTATTTGGGCGTACTGTGGCTCCTTGGGTAATTAGGCAAACCAAGAGAATCCAATTAATTGTCAGGGGATGGGGGAAACCAGGAGAACATTGGAAGGTGCAAACCAGGTAATGGGCAGAAAATAAAACTAAATTATAAGGATAATGACATTCTTAAATAGATTTTGGTCGAGACAAAATTTAACCCTCGGGCTCTAATGAGAAAGGAGTTTGATGTATATAAAGGTATCAAGGCCATTTTACTTTTGGAATTCAGTATTTTTTATTGCCAAAATATTAGTCAAAATGCATAGAAAACATATCATATGCATAGCGGGGGGGGGGGTTTGCGGGGCAAAGGGCGGACAAGACTTTCCCTGACAAAGGTGGAAACTCCCGACTTTCACTAAAAACAGAGCTCTCTTTTATGCTTAATTACAATGGCACACCTTCCAATTATCCATTTGCAACTAGCTCTTGGGAAGGAATGGCCTAAATTTCTTACTATTTGTCCCAAATTTGGTCACCTCCTCCCTTCCCCACCCACCTTGTACGCCTATGTCTAAAATTTACAGTTATACAAAACAAACCCATTAGGCAGACAGATGTAGCTGCATCTGTTACATTGAACCAGTGAAATGGTATCCTGGTAGGCTAAGGCCGTAAATTATACTGTTAGACAGGGGTGTAGGAAGCTCATTTATTGTGGATGAGGGCAATCAAAGCAAAAAGTAATGTATGTGATCCTGAAGGCACTACATAACCAGGGGGGTCTGGGGGCATGCCCCCTCAAAAAAGTTTAAAATCTAGACCCTCTGAAATGGCATTTTCAGCCAATTTAGTGACTGCATGGTGTGTCATTTTTAGAAATATTAGACAGTTAATAGTCATTGACATCTAAAAGATAATACTAGATTAATAAACCATTTTACAGTTTTCTAACATTCTTTACTCCGAAATGCAACATAAAACGTAGCTTTATTTGGATTCAGGGTAGTAAAAGTGAGGGGTGCTATTTGAGAGCCGAAGGAGCGAGACACAGCCAGGGGGGTCTGGGGGATTCACCAATCCCTTGTTTGTCGATCTTTATTCCCTCGGTGTAAACTGTTTAAAAGATATTCTTTACCTTTATGCACTTGATTGTTGGTCTTGTTTAGCTTTGGGTTTTATTTTTTTATGTAAATATGCCCCACTTTGCTATTTTGCTCTATCTAACGCCAGACTATTTTGCTCTGTCTAACGCCAGACGATCTTACTCGTCAATTATTATATTAAGGAAAGGGTATAATGTACACTAATGGGTAAAGTAAAATATGTTAGTGAATACCAATATACTTGTTATTTAATTATTTATAATATGATTGCCGACAAAGTGAAACACAGTTCCATTCCTGGGAATTTCTGCATCCATGACATATCCCCCAATTCTGTCCCATCCCTTGTTTGTCGATCTTTCTTCCCTCGGTTCTTTCATTCCATGGTGTAAACTGTGTAAAAGATATTTTTTACCTTTATTTACTTGATTGTCGGTATTGTATAGCTTTTGATTTTATTATTTTATGTAAATTTTAGTATTCCACTGATGCCTTTTTAAACACAACAACAAATCTCCAGTCACATGACCTATAGGTCCTGCTATCCAGTTCCCCCCATCCCCTGGTCTCGCCATTCCCCAATCTACTGTCCTATAGATCTTTTAGTTCCTGTTTTCCCCGCTTCATGTTTGCCCCACCCCCCGGTTTCCCCACTTCTCGGTTCCTCACTCTCTTATTTCCTCATTCCCCGATTCCCGGATTCCCCGATTCCCCGATTCCCGTTCCCTATTTTAAAGATAGCCGACTTGTACATGTTTATAGAATCGGCAACAAGAAGGAAGTTCTCGAATAACATAAATCATAATTTCCCTGAGAATTTTTGTATCTTACTACCTTCTAAACTGTGAAATGCTTCAACGTAAAATGCTCTTACTACGTTTTTAAAACTTAAAAGCAAACAAAAACCAAATTTTGCAAGTGTTTTGAACTATATATGATTCTCGAGATATATTATACATAATATCCCACTCCTTGCAATTAAAGTGTATAATTTCAAGTGGAAGCATGTAATATGATACTTCTCCTCACCCCCTTGGGCAATAAAAATTTAAAGAGACACGTGACCAGCTCCATCCAGGGTTTTATCTCCACAAGAGGGAAAAGCCTGGGTACGAGGATGAAGACGCCATACTGTATTTACACCAAGAGTCGAAGCTAGTCAAGGAAAAATATTTTTTATCAATTAAAACTATGAACATAAAGGAGTTTGAAGACGCTCTTGCAGCATCAATGAAATTTTTCCCCGGTATAGAGCTGAAACACGAGCAGAAAGCGTGTTTAAAAAGCCTCGCCGTAGAACGCAAGGATGTATTGGGAGTTTTACCAACTGGGTTCGGCAAAAGCCTTATTTATCAGTTATTGCCAAAGGTTTTTGCCAGCTACCAGCTCGCCAAAACTGGCAAGAGGAAGACCTGCAAAGTTATTGTAGTCAGCCCGCTTGAACTAATTCGAAAACAACAAGTAGAGAGGCTCAAATCAAAGGGGATAGCTGCTGCAACGCTTGAAGAACTGAACAGTTCTGACAACCACGGAGATAAGGAAATCCTGTTTGGGAGTGCCGAATGTTGGCTCTCTGATTCTTGGAGAAAGCAACTGACCTCTGGTTCCCTTAATGATGCAGAATTTCTGGTTGTTGACGAAGTCCACACCGTAGAGACCTGGTAAGAGACATTATTTTCTTTTATTCCCTTGTGGCTGTGCTGAAGAATGTCAAATATTCATTTCAACCTCGGGTTAAATAGACTAAAGTGTTTTTGGTAGTACATAATTATGGTAGTAAATTTCAAGTATAATTAAACATTTATGGCAATGAGAAAATGGTGCTATTAAAATGTTTAGATCACATGCATTTGTCTACCAAAAATTAATGAAACCCACCCATAAAAGATTGTTGTGTTATACATACAGTTATACTGTATTAATCATTGTTATTTGTTATTACTGTTTGTTTTGCAGGGGAACAGGCAAGAAAGGAAAGGCTGCATTCCGTCAAGCTTTTGGTAATGTGAAGGACTTGAGATCGTTTATAGGAAATGCACCTGTGCTTGCTCTTACTGCTACTGCAGACAAGTTGATGAGACAACGTCTATGCAAGCTCCTTGGTTTCCAAGACCACAAAGAACTTGTGATTAGTCCAAATAAAGAGAATATCCGTTTCACTGTTATCGAATGTGACAAGACTTTAAACTGTTTTGATTGGTTAGTGGACATGCTCAAAGTAAAGAAAGCAGAGGCTCCCCAAACCATCATATTTTGTCATACTGTCAATGATATTGTGCTTGTTTTGAGCACTCTGTTGATGAAACTTGGCAATGATGCTTATCTGGAAGGGTCAGATCCAGTCCCTGATCGGTGCATTCTGGCAGTTTACTATTCGGCAACACCAGACTCGGCAAAAACTAGAGTTACAAACTCATTTACTGTCAGTGGTAAAGCACGAGTTGTTATTGCATCGACATCACTCAGCATGGGAGTTGACTTCCCCCATGTGAGACATGTAATACATTTTGGTCCAGGAAGAACACTGACAGACCATTTACAACAGGCAGGGAGGGCTGGAAGGGACTCTGAGAGTGCATATAACATAATCATGTACCTGGGAAAACATCTTCGGCAATGTGATGGCACCATAAAGGATGTTCTCAAGAAGCAGGACTGCGTTAGGAAGCTTCTTCTCTGTCATTTTACAGATGATGACCTGACTCTGGCACCAATGCACAACTGCTGTAATCGATGTCACAACCTTTGCAAATGTGATGGAGACAAGTGTGCAAATGCCCTTTTTCCATTTGACAAACTGTCTCCTAGGGCTGGGGAAGTTCAAAGAGAACGAACAGTTACTGGGGATGATAGAAACTGCCTCCGTGATGCACTTATGGAAATCAAGCAATCTCTTTCATTGAGAACTAGGGCAGCATTTTTTGATGCGTCCGGTATTTTATGCCATGGATTTTCTGATAGTATTATTGAATCCATTGTGGATAATTGTCACAAAATATTTAGTGTAACTGATCTAATGGAACTTAGTTTTATTTCATCTTTACAATTGGCTGTCATGATCCTTGAAGTTTTTGATGAATTATTTGAGGATATTGCCCATGAAGCTAGCCTCCACAGTTTGGCAATGGAAATGGAACCTTTATTACACAATGCACTGATGGATAACATTAACATAGCAGAGAATGAGCTGCATCCAGAGCAGTTGTCAGATAGTGATGATTAGCCTATGCACTTTTATGGTATTATATTCAAATTTATGTTAGCTAGATAAGGGGCAATTCCAGAAAATTGCTGTATTTGCTGTTGTTTTTATCTTGTGGGGCCAGGATTTCCAAACTGTCTTGCCCGCTTGTTCTTATTGCATATCAATTTCTTCAACTTTGCAAAACAGAGGGTCGGTACATACCTATATGAACAGGCTTTGTGATTGGTTGGTTACGTCAATAAAAGACAAATTATATAATTTATCACTTTTGTTTTGTTTCAGAAGGCCAATCACAAAACATGTTCTGTTCATATTAGGTAGGTACTTACCAAAAAAGACTGATGATTTCTGGAATTGCCCAATATGTACAAGTTGTCATTTTTACATTAAATATTATTGTTTGTGAGGTATCTCATAGACACCTTCCCATTGCTTGAGGCGTTCTTTTGCCCAAGCGAAAAAATCCCTGTAGTCAATGTCAATAATGTTGTTTTGAAGTTTTGAAGGACTTGTAGCCCTCCTCCCTTGTGTATATGTGAAGACATCTCCTTGCATTAAATCTTGGGTAATTGAATGCACTGTTTCTGCACTTCTCTTGATACCATGGTTGCCTGCACGATGGGATTTGTCACACTCCTCATAAATACTGTCCATAACGTTGTTCATTACAGTCATGCTACGAGCACATCTCTGTGCAGCCGCCTCAGTTATGTTGCCTCCCATCGCACGGAGTAACTTCTTTACATCCAAATTCAGGTGCTCCATGTGGAGATCTAGTGCAATGTTACCCCCTTTCTTACCCTTCTTGTTGACAAAGCGGTTATGAATAAGCAAATATGCTTCTTTTTCTGATAGCAAGGAGTAGATCTTTGCAAAGAAAAGTAAAAGAACAAATGCATACTTAGTATGGTGGAATTTGTACTGGAATAGAAGGATCATCTTGTAGCACCGAACAAGCCTATTGCCATCCCCTTCTTTCACAGCATCCATCATGTTGAGTACTAGAAGCCCACATTGCAGCCTTGCACTGTGGTACTGGTGAATTGGATCTGTAGAAGTAGAACTCTCTTTATGCTCGATGACCGGTGGTTCTACATCATCACAGTTCACAGTTTGCATCATGTTTTGAGCTTTCATGTCTAAATGAAGTGTGAAAAAATCATACTGCAAACACAGTTGACAAGTAAAGCATTTAGAAATACTAGTTTTAGATAACATCTACACCATGAGATGTGTGTCTGATACAATACAGACACAAACACTGTATATGTATGTACACTAAAATCATATTCTAGTCATAGTCACATTCTTAAGTGGTTTGGAAAAATATGTGATTTTTACTGAGTAAACCAAGGAGATGTGTGTACAACTGTACATTAACTCATTTGATATAAATTATTGGTTGATGATCAGATCATTTTGCATGAATAATTATTAATAAGATTTACCAATATAAGGTATAAACCCATTAGCTGGCGATGTGCCCAGATTCACCGTACTTTAGTTTATTCTGTGTAATACCAGACAATTTTACTTGTCAGTGGTAGGGTAATGCCAGTTAATGGGTAGCCAGAGTATCAGGCTTTCAAGGGGAAGGGATAAAGGGAAGGGGAAGAAAGGGGAGGGAAGGGAAATGTAGTTAACAGGTTAAAGTATAGATCTAGTATCTTCCTTTCTACAGTAATATCTATACCTTTTTCGAGTTGCTTTAGTAGTGAAGACATAAGGACAGTCATTATTCCTACATTTGTAGTAACCTAGCCTATCCCTGTCCAGGTCACCATCATGAGCAATTTCTAGTCCAGGATGCTTTGAGACTTCATGTCTGTAACAGATATGATGAGAGAAAAAATGATAATCTCAATTATATATACAAATATTATGTGCCCAATTGTTTACATCTACTGATAGGAAAATGTATACTTTTTTACCTGACTCTACTTGAATGTAGAAGAAACACTGCGGCACAATCTTTACTACGGCAAGCAAAGCCTTGTCTGTGTGCAATATCAAGTTCATCAACTTGTTCAGCAACATCATATGGCTGAAGCACTTCAAGAAGGAAAGCCTGAACCTCTGTGTGTAACCACGATACCTTCTCTTGCACAGTCCATGTGATCACAACAGGAATAGGTCGTTTCATAGGAGTGTCTATAATATATCATTTACTAATATGTGAGGGAATCGTCAAATCTACCTGTACACAACAGTTTGTATCTTGACAAGGGAGATTTCAAGGAACACTTTCCCCTTCACAGGCAAAGTCGTCTGGCTTTAGATGGAGTAAAGTGAAAAAAGTGGGCACATTAGGGTGCATCGTGGCTTGACGGTTAACAAGAGACATGGGTGGAGAGTGGTTAACCATACCCAACACGTTTCCCTCGATCATGCCTTAAAATATCGGTCGGTCACGGACATTGTCCGACCCATTCGTGAAATTGTCCGACCAAGAAAGAAGCGCACCGGACATTCTGTCCGACCAAAGGAAAATTGAGGTTTACTGTTTGTCCGACCCAACTGTATTGATGTCCGACCAAACTTTAACTTTGTCCGACGTAAATTTACCCCGTAAATGTTTATCAGAGCTGTTATGTGGTCCGCTAAGCGTGACAGCGGAGCTGGGTATTCGTTTGACTAGTCGCATCGTTTATTTGCGATGACTTGCGTTCTCGGACATTTGATCGGGCCTTAAAGTATCAATGCATAACTGCCCAACATTTAGCGTCAGTATACGATTTTAAAATAATACATTTTCGCGCCAAACTAAACATAAGGCCATCGGACATAATTATAAAAATGTCCGACCCATTCTGAAAGACACCGGACATTTCGACCGACGGCACGGCTGACCGATATTTTAAGACCTGCCCTCGATGAGTAAAATTGACTGGCATTAGACAGAGTAAAAGACAAAGTGGGTGCATTATGGTGCATTGCAGCATAAGAAAGAGTCAGATACAATTAATGACAATTTATTATTATGATCATCACCTTCATGTTTTTGTATTCCAGCAAATTTCATCCATCTGGCAATGAGATGTGCCTCTGTCTCTCTGTCAAAGAACTCCTTATAGGCATTGTAATCCTTATCCGGTCCTTTCTTGGCATTAGTCTTCCCATTACGATTCATGGAGGCATAGCTGGTCCCAATTTCAGCTGCTGAGTCCTCTTTCACAAAGAGCTTGAACAGAATCTTGGAAATAGAAAACAAAACAGTCTATAAATTTGAACTATGTGATAGGGGTTGTATTTGTATATAATTAACATTTTGACAAGTGTACATAGAATACCCCTCCCAGAGAGTTGGTATCTTGAATGTTGAAACTGTAAAAGGAATGATGATGGGTCTAAAACTTAACATTAGGAAGCATGAATTGCATGGTCACTAACCCCCCAGTCTCAAGTGTGAGAACCATACCCCCTACCAAAATACCTTTTATCCCTCCCACCCCCAGAACAATGGAGATAAATTGGATCACATTTTTACCATGAGCATGTTTTTCCCAAGATGCCAATCTGCAAATGTTGTTTCAAGTCCACTC
The DNA here is from genome assembly GCA_016169945.1 of Trachythela sp. YZ-2020. Lineage (NCBI taxonomy): Eukaryota > Metazoa > Cnidaria > Anthozoa > Malacalcyonacea > Clavulariidae > Trachythela > Trachythela sp. YZ-2020. Next base: position 361,862 of record JADLSH010000327.1, on the reverse strand, counting down.
AAGCGTTCATTTGACCAGTGTGTCTGCTAGAGTGTTGGCTAACTGAGCATTTCTTGCCCGTTCTTCAGTGAGCTGGTCACCATCAAGAAATACTCGCTGTAGGATTTCAGCTTCGCCATCGACATCAGTAGATGGTACAAATTCCTCCTGAACATTTTTCATTATTTGGGCCATTTCTACTGCTATATTTGGGTTTTTAAATTTCAGGCCTAAAGAACACTTTAAAACAAGAATGAAAAATTAGTGTAAAGAATGTTGTTGTTTCTGTTGAATTGGTTGTGAAGTTTTGCCCAAATGCACTCTATATATAACTCAATACTTGTTTTCAGCCTCATTTAAAGGGCTGCCACACCAGGAAATTTTATACAAACTGGTCAGATTGGGATAAGGACTGCTAATTTTTCTACTTTATTGTATGTTTTCCCTTTTTTAAAACACTTACCACCTGTGATTGTGTCATCATTTCCGCTGAATGGTTGTGGGGAATATGGTATCTCACTGCATTCTTGAACGACTCATAGGCTGGTAAATACTGCACAAGGATTCTGGGAATCAGGAAGGCAATGGCCATGATTAGGGCATCATGCAATCTTGGTGTTGGGAGGAACCTTTTATGGAAGTTCTTTAAGGGTTTTCGTGGGTCAATCATCTGATAAATCACACATTACACGATCTGAAAACAGCATAAGTCTGAACCAACGCCTTTTGGTTGGGCCTTTAAACCTGGGCTAATTGGCAATATTATCTCCAATAACTTATAAAAAACAATAAGAAATAAAAATTGCAGAAACAATAGTACAAAAGTGTAGGAAAGGCATGATGTCAATGTGTTTGAAAGAGAACGAAAGATTGAGTAATCCCTGAACCTCCTTCATAATATACCCTGGCCCGAGAGCCTTGTTCTCATGAATCATGAGCGAATAGCCTTTCGTCTCGATTCATGAAAGCGAGGTCAGGCCAAGGAGGTGTTTGTGACATAATTATTGAAAGGGTGTATTTCATAACCATTAATGGATGAATGTGGATTGGAAATACACAACATTTCATTTATTTCAGGATATTACTGTCACATCACTGGGTTTCCCAGGGACTATGTATGGGAAGAGGCACTTCTGCCCCCCCCAGCCTAATTTCTGGTCATCCAGGCTCAAGTATGAAATTTAAGGAAACCACACATTGTGGAAGTGAAAGGCCAGAAACGAGGCTACCCCCCACTCAATCCACATCACCTGCACCCACATGTTCTGGATTGCCGGTAACATACATACAGTATGTGGGGAGCAATACATTCCATAGGCTATCACTGAGATATAATTTACACACCTGTATAATGGTACATTCTCTTCTCTCAGTGAATTTGCAGCCGCAACAAAGTCTGAATCTTCATATACTGGAACATCACTCATTAGCGGCGGGAGAAGTTGCAGACATGACTTGTAAGTTTCTTCGTTGAAGTACCTATATTTCTCAACTGTATTATGAGAAAAGTCTACCGAGCATAAAACCATACTGTCGTTGGTAGAAGTCTGTGAGAGGAGCGTCTTGCAGTAGCTTATAATTCTTTCGGTTTCTTTCTATTTCATTCTTCCACACCAATATTTCGGTGTCATAATGTTGGGCAGAGGACTCGAGTTGCCGACGGATTGTGTTTGGGTGACTTGACAAACCCAGACGATGGAATAGATCCATTACTTCTTTCCTACAGCAACCAGCTGTAAGGAGGGTGTTGATTCTGTAAATAAAATTAGATCTCGGAATCCACGTGTTTAGCATAGCAGATAAAGCCAAACCTTGCTTGTTTTTCTCGTACTTAACCCCAACTTTGCTTGTGTTTGTAATTATGGAGTGTATCCATGGCATTCGCACTCGCGCGCTCTCCAATAATTCCTGATTATTGAAAGTCCTCAAACTCAAAGGATCGCCTTCATATCTGCCTGCCGATTTTCCTTTGCTATAGTCGCGAAGCTCCTGCTTTACAACACCATTGACCGCGTTCAAAATTTCCCTTCTAAAGGGCGGAAATTTGAGGGCAGAGTTTGCTGCGGCCTTATAGTTTTCAAGGCAAAGGTGTTTCACCATGGCAAGTTCCCATTTGTCTTCACAGCCCCGTTCGAACACTCGACAAGACTGAGGATAACAAATAAATATCTAAACAGAGAAAAACACTTTCGTAAACCAAAACATATATTTTTGTTTAGCTATGTACTGTTTTTACTGTAATACAAGTTTCGCTTACTTTCACAATTGGCGGTAAATTATTTGTCACACCACAAAGATTGGTTGGAATATTCATCAAACTTCTTATTGTGTCATTAAAAGTTGAGAGTTCTTGTTCTGAAACATTCTCTTCTGTTGCCTTCTCCTTTCCAAATATAGATTTCCTGGATTGTGGAACTGTAGTGTCTCGAGGTTTTGTCTGGTTTTCAGGGCGCTTTTGACGCTTGGACGAAGGGGTAAGGCCCGTTGGAGATCGCTCGTGAGTAATAGTTCTTGCAGTCTTCTCAGGAGTTTGTGGGACGGCAGAAGACTTTCCTTCGGCGCCGGAGTTCTCCACAAAGACAACTTGCAGTTCCCGGAACAATTTGTAACAGTTTACAACCTTTCGAGCGCATTTCTTGCAAACAGAATCATGATTATTTGGGACGGCAAATATACCAATACTTTGCAACAATTTTTCCAATACGACTGGTTTTCCGTCTAATACACTTTGAAATTCTTTGTTATATGTCTCTTTAAATAGAGATATGGAAGCCACACAAGTACCGAATTTAGTGAGTAAGTTTTCGTGGCAAATTCTACAGAATTTTCGCTTAGAACTCATACGGACAATTCGACAAAAAGCATGCCGTAAAAATTGTAAATGAGAATCTATTTACATAGCGCACAACACAACCGGAAATATACTATCGCTTGAACCGGAAGTATACAACAACGGGAAATAATTCTGATTGGCTACTATTCTTCGCAGAGTGTCTGTCATTTGAAGGGGGTGGAAAGCCCAAAACCAGGCTTTTGTGTCAGGCTTTCCTTTCTCTTCTCCCTTCCCTTCTCCCCTTTTCCCCTTTCTCCCCTTCCTCCCCCTTTTTCCCATACTTCTCCCTCTTTCCCCTCCCCTTCTTCCTCCTCCCATGTGTACTTTCCCTCCATTTTTCCTCTCCCTTCTCCCCCATTTTTCCTCCCCCCCCAGAAAGCCTGATACTCAGGCTATCCGGGTGCATGCTCTCCCGGAAAATATTGAATTCTGGAGTCTCTGAAATGGCCTTTCCTGCGTTCTGGGGAAGATTTGACATGCAGAAACCAGGTTATTTTGTTCATTTTGCATTTCAGGCAGCAAAGAATCTGACATCTTAAAATTTCCTTTCAATTTCCTTGCTTGAGGCTAAATTTCCTTGCCATTTCCTTGTAAATCTTATTTCCTTGCATTCTTCCTTGCAAAGGCCAAAATTTCCTTTTGCAGGGAAATTTCCTTGCAAGTGGAAGCCCTGCCTGTGACATACCCTTATCCGCAGGCATCACCTTAGCGGGCAAAACGTTTTGTTGCGGGCAAAATATTTTAGTTCCTGCAACAGCTAGAGTAGTCCAGTGGAGTGGTCTCACCCGATGAAGCAGTGGCGGCGGAAGTTGGGTTTGGTTGGGGGGGGGGGGGGGGTGTCCCCCAGAAAATTTTGGAATCTGTTGTCTCTGATCGAAATGGCATTTCCCGCGTTCTGGGAAAATTTGGTATGCAGAAACCAAGTAATTTTGCTCGTTTCGTATTTCAGGCAGCGAAAAATCTAACTTTTTCGTAAACCTTGTCCTACTATGATCTATATTTGAGGAAGGGCTTAGCCCCCTCCCCCACTTCTATTTCTGGGGTGGGGCTATAGCCCCTCCCCTATTCCGCCGCACCTGCGATGAAGCCACAAACGTCTGGGATTAGGAGGCTATACTCAGAATTAAAGATGTATGATGCGAAACCAAGATTATTCATATTAAGTTTTCAGACATTCTCTTGCAATTAATGTCTATTTAAGCACGGATTTAAGCTACGAGCTTTCGACTGCCAGTCTGCAAAGACGTAGCTGAATTACAGACGACCACTCCTTTGTCATCTCAACGAGTGGCCGTCTGAACTTCATGCTAGCAAAGACGTTTTCTAGTGATAATTCAAAGAACGTCTGAAAACTTAATACTCAGAATTGTTACTTTGCTTCGGCCTCGTCGAGTTTCCGTCTTATTGTTCTGATCAGGCATTCTCGTGGATCATTGCGCGATTCATTGTTTGATACAAAAATTGAATGGTCATTCCCGTGGTGTGATGCTCTAACTGCTCTTCTATGCCGAACATCATACTTTCAGGTTCTCCAGCAATGAAATAGTTAGTCAGCGACAGCGTAATAGGTTCGTACATTGTTAAGTTTACTGAAAATACAGTAAATCTTCCTCTCAAAAAAAGACTATACTCGCTAATAAGCCTTTCCTTTCTCTGGAAAAAATTATGAAGTCCACTCTCTATTAAGAACGCATGTGAATATAGTGCCGTGGGAAGCTTTTTCAGATCCGTCGGGCTGAATTTATCGAAAGCGTACTCTTATCTAAAAGTCTTTGGAAGTTAGCCTAGAGACCTATTAAATTACTTTTAGGGACGCCGAAATGACAAGAGGGCAAGAGGTGAAGAGGGCAAGAGGGGGGCAGATTTTCATCGAACGGCACGTTTTAATTTACATATACTAAGAGGCGTTTGCGAAAGATCGGGAGTTGGACGTTTCCATAATCACGTTCCTGATTTGAAGAAAAAATAGGGGGTCTGGGGGGTCCTCCTCCAAAAGATTTATATATTTTTAAAGCTCTGACTGCAGTGACTGCATTTCTGGCATTTTCTGAAGCGAATTCACAAAAACATTTCCCAAAATCACCGTTGTTGAACGCAAAATTTGAGGTGTGTATGGAGGCTAGTATCATATTTACATGAGATAACGAAAAAAGTAAGTATTTTAACCCCGCCCTTCTCGGCCATTCTTTTTTTTCCGATGTCTTTGCAAACGATTATGAGGTGACACGCGCATTAACAGCAGAACAAGGCTTAATCATAATGTTAATTTCATACATATTATTGCTTACAATTTTGTAAGCAGACCTAAACAATCCATCATTTCCACTAAGAAGATTCTTAATTTCAGCAAGTCTCCAGGTGCCTTTGAGACCCTCTTCATAAATCAATACCACGACGTTTATTTTTCTGATCGTTGGACTCTGATGCTTTGTGAAATTAACGGAGTAAAGTAAGGTATTCGTGTTTTCATTGCAACTAGAAAGACTGTACTATTACCAATTGTGTTCTCGCTGTTTCTCTAACTTACAAGTTGTCAATAAAGTTGGAAACGTGGAATTTATCTTTTTTAACTCTTTCGTGAGGGAGTTTTCTAACGCGTCCTCCGTAGAGCAGGCGTCGATTCGAAATCGACGGTTTCGGAACTGACCTATGTTATGGGACGATTACCAAGGACAACTTCTATGTCGACCATGGTCGTTTGTAAGCCTTCCAGGTTGATATATATTCGACCAAGGACCTTCTTTAACGTAGTTTTAGTGACAACGATCGATCAAATGTTTAAAGATTAATGAGCGAAACCAAGGCGTCCTCTTTGAGATAAGTAGTAGCGAGTTTACGATTGACGATGCGGTGTGCGAAGACGCCGTAGAACCAAAAACTCACCTTAAAACATACTACGTTGTCAACACGCTACTATATTTATTCTTCATGTAAATTGCCACTTCACACTTCGTTGGCTGATAGAATTGTGCAGTACTTGTGAACTGAACGGTGCTCTGAGCAGTGGCGTACTGAGATCGTTTCCATTGGAAGGGGGGGGGGGGGGGGGAGTGGGTGGGCACGTTTCCACTGAGGGTGCCTATTCCAAAATTTACCCACCATGCAGGGCCAAAATGTATTTTTATAAAAAAATGCAATGTTAGTTGCTAAGCATCTGCGAGCGCGCAACGTTAATTATAAGTCCGTCACGCGTTTTGGTTGCTCGAAATTTGCCGATTTATCGACCAAGATACCTTCAAATTCTACGTTTTAACTGACGAATGTCAATTAAACGACGAAGATCAATTTACCGACAGATTTTTTAAACCCTCCTGCTCGGAACGCCACTGACTCCGAGATTGTCGGCAGCAGATAAGTAGGTTGACGTGTTATCTCGGCATTGTGACAACTGGTTTATGGACTGGCGTTGCGGTTTTTCCAAATCACATGTACAAATAAAATGTTAAGAAAATAACTTCGATGCGTAGTGAAACCAAAATTTTCGACATTTTTCCTCAAAGCTTTCATTGCACATAAAAAAACAAATTAGAAAATTTGCATAAACGCAGGTCATTTTCTGCACTTTCTCGCGTCAAATTGAAGAACTTGGACAGTAAACATGCTGCAAAATTTTGTTTCAAAATCAGTTTTGGTGGATCAAATATCTTGGTAGGACTTGTGTACTCACTTCTTTCGGCAAAAAAGTACAGACTTTGCTCCACCTTTAATAGGGTTCCAACTTATAACTGCGCATACTTGTTAACTATTGAAGAGCATGGACCTAATCTATTTTAGGAGGGGGACGCGAAAGCTTATAGCCCCCCTTTGTGCAAAATGTTGATCATTACTATAGATTGTCGCTCAGCGCCTTGTACCTAGACCATCAACTAGCATATAACTGTTACCAGATGATGAAGGTGGGTTGGAGACTGAACTAGAGACTGAACGAATTAACAATGGAATTGTTGTTCCCATTTTGCACTGGTAGTTAAATATAATAAAATATTGAATAATTGTTCAACTATTTTCTTTGAAAGTTCACAACTTAATTCTGGTCAAAGGGTACAGAACAGGCGTAGCAAGCCTTTTTTTTATCTTCAGTTGCAAAGGAAAGTGCCTACTGGGGCAAATTCCCCATCACACTATAATATGTACTATATTAGCTTAACAAAATAAGAAGAAAATGTAAACACTTTGTTTACCAAATTCTGTAACTTTTTTAGGACCCTGTTTCGCGCATTAAACTATCTCTGTCGCGATTCTCAGGCAACTCTCGTTTTCTGATATCTTGAATGCCTGGTTCCAGTGTAGGTATACACGATATGCTGCGAGTCTTTCGGATCTGAAAAACCTGAAAAATTCCACATAAACTTCGACGTTTGGAGCGAAGGTCCTTCGTCTGGATGTTTCGAGCTGATCGCTCACGGGAAAGCGGATTTTATAAGTTTTATTCTCGTCCTCCCCAACACGTTGTGCGCGTGCTCAGCGCAACTTCTATACAGAGGTCTGGGTACGAGGCTGGTTGATTACCCAAGGGGTGTTGAAACAATTACAAATTGATAACGAAGAAGGCAATTTACACGCAAATAATTAATAAATTTACATGATCCATTCACTACATTCTATTAAGTGCCCAATGAGACATGTCATTCTGTTTTAACAAATATTTAAAAGTAAATCGATTCTGATAGAAAAAAAAACACATACCTTTTATATTGTACAAGTGTATAATTATTTGTAGATTTTACTAATAACGGTAAGAATTATTGGATTATATTTTGCCCAACTGTTTCTCTCTTTTGAACAGTTCAAAGTACATGTCAATTTGTTATGTATCCGATATGCATCTTCTTGTTTGTTATGTAGCATCACCGTTTACATTTCGTCTCAGCTTTCACATTCATATTATTAACATTATATTGTTTAAGTAATGGAGATATTAAGTTATCATATTATATATTTACAACGTTATTTCATTTGAAACTATGGAGTTTTCACGATACAAAAACTCGTGTATGTAGCAACATTACTTAAATGAACCATAGTAGATGAGAAGAAAAAAGATAAGTATTTTGTCATAATTGAAAGAACTTGTTAACTAACAGGATACAAAGACCTTTCCCATTTTTTTCATTCGTTATTCTTTAGTTTTAAAATGTGTAAACGTGTGTTTTTAAAATGTATGTGACTAATGTGACGTCACAACTGAGAAAGCAAAATTTCTAAGATGTCTCGCGTGCGTGTTATTATGAGCTAGAAGTTTGGTACTCTACTCAAAGTAAGTTTTTCCTATGTAGTTTTTTCTGAAATGGCAACTAACAAAATTTTATTTTAGAAAATTGTTGGACATTGGACAAACTGTTAATTTGTTCGGTAAAATTTCTTTAAAGCTAATTAAAACCTTATTGGGAGTGCATGCGTTTACACATTGCGATTTGTCCGGCAGATTTATGATCCACATTAATATACGAGAGCCACTATTTTATCAGCTTATGCTGTTTTAGTACCAACCTTCATTAAATAAAGTTGTTCATTCATTCATTAAAATAGTTTAAAAAAATATACGTGTTAAACGACATCTGTCGACATAACATTTGAAAACAATTCATCAATATTAGCTAATTCTCAAATCGCCAACACATCGCAATGTGTCATGCAGCTTAAAGACAATTATATAGAAAAATTGAAAAAAGTCTAGTATCATAACATTATAAAATATTTTATATATTTCTTTCAAATGACAAATACTTATATTTTCCATTTTACATATAAGTTTAATAATATATTGATGAAGTAAGATTCGAGAAAATTTACTGGCTACAAAACTCATTTGCACTTACGCAACGGCTCTCACAATGACGTGAAATTAATAATATAACAGTAAAATGCCAAAAAACTTCTCCATTCCTTATTATCTATATAGTAAGTGCGAGTGACCATAATAGTCATCTCTTATTAGAAGATGGATAAAGGGTATAAATGTAACCAACACTTTATTATTTAATCCTTTTATGAACAGGGACGCTGGAACGAATCAAAGATGTCACATTTCGCTATATTGTTATAATTTCTGCAAAAATTCACTATTATCGCTATTTTGATCTGTATCAGTCTACAATACTGATAATCCTAACCCTATACTGTGCGCGAAACATGAGGATATATCCGCGATATATAAATTTTGAACCAATACATATGAGTTCAAAATAAAGATTGCATATAGGCATTTACATGCATTAGATTTGAAAAATAAAAAAGTACTTTACGAACGAGATTAGCCTTCGTTTTCACATTACGATTTGTCAGACCATTCTTAAATTTACTTTCGCACTAATTGAAAAATTCGCGGTTAAACATCATTTGGTGACATCACCACAATAATTATGTTATTAACATTCATCAAAACTTGAAACGGATCCGATAAATCACAATGTGAAAATGTTACCCTTGCACTTTTATCGTCCCAGCGTCCCCGAAGAAAGGCGTAGTTTATTTAATACACTGAACAATGCAGTGCAAGGATTGCATTAAAGTGACTTAATCATACAAATTAAGAATGCTTTCTAACTACAAAAATCAGTAAAATATATACTTTGAAAGATCCTTACACTAAACTACTGATATATTCTTGATTTCGGGTGTACTAAATTCTATTTAATATTCTATAAAATGATACTTAATTATTTGATTAATATTTAACTAATATGGTTTCACATGCATGCAGCACGAGAATCAGTTGCTGCAAATTTATTTTGATTTCAATTTCAAGTTATCAAAATACCATGGTTTAAATACCGTTATATAAGCTTCTCTCGTATCAAGCTCTGAAGGTCTAGACAGCATTCTCGTATTGCATGCCAAATCACGGGTAAGGGAGATGAGAAATTGCCATATGAGAAATTATACCATATATATATATATACCACATTCTATCCATGCTAGCTGGGATGAGCATGTTCTCAAATAGCGTACTTCAATTCCTTTCTTAGCATATTACCGGCAGTTCCTACCTCAAGATGGTCATGTTCTTACAATATAAATGTTCAATCCCGTCTAACACAGATAATATCAGTTATTACGAGTATATGAAAACATCAATTTTCAGACAAACGGTTTTCCTTATGTAGCTATAATCGTTATACGTTGGCCGCGAAATCCTAGTCATCGTCCCAACCCACAAAATATTTCAGACAACATCCAGTCTCGTCTGTCATATACGAAGGTCATGCAATTCAATTTTCAATTCAAAGATGAATTTTCATATAATCAGGGATGAAAATCTCCAATTCCCGCAAACGTTCCATCCGATCGCGAGATTAACTCTTTCACAGATGGCGAAGAAACGAAAACTGGACACAGTATACAAGGTCACGATGACCTTGGTCAGAGGTAGAAATCAATCAGTTGAAGTATACAATGGCAAAACGTTCTGGTCCCATGTTCCTCGACAATGATTATAAATTCAATTTGAAATAGCAAGAATAAAGTAGCATTGTGTTAATTAAAAGCTGTAAAGTGTCTGTTTAACTTGTCAAACAATATACAGGTTTGACGAGTATTTTATCTGCACACTTAAATCATGATGTCAATTGCCTTGGTGCAAACTTCTACCAATAACGGCCTATTACAACATCAGCTGAACTTAAATGAACTATCAGCTCTCCCTGCTAAAACATTGTTATAGTCTAAACACCGATAATGTATATGTTCACTTTGATCGGAGTCAGAAACAGGAACATGTGCAATTAACCTATCAGGGCTCCAAAATATGCAAAGCAACATTCTTTTGTCTTCGAATGGGTTTCTCCTAGAATTTTTGAATACATTTTGTATGCTAAGCTAAAATTTCTCAATTCTAAACTCTTGTTTTTCAACTCTTGTGCGATTCCGGCCACGCAGACATACAATTCAGCTTCATCTTCGCTTCCTTCAGGAGTAAGATCTTTAATCATAGACAGTGCCACATATGTCGACGTCAGCGCATCCTTATATGATCTTTCATGAATATAAGCTATGGCAATCGCCTTACGGCACCCAATTACTTCAGATTTGTCAAAGGCTTCGTGGGAAATTTTTGGAAACTGCAGCAGTGCATGTTGAAGAGACTCAATTGCCGCAACAAATTCTCCCATTTTACATTGAGTGAAGCCCTTCAAGGCATAACAACGAAATATCCAAACATGTTGTCTACTTTCAGGAAGTGATTCTGCTATTTTGGTAAATCTATCAATTGCCTTTCTCGCCAATTTAGAGTTTTTAATATTATTAATTAAGGTGTTCACCATTGCAATGTAACACGAAACAGTCCTCTCTCGAATATCAACATTTTCTCTAAGCGTGACCTCTATCTCAATATCAAGAGCTTCTTTAAGGGACGCTAGACCAGCTTCATATTTTCCAGACTCAAGTTGTTTGGAACCTAATTTCAAATACAGCATAGGTAAGAAAGACTTACAATTTTCCTTAAGCACGGGTAAACTACTGTTCAACAATTCCATGTAGTAAATTTCATCTACCTGCAAATCTAAAAGTTCCACACAAATACGACCTTGTGCGAATGAACGTTCTCGATCGCAATCCGTGCTCATTTTGAGAGCAGTTGTGAAACAATTTATACTTTCAGTGCTGTTGCCAAGCTCGTAGTGCACTTTTCCAATAAAAACATAACATGCAACAATAAAGGAACACCTGTACGAGCTGGGCTTCTCAGCATGCAATTTTACCCATATTTGGAGACCCTGTTCAAGTGTCGAAAGACAAGAGAATAAATCCTTCAAATACATTTGAGACATCCCTAGGAAAAACATGATTTCAGCAATTTCTTCACTCGCTTCACTAAATAATGGCCTTCTTATTTTAAGTGCCTCTTCAAAAGATTCAATAGCGGATTCAAATTTTCCTAGATGTGTATACGTTTGTCCTTTCCCGACATAAACCTGGGCGAGAATAGCAATACTGCTTCTACTCCCATCAAGAATAGCTGTCATAATATCAAGAGCATGGTCAAATGCATTAAGAGAAGAAGTGTAATTTTCGGCATCATTCTCAGCCAAGCCCATTTTAAGGTAAAAGAATGCGGTGATTTCATGCTGGTTACCATACCGTTTAAGTGAAAGATCAAGGGCGTTACGGCATGTGTCAACATCCAAACTTTGGTTTTCTGTATAATCGTCACTAACCATTTTTAGAGCATAGCAAATGAACAATCGATCAGGCGAATGAAACCTGGTCCCAGACGCCTCCGACATACTCGGAAATATTCTTTCAGACTTCACTGATTTCTTAAGCAACTTAATCTTTTCATCCAAAAGATTTTCTTGCCCTGCACTCAAACCAAGGATAGCTAAAGAGCAATCACTATACATGATTATTTGAAAGAGATATTCTGAACCAAATGGTTACTCTCAACTAGCTGTTGTTGAAATTTATGTAAAAAATTGAGGAAGTATAGTTTTGTCTCATCACTTAAAGATTGTGCGGACCACATAAATAAAAGATTGACAAACAATATTAATTGCTCACCTTTATCTTTCGTTTGCGTCGCAGGCAACGTTTGCTCACAATCAGCAATTAAAAAGAGATCGTAATTACCAATTTCTGCACAAACCTCGATAGCCCTTTTCCTGAAGTTGCTCGATTTGCTGTACTCTTTCAAATCAGTGTAAATAAGTGAAAGAAGCTGCAGGCATAAGCATTTTACAAGTTGCTGATCAGCGCATTTTTGTAATCCGTCAAGATGTTTTTCAATACACTCAATACCTGGCTCTATATTTCCTTTGGAAATAAGTGAAATTCCCTCATAACAACCTAGTTTCGTTGCACTACCATCGGATAACAACATGACGTCTTCACGTGTGTGCTCAGGTATGTCTGAATGTATATTCAAGAAAAAAGGGAAGAGGCAACATTGTGAAAATATTTGCTGACATACAACTTACATGCGTAATAGTTGTATTGCTGGGATCTGCATATTTCTATGGCTAAACCATATAGCTTGGGAATATCATGTGATACACTGAAGCGAAAACGGATATGAAATAGAAACATTTCAGATTTAGAAAAGATCCGAAAAAGATGTTGGGAATTTTCCAAACTACCTGTGATAGACTGATACATGGCAATCGATAGATGTAGCATTGTATCTTGCAGTTGGGCACTCTCTATCGACTTTCCAGCAAGGAAATCGTCATTTAACCTTTCAAAAAGGAGCAAGTAATACGTAGAAAAGCGAATTGTAGAGGATTTGATGACATCTTCAAAATCACTTTGTTTTGCTTTATCAACAACAAAAGAGTAAATGAGAGAGTGAAAAGAGTAATATTGCCCATTGGGATGTTCATCAATTAGCGACTTATTCACAAGTGTTTTAAGGCTTCCTGCGGCTTTCGCAACTCCCATTTCTCCAGAAACAACGTCAATCGCAGCATCTTTACTTATTGCAGTTGAAGAAAACACAGTTAATGAAATCAGCGCATGTTTCTCGCTTATTGTCAGTCGCTCAAAAAGATTCTCAAAAAATCTTTGCATGATTTTCTCATATGCACTATCTATCTGCTCTAAAAGATTTCCTGAAATATTTAATTCCTCAAGTATTTTATTCGCCATATCTTCAGTGTTGTTTTTAATTAACGAAGCAACAAGTTTAATTGCCAGAGGAACATGGAAAGAAATTCTAGCCACCTTTGCAACAACAGTTTCAGAAAGAGAAGGGAGAAGTTGACGAACAAGTTCAACAGACGAATCTGGACGAAGAGGTCGAATTCGGATATCTTGAAAACCTGTTATTTGACCGTGCATATTTTCTAAAAGCTCCCTAGTTGTAACAAGTATATTGATGTGTATATTACTGTCTAACAATTCTACGAACAATTGTGTTAGTTTAGCGAAACTACCTTCACTAGATAGAAGATCATCAAGGTTGTCAAATATAAGAAATATTGGAGAAGAAATTTCTCTAAAAATACTTACTAGTTTGTCTATAGGTGTTAATCTAAGATCTGCTAAGTTACTCTTAAAAATACTTAAAATTTTAGATAAAAATTCATCTACTGTGGTAATACCCTGCAATTTAAAAAAATAGACAGGGTACCTGAGGTGGCGTGCTACTTCAATAGCTGTGGATGTTTTACCAAATCCAGGAGATCCCCAGATGTTTACCAGTCGTGTTGATTGATCAGTGATAAGATTTGTAATTTCTTTAACTTCGTCTTCTCTGCCAGTAAACAAGGGAACAGAGCTTGGAATATATGGCTTGGGTAATGTGTCTAGGTATAATGATATGTTATTAATTAAATTTACTTTTATTTACACCCTGACTTATAATATTACAGTGTTTACAGTAGTAAGTTTTTATTAGTTTGCAAACTCTGTACTTATATCTACCTAATTACTTTCGACATCCAAAAATATTGTCGGTTTTTACTCTTCTCAATTCTCCCGCTTACAGAATAAAACAGCGCTCTGAACTATTCTGAGACTTTCAACTGGATACCAAATTTAATTTTCAGATAGGAGCCTAAATATCAATTCCTTATGAGGGACTCCTGCGTTTGAGAATCTCTACCCCGGAAAAGGAGCAAAATGAGCTATTGCGCGACACTATACGTTGCAGAGTAAAGAAATATTCACGTTACCTGGTATATTACCCCTTTCTCCCAAACTAATATTTTTCATCATCGTATGAATAGAAGATAATTTCTGCTCGACATTCTCTATTTTTTCTGTTCGTTCTTTAATAAAGGATAACTTCTGCTCTATATTCTCATGAACCATACTGATGGCCTGTAACTCTTTCATATGACAATCATGTAACTCTTGAACTTTCTCTGTTGGAAAATCCTCCTCGTTCATCTGACCAATGACATCGACAAAAGCCGTATCAACATTAACTGCTGTTAAAGCGTTGGTTACTAACTGTACATAATAATCAAAATCAGTTTTAATTATTTCAGGTTTCGGTGAATGGCAAAGTGTGTTTCTCAGCAATCGCAGTTGATCAATTACCAAGGCGTAGGTCTCATCTTGATTTCCTGTTGAACTTTGAACTGATGAATGAAAAGAACCTGGAACTGATTTAACTTTCTTTAAATACAAATCATTCAAAGTTGAACCCTTGCTGCTTGGAACACCAAATGTTTTGGCATAGATTGTTGCTTTAAACAAAGCTGTAGAGTCCCACTCTTTAATTGATTTCGTAGTTGGTATACCAGTTTTACCACCTTCAGATGTAAGGAGCATGTTCCGTACCTTGGGACTGTCATCCCAGGCAATGAATCCTGGTCTTATAGCAACCTTGCTGTCCCACATGGTGATAAAAATCTGACACAACACTTTGGGGAACTCATCAAGAACAAGTGTAGAAAACTTGAAGAAATTCAATTGTTCTTTAGAAAATGGTTTCACTGCCATTGTGTTGCAAAATTTAGATCATTTGACTTCATTCAGTACAAACTGTCTACAAAAAAAATGCAGAAAATATAATTAATGATCATTATCTTACAAGCCATAGCACATTTCTACGCCCATTTACCACTAAATTCTAATCATTGCAGATTTACATGGAAGCTAGTCTTAGGTATATATTTGTTTTTGTTTTCGTTATTTTCCGACATCGTAATATTGTGTCCTTCAGTGTTTGATACGGCACTTTATGAATTAATAATCAATGCTCCTTTCAAACTGGTACAATAAACAAATGCGTCGTAAAACTTTAATCTATTTAGTCTGTGCAGTTTTTAATCCATTGATTTTTTTTCAAACAAACGAGTCTTCTTTCGTTGTTTTCTATAACAACTTGACCTATTGATTAATTCTGGTATTTGTTTACCTGTTACGTCAACAACCAACTATTTTAAGAAAATTTAAAATAGTGTAAATCCTGCATAATTTCATATTCAATTCAACGTTTTCACAAAAGCATATATAGTCATCAAGTATATTAGTCGAAACATTGAAATTAGAAATGATAATATTTGCAGTTTGGATTATTATGTTTTTTATATGTACCTCTATCCTTGTTTAATCAATGTATCCTTTATCCCTGTACTCAGCTACAGAAGTTCTTCTGTGTTGCTTCAAACTTGTGTAAAAATTAGGTCACTCAATTTCCATACATACTGCAGTATCTTCAGCTCCGTAACTATAGAAGGGATGATCATAATTATAATCAGCACACAAATGTTGACATACAGTTAATGCGATTATAACATGATTCTGCTTCACTCGTCCGTACAGTAATAGTAGGATCCTTGCTTGCAGAGGAGCGCTTTCAAAATATACCACTGTTTATGCTGTTTTAATATTGCCTATGCATATCTATTAATTAATCTATGCAGTTTTTATCCATTGTTATTTTTCAAACAAACAAGCTTTCCTTTGTGTTTTTATATAACCACTACGCATTTAAAAAAAATTCAAAATAATAAAAAACCTGAATAATTATCACGTATATATGCAGGGTGTATAAAAATGTATATACATTTGGGAACGGAAAACGGCGCAATATATAATATACCAAAACGATTTCTTCGATAATTTAAATTATAGAATCGCAAGACTTCTTCAATTTTTACAATTATCTAGCAGCTATATAAATAGACGACGGCATGGTCAAAACACCAATGGAGCGTACATTGTAACAACGCGGTTCGCGTAAATATGAACGTGTGCTTCTATTTTATGGAAAACAAGAATAAATTCAACAATCGTTCGCTATTCTAATTTCTGACTTAAAAACGTATACAAAGCAAACGTATGTGATTAGTATTCGTATCGTATTAAGGCCAAAGGCAATAGGGCAATGGCCTACCTGCGTCAGGCTGCGTGAGAGATCACCGATTCATCGCACCATAGTCCTATAACACAGTGTCTGGAAACGCATCTAAACCTTTTGTTCTACGTTTTTGTTCATGTTTGTGCACCATCGCGCTCAGTAAACACATTCTTCTCTTAGCATAATGAAGGAAGCAGCCAATAGAATCTGTGCAGCTGAATATTAACATTTGTAAAGCAAAGAAAACGCGCACTCTCAATACACCCTCAACATCAACCCACGCACATGGCTATAACCTTTCAAGTTTGCCGCGTTTCCAGACACTGTATTATAGGGACTATGATCGTACACACACAGTTTGAGTTTGTTACTTTGTCTCTGTTACTACATTACAATTGATAGGATGGTTGTTATCTGCTTTATACCTTTGGAATTTTGTGTGTAAAACATTAGTAGTCCACGTCGCAGAGAGTCGCTGGCGTTTTTCCTTCTATTATGTTATGTTATTCTCAAGATTATTATTTAATATATGCATTTTGTAGGAATCGCCCAAGGCACATATGATAAAATCATTCAAACTAGCTAAAACTTCGCACACAGAAATAAAACAATTGTGCATTAGAATGGTGTGTTGTATGATCAGGCACTAGACTCGCTATATTGATTATAATCCCTTTACTAATAACGATGATAAGTTCGGCTCTTTTGGCGTTTGACAACTGCGTCTGATAATCTAATTACTTATATATTTGTTTTGCGATATAATATAAAGGCCGTTTTCCATTACGACCGTTTTGCCAGCGATTGATTCGAGTCACGTGAATAATCAGTCGCGCGCGCGCATGCCACGAAAGTTGAATACAGTTCAACTTTCATGTGTGTCCGCGAGCAGTTAAGGAGGCTCCCTACAATAATCAGTAAGTACCTACCTAATATGAACACATTTTGTGATTGGCTTTCTGAAACAAAAGTTATCAGTGTTTATGACTCGTTCTTTTGAAAAATAATTTCTATAGTTTATTGTCTTCTATTGTCATAATCAACCAATCACAAAGCCTGTTCATACACAGGGTGTATAAAAAAAAACGCAACCAATTCTAAGATATTCACTTTGTTTTCAAGCACAATAGATTTTAGGCCCCTGAGAATTTAAAATGCTTCTAATTGCACAAATCAGCTAAACTAATAATGGGTGCTCTCACAACCGAACAACGAATTTTCATAGTTTTACAGTACAACCGAAATCAAAACACAACTGAAGTGCAAAACCTTTTTCGAGCAAGATTTCCTGATCGGGACCCTCCTCACAAAGCGACAAAGTGAAGGAACGAGCCTTAATCTCAACAGGTAATTCTGGCAGGCGAAGAACAGCACGATCGGAGGAAAACATTGCCGCTGAATTCCCAGGGGCCTAAAATCTATTGTGCTTGAAAACCTTGCGTTTTTTTATACACCCTGTAGGTTCGTGGCGACCCACAATAATACGTGAGATGATCGCGGGACGAGAGTGAAAAACGCGTGGCAAGTACGTGGACTTTCCCACGCAAAATCGACGATCAAAACAAAAAGATTGTCCCGGTTTTTGAGAATAATTTTTGCTATTCTGAAAGATTTGTAATGAAAAAACCTTTGAATAATCCTTAGTTTTATGTGACAAAGCATCAGTAACACCAAGGAGCGATTTAACTATGATACAAACATCGCTTGGATAAAAACAATCCTGACAGTAAAGGCGCTGTTACACTATGCAACTTGTCTCGCAATTTGTCTCGCAATGTTAGGAAAAACGATTTCAGCGTTGCACTGCAAGCTATGTTACACTGAACAATATATTTCATGCAACTTGCAATGATCTTGGTTCAAAATAGCATAAAGAGCTAGTGCTACCGTTTGGCGCCAAATTGCCAGCCAAGAGCCAAGAGGAAGCCAATCAGCAAGTAAACATTGCGAGACAAGTTGCACGAAGGTATGGTACACTGTGCAATGCTTCAAAAATGCGTTGCAGCGTTGCTGCAATCGTTGCGAAAAGTAGAATGTGATCCTACTTCGTTTCTAAATGTTGCGGGACATCATGATTGCGAGGCATGTTACACCTTGCAATTTCGCGTGCCACTTGTGTCGCAACAAAATGGCGAGACAAGTTGCAAGAGAAGTTGCTTAGTGTAACAGCGCCTTAATAAAGCGATTTTTCAAAAACCTTTTAGATAATGTTCACTAAGAGTTATAAAACATCTATAAACTATTGTATAAAAACTATTAAACGTTATAAAAGTCGTTTGGTGACACTTGCATGTTTTTCACAAGTTAAACAGTTAAAATATCAGTTCTTTAGCAAAATACCGAGCAAAAGTGCAAAACTAGGAAAAAATATGTCCAGCTGTACGGCTGTTAAAGCTCGTGAACTGAGTAAATGGCAGGATTCAATTGGTTAAATCGATCTAACCCTTCACAGTATTTCTTGGCTGTCCATGGCTCTCAAGTATATTGAATAAACGTCAAAATTTGCCACTCGATTTTGCAAGATGAAGCACATCTCGCGCTCGCGAACTATCATTCACCAGTCAGCGACGCTTTTATATGAGGGAAATTTCGTGAACAAGAGGAGCCGATTTTTTACCTTTATAAGCATTTTACTCTTTAGTTTCATCGGTGACCAGTGGTCGACACTAGGCTATAATTTAACCAAATTTGTATGAAATGTAAGCCAAAAAGGTTTTAAGAACTGAGATTTATAGCAACAAAAGGGTGTCAACCCAACTTCACACCCCCAATATTACTATACAATTTTTGTGGAAAAACAATGGCAGTGGTATTTTCGAGTTAATTCTCTTCACGTGCAAGTAAATATCGATTTCTCGCTGGTTATATTTACAAACCCCTATTGCTGTATTAGTATTTGTATAAATTTCGAGTTATTTTACAGGGATTCGAAAATATTGATCTCGGACTCAGTGCCATGTCGGATGAGTCATATTTGAAATAATATCACAATTCATGATAATAATTATAATGTTCAGCACTGTCCTTGCTGCATTCTAAATAGATTCTTACATTATTTGAGCCATGATTCACACTGCATGAAAATATTCTACTACTGTATCTTGGTGGCCCTAGTTTCACCCTGGACTGAAGATACGATTTAAGTAAGTGCTATATACTGTATGGTGTGGCACAATTAAGGTGGTAAATTTTAAATACACTGGTAGTCTCTGATGAGGATTTAAGCAAATGATACAGTACTATCGTAAATCTATCTATCATGTACAGGTATTTGTAACCAAACAAAGGGTTTTAGTGGATAAAATAGATATTGGTGTCTATAATGAAAAATTCACTCATATTTATAACAGACTGTACAAATAAATATATTTATCACAAAATACTACACTATCAATTTTAAAATGATGTCATATGGACACTAGGTAAAATGCCCAAGCTTGCATCACTCTCTCTGAGAATTATAAATATACCCTCAGTGAGATTTATATTTGCTAATTACAATTATTGGGCAGAAAACACTTGGCCATTATGTTTAATAGGAAGGCATAATGACAAATAAAATAACTATACATTAATCCATTAACTGGCAGTACCCTACCACTGATTATTAAAATTGTCTGGCAATAGAGTAAAATACTCTTTCGTTATAGACAGAGTAGAATACTAAAGTAAGGTGCATTGCAAGCTAATAGGTTAAACTGTGTAGAGTAAATATCAAGATTTTGTTGGCATCTCACTCGATTGAATAATAATTGAAGGGTTTTGTAGATGGAAAATTATTGAGTGTAAATTATATACATTTATTAGACCTAACCAGGAACAGCTGCGAAAAATGCAACTATAGGTCCCTGGCAGGAATTGAACCTGCGGTCCTGCGATTCCGGTGCAGCGCTCTAACCAACTGAGCTACAGAGTCCAGTTGTCGAGCTCTAACCACAAGTTCATGTATATATACTATAGGGTACTGCCATGTTAAGTTGTGGGTAAATATCAAGATTTTGTTGGCATCTCACTCAGGGATGGATCCAGCTTGATCTGGTAGGGGGGGGGGGGGGAGGGGGAGTGCTAAGTGGGCACTTGTCATGAAGCCTGGGCATGACCGGGAGCCTAACGTAGGTCTAAACATTGGGGGGGGGGGTTATTTTTTCCTGATGAAAGGGTGTGGTCATGAAATAGTGTACTGGGGCTGGCTTAAACAAAAAACCTTATGAGAGCCCAAGAAAGTCTTTCCAGTTCTATTGCTTCACTAAGCTGCTTCTACAGGTAGTAAAACGTAGAAGGGCTCTAGGGGGGTATGGGGGCATGCTCCCCCAGAAAATTTTGAATCTAGAGTCTCTGAAACACCATTTCGTGCACTTTGGGGGAAGATTTTACAGAACTCAGGTGGTCAGAAAACGTTGTATATTAGATTAGCAATTTTTTTAAATTGCCCCAACTGGTCTTTGAGGACTGGTCATCAACTGACGTGAATGTCTTTTTTGCCTGACAAGTTATTAAATATTTGATAAATTTGCCCTACAAAATTTCCATTTTCAAACTTTGGGGGTGTCTCACCCCCACCCCCCCCCCCCTCCTCTCCCTCCAGTAGTTACCCTGGCCTGACCACAACCAAGGCCGGTCTTCATCACTGAGGAGAGAGCTCGTAGGTCAACGTGCTGAGAAGATTTTTGAAAAATAAAGTTTCCTAAATGGTGAAAGAGACCCCCAAAGGCCATTTGGATTTGATATAGAAATTGGCATCCCTCCTGCACCCCCCTTGGACAAGGCCAGGGGGGGTGCGCACCCCCTGTAGTAGCCTGTACCCCCCAGTAAATCCATCGCTGATCTCACTCGATTGAATAATAATAATAGTAGTGCTTCTTTCTGTCATTTAAAGCATAATACTCACTGGAAGAGACCCCCAAAGGCCCAAATATTGTATTTTTGTTTGATAATTGCCCTGCCTAAATTTGGATTTGATACAGAAATTGGCACCCCTAGTAGTGCTTCTTTCTGTCATTTAAAGCATAATACTCACTGGAACACACACTACCAAATTCATTTGTGTGACTACTAGAGTACTGTAATATTTCATAATTATGAGATAACCACCCTTGCTTGGCAATGACTTTCAGCCATACAAGCAGGAAAAAATTCACTGCATGTCTGGCAATTCAAATCTTCTGCTAACCAATGATAGCATTAAACCATTACATTAAGTCAAAGCCCAAATTACAGAGTCGATTACCCAAGTCCAAATTACAGAGTCGATTAACAAGATCTTCTGCTCTAGTGATGAGATAACTTTCCAACAACAGTTTTGTCGTACAACAAAAACTTATCAGACGTCTTATATGAATAGAGTCACTAGAGTTTGGAACATTTGACCTAATGATATTTGTAAACAGAACAATTCCTTGTCATCTTTTAAGGCTAAATTATGGAAGTATTATACTTCTGCTTTATCTAGTTGTTACGATTCTGAAAACTCTCGGACATGGAAATCTGTTTGTGTACATTGTTGTAAGGCTCAAAGTTTGAACGCACCTATAACTTGTTGCTTTTAATTGTTTTTACTTTTCCTTTGTCTACCCGGGTCCGCAGTAATTGGCATTTAGCTGTTGAGGTTACCCTGCCACAACTACGGTACTTCTTTAGTATGTAACTTAATATGTTGTAATCTGTAATGTTTTAATTTGTTAAAGTAATGTCATTTCATATGTAACTTACTTAAGTGGCGAAGTTAATAAATTAAATTAAATAAACCACCCTTTTCTATTAATAGCTCCCATGATGCCAGAAGCCCCCAATCATGCCACCGAAGCCCCCAACAGCAGTGTAACTTAACTTTTTTGACCACTTGCGATCAGGGCAAACTTAACTTTTTCGACCACTTGCGATCAGGGCAAATTGGACATGAGAAATGGTTGCCCTGAATATAATTCACTTGCCATTAGATCTAGCTTTGGTTCACATAATAACACAATTTGAAGCAAATGATTGCAGTAAGCATGATATGTTGATGGATAACTACAATTTGCATTATATAACACAAATCTACACCATTCTTTTATTTTCCTGAAGAACTGAAGTGGAATTTAAGTCGAGGCACAATGTCCGTTGAGGCGTGTTGATGTATTTACATTTATTCAAATTATCTAGCAGAATGAATAGTATAGTTAAAAGGTCTATATCTTCCTCATTTAATACTGTACTTGAGGACAATAACTTAGAGATGGCCAGCTTTTTCTGGTAAAGCTGAAACAGAAAGCAGCTTGCCCGATCGGGCAACTAAGAAGAAAGTTCTACCTGCCGCAATGATTTTCACTTGCCCCGGGCAAGCGTTAAGTTAAGTTACACCACTGATATATCATTATGGATCATAATTGTTGAAATAAAAGGTATAATAGAAATACATTATTAACACCTTAGTCCACCCATACTTACCCGTTTGGATGGTTAGGTGCAAGCTAAGTGCTATATAATCGTATAATATGGTTTTGCACAAGGTAATCAACTTCAAATACACTGGGGGGAAAAGCATGTGCTTTTGTAGTGTATCATGTGATAAATAAAAAGCCAATCAGATAGATTTAGTCAAAACAAACTATAAACAAACAAACATAATTTTGTAATGCAATTTCCATATTTTGTTTATAGTTTGTTTTGACTAAATCCATCTGATTGGCTTATTATTTACTTTGTATACACTATCAAATGCGCATGCTTTTTCCCTGACCCTCGCTACTATAAACGTCCAGACGAAGGAGCTTCGCTTCTGTTGTATATGTTGTATTTTTCTTAAGGAAGTTCTTCATGTTGTATTTTTCAGGTAGATTGATTCAAAAGACCCGCAGTATTTCTAATAGACACTACCTTCACTGGCACCACAGGTTAGAGATACTAATTAGTGTAACTACAGTCTACATTTCAGTATTAATAGTTTGTGCCTGAGTTCATTGTCAACTTCAAGAATATGATTGTTAACAGTATTTAAGACACTCAAGATTAGCTATTTCTAGATGGATTTTAGTCCCTCAAAATACAGAACTCCGATGTAAATATTGGCTTATCTCCTGCGTAGATTTTACATGGAATCAGGGCGCAGTGTTTTACTGAGCCCTGATGGAATGCATCACGATGCACCCTGGTGTGTAGGAAAATTTCTATTTCGTAATTCGCATGTCTCTGTATTTACAATTTCTTGTATTTTGAGGCATGGTTTTGCCTTAATTATCTATTCCACTAAAATATTCCACTAACTTCATGACTGTAAACATTTGATTTATCAATTTCTTACCTTTTTCATGAAATTTAAATATCTCGATACAATAGCTACATGATTTCATATCCAGCAGTCTGGCTTGAAAACATACACGTATTTTACTGTAGTACGATAATTCCTTTACATGTCTTTTAACTTTCACCGTATGTCCATAGAAATATATCAATAATCACGTTTTCTGCACAATATTTTTAGAAATCTTGTATGACAAATATCAAAATATAACCTTTCACAGTTTCACTATCTCAAAACAGAAAAACAACAGTGATGTCCAGTGCTTCCACTCTCCAAAAAATAATTTCCTTCCCAACTGCTCAAAATTTCCTTCTTTTTGACAAAATTTCCTTCCAAAATTTATTTAAATTCCATCCACTTTTTCTTGTGGATTTTGAATAGAATTAACGAATTTTAGCTAGTTTAAAAGCACATTATATCAATTTCTCGCGTTATAGAATTATGAAGGTTGCAGGGGAGGGTTCCAGCATTTGGGTATTTTACAAGAGCTAGATCAAGGTTGTTGATAATATGATCGACAAGAGTTTGATTATCGTTTGTTGGAGGATGATAAATGACGCACACGATCAAGCATGAATAGCCTCGGGGAAGTTTATATGGTCTCAAATACATCCACAAAGTCTCGAAATCATCATGCTGCAACTCGGGCAACAGTTTAAATGGAATATTCGATTTTAAAAATGCACACACGCCCCCACCAACCTTGTTAACTCTATCGCGCCTAACAAGGGAGTAACCATCAATTTCGATTGCGCCATCGTTAATGTTATTGTTTAACCAAGTTTCAGTGATGAAAGCCATATTGATACAATGTAATCTTAAAATAACTTCTAAGTCTTCGATTTTGTTTAAAAGTGATCTTACGTTCGAAAGGATAAACGAAATTTCAGTACGTTGAACAGATGCACGCGTTGGGTTATAGGAAAGTTTAGAATCTGTTTTAATGTGTATCAAATTTGAGGGGTTCGAATCACGAGGGGATGAACCTATGGGAGACTTTAAAAGGGGGGATATGAGTAGGGGGGATATAACGGGATCTCCATTATTGGTTTTATCAACGGTTAAGATAGTCTTGGTTTTGGAACAGGACATACTGGCCTGTGTGAGATTGAAGTTAGTTGGAATCTCACCGTTATGTGGTCCAAGTGACCATTCTGTTGCGATAAAAAAGGAACGGGTTGCCCATATCTGTGCATCTGTGGTCTAGTTGGCCAAGCAGAGCGACCGTGTAAAAGACCATTATGGGAAAAATCGCATTGAAACCCTTTTAGGCAATAACCTCTTCTCTGCAGAAAGGGGCATGGAGTCTTATTTTTCTGTACTTCCCATTGTGGTTTTGAAAAATCTGGATGCTTAAAATCGCAATTGTCTCGCAATTGTCTATAGCTGTGATAAAATTTTCTCATCATTAATTATTTTTATAGGCAGATTTTCTATTCTCCAGGACAGCATTTTCTGAAGCGAACTTGCTTGGAAATTGCCGTATTTTCAGGTTTTATAAGAAATAAGATAATTTCGGTTCTAAGTCCATGTTACGCACACAATAGGGTTAGGGTTAGGGATTGGCGACGGGTCCCCTCGCGCCTTCCTTTCCCCCTCGGAAACTTCGTGTAAGCGCGTCTTGCTCTCCCCCAATGAATATAATCTTTGCTATAATGTTAATCTTTGCTAATCTTGCGTGCAGCGCTCGCTCAAAAGCCTCTGCGGAGGAGAGAGGGATTGGTCCGTGAACAAGTCATCTTGCATGGTTCAAAATTTTGTTTCGATTATGTACTTTTGCTACGGACCGGTCCATTAACAGAGCAACTTCATTCGTCACTTAGTGGCAATGATTCAATTGCTATACAGACCAGTCCATGAAAAACTCGACTTCGTTCGGCCTCAGTGGCCATACTGATGTATTTTTGGTACGAACCTGTGTTTGGAGAAGTTCACCTGGGTTTATTTGTGTGTGTGTTCCTCTGTTAGCACGATAACTACAAAATATCAAACATTTTAATACCAATGATCATATAGGCCAAGCAAAGGCCGCGGAAGGATCTCAAAAGTAGGGTGAGAAATATCCTGGATGTAGAATGTAAGGAACAAGCATCATATGCAAGTCCGACGGGTTCCCCCGGATTTTTAAAATCTCTGCAACACCATTTCCTGCATTCTGAGGCCATTTTTGAAAAGGGTTGAGGGAGTGGGAGGAAGCACCTGCCCCACATGCACTCAGTGCTTCCCTCCAAAGTTCCGCGGCCACTGAGGCAAAGAACAAATCGATTATGTTTCGGTTTAATTTGGATGAATGAGAAATTTACAAACGTTTGTCTTGCTTTTGCGGCCTGGATAAGATTAAATGCTGAATTAAGACTTAAGTTGATGGCGGAGCTATGCAGTCTGTGAGTGCCCTGTATGTAGTTAAGGGTAAATTAATGCCGATAAAAAATCAAAACTGTTTAATATCGTACACATTGAAATATAGTTGTATTTAATTGAAAGCAAGCAATAGAATACAGCTGCACATTTTTCATTTATGAATTTTGCTAATAACTTTATAAGAATTCTTGGAATATAATTAAGTCCAAATGTTTCTCTCTTTTGACGAGTTTTAAAGCACATGTCAATTTGTCATTTATCCGAATTGCATCTTCTTGTTTGTTATGCAGCACCACCGTTTTACATTTTGTCTCAGCTTTTGCATTCATATCATTAACACTATATTGTGTTAGAAATGAAGATATATCGTATTATATATTTACAACGTTATTTCACTTGAAATTATGAAGTTTTCAAAAAAACTCATATACGTAGCAACATGACTTAACTCGACCACATGCAGTATCGACAAGAATCGCGTTTGAAATAACTTGATATACTTAATAGAATACAAAGACCTTTTACAATCTTTTTATTCGTTATTTCTTAATTTTAAAATGAGTGAACGTGTGTTTTTAACATGCATGTGACTATTGTGACGTCACAACTGAGAAAACAAATTTCTAAGATGCCTCGAGCGTGCAATTATGAGCTGTAGAAGTTTGGTATTCAAAGTAATTTTTTCCTATAGTTTGTTCTGAAATGGTGAGTAACAAGAAAATATCTTTTTAGAAAATTAATAGAAATTGGAGAAAATGTTGTCTTGTTAGGCAAAATCTATTTAAAACTAAGCCCTGTTGGAAGTGTATGCGTTTACACATTGCGATTTGTCGGGCTGATTTAGGATCAACTTTAATATGTTTAAAATAGTTTATAAAAAAATGTGCTAACGACATCTGTCGACATGTTATATTTGAAAAAATTTATCATTATCATAGCTCAATCTGAAAACGCCCCAACAAATCGCAATGCGTAACGCAAAGTAAAAAATTGAAAAAGGTGTAGTATACGTAAGTATAATAATATATTGACAAAGTAAGATGCATGCGAGAACATTTACTGGCTACCAATCTCGTTTGCACTTAACGGCTCTTAGAATGAACATTACGGGAGAATAGTAAGATTCACAAAAAGAAACAAAAAGTTTTCTCAATTCCTTATTATCTCTCGTAAGTGCGAACGAGCTTATAGTCAATTTGATATATTTTATAGAATTATCCTTGTAGTTATTTGATTATATGAGAATGAAATATGATTTTACATGCAACACGAGAATCAATTGCTGGAAATATATCCAGATTCCAATTTCAGGTTATCAAAATACCACAGTTTGAATACCGTTATATATAGACATCTCTCACAAAATATTGAAGTATCAGCAAAATGGCTACAACTCTTAACAAGTTATAGAGCATGTATATGGCTTTGCATTCTCTAAAATCTCGGGTGAGAAATTACCATATAAACGTTCGATCTATGTTAGATGGGATGAGCATGTTCTCAAATAGTATAATTTCGTCTAAAGTTAAAAATACATACTTCTTTTTCTTAGCATATTACTGGCAGTCCCTGGCTCAAGAAGGGCATTTTTTTTGCAACAGAAATGTTCAATCCCGCCTAACATAGATAATATCAATTAATATACGAGTATAACAACATCAACTTTCAGACAAACTGTTTTCGGCTGACATTTTGCGGAATCCTAATCAACGTTGAAACTCAGCAAATATCTCAGCAAACATCCAGTCTCGTCTTCCTAACCCTGACCCGCGAGAGCCTGCCTTGCAGGCTAGTCTTTCATATATGAAAAGGTTAGGTCGAATTTCGATTCAAAGTTGAATTTTCAAATAGCCATTGACGAAAAAATCTCCAAATGGCCCAAACATCCCATCAGACTCTGAAATAAACATGCTCTTACAAGGTGTCTGAAACGTATCTTGGAAACAGTATCAAACGTCAGGATGACTATTATCAAAAGAGGAATATCAATCATTTAATCACAATGATAAAACGTTCTAATCCCATGTTCCTCGGCATGTGAACAAAAATTCTGTCTGGAATAAGCAGCATTGTCAAAATTGAAACCTACAATGCAGTTTTACTTGCGGTCAAACAATATGTTGGTTTGCAGAGTTTTTATGAGCACGTTTTGATGATTATCACTGGCCGGAAATTTTCTGAAAAAACCCAGGATATACAAAAACAAGTGTAAACTTTTAAGAGAAACCACGACACTGCTGAATCAACTACATTGTTTTCTCTGTATATATAAGCACCGCTTATAGTCTTAACACTGATAATTTGTACATATACTTTGATCGTGTTCAGAAAAAGGGATATGAACAGTCAACTTATAAGAGCTCTAGCATATGCAATGTAACATTGTTGTGTCTTGAAATGGCTTTCTCCTAGAGTTTTTGAATACATCTTGTACGCCAAGCGCAAATTACTCACTGCTAAACTTCTGTTTTCCATATTTCGTGCGATTGTGGCCACCCAGAGATACAATTCTGCTTCAGTTTCGCATCCCTCAGGAAAAGCATCTTTAATGATAGACAATGCGTCATATATGGATGTAAGCGCATCTTTATAGGACCTTTCATGAAAATAAGCTATAGCAACCGTCCTACGACACTCAAGTACGTCCGACTTCTCATAGGCTGCATTAGGAAATTTTGAAAGCTGCACAAGTGCATGTTCAAGTGACTCAATTGCTGCAACATAAACCCGCATTTCAATTTGAATGCGACCCTTCAAGGTATAACAACGTAATATCAAAAAATGTTGTATATCTTCAGGAAGAGATTCTACTATTTTTGTAGCTCTGTCAATTGCCCTTCTCGCCAATTTAGACTTTCCCATTTTAACTAAGGTGTTCACCATTGCAATGTAGCATGAAACCGTCCCCTGTCGAATATCAACATTTTCCCTCAGCGTGACCTCTAACTCAATATCAAGAGCTCCTTGAAGGGACGCTAGACCAGCTTCATACTTTCCTGACTCAAGTTGTTTTGAACCTAATTTCAAATAGAGTACAGGTAAGAACGACTTGTATTTTTCCTTGATGACAGGTAAACTATTCTCCAACAATTCCATGTAGAAGTTTTCATCTATTCAAATTCATAAGTTGCACACACAATAAACGTTCTTGATCGTCATCAGTGGTCACTTGAAGTGCAGTTTTAAAACATTTTATACTTTCAGTGCTGTTGCCAAGCTTGTAGTGCACTTCTCCAATAATGAGGTAATATACAACTACATTCATATAATACCTGTTCGAGCTGGGATTCTCGGCATACAGTTTTATCGTTATTTGGAGAGCCTTTTCAAGTGTTGCAAGACCAGTAGTTAAATCATTGAAATGCAATTGCGATGTCCCTAGGCAAAATAAAATTTGAGCAATTTCTTCAGTATTTTCATTGAACAATTTTCTATAGATTTTAAGTGCTTCTTCAAAAGATGCTATAGCGGATTCATATTTCCCTAGGTATGAATACGTTTTTCCTTTCCCGACATAAGCCTCGGCTTGATAAGCCATACTGCTGCTGCTCCCATCATGAATGGCTGTCATAATTTCAAGAGCATGGTCAAATGCATTAAGAGCAGAAGAGTAATTCTCAGCAACATTCTCAGCCAAGCCCATTCTAAGGTAACAGAACGCGGTGTTCTGATGCTGTTTACCATACTGTTTATAAGAAAGATCAAGGGCGTCACGGCATGTGTCAACATTCAAACCTTGCCTTTTTGTATGGTCGCCCAATATCATTTTTAAATTATAGCAATTGAACAATCGCTGAGGCAAATGAGACCTAGTCGCAGACATCTCCGACATACTCGGAAATGTTCTTTCTGCGAACAAACAACTCTCATCAGACCTCAGTGATTGGTTAAGAAGCTTGATCTTCTCATCCAAAAAAGCTTCCTGTCCTGCACTCAAACCAAGAAAAGCTAAAAGAAAATCACCATACGTGATTATTTTAATTAAATAATCTGAACTAAACGGGTTACTCTCAAGCTGCTTTTGAAATTTGTGAAGAAAATTATAGAAGTACCGTTTTGTCTCGTCACTTAAAGAGTTTTTTGACCACACAAATAACAAATGGACAAACAATATTAATTGTTCGCCTTTATCTTTCCTTTGCGTCACGGTGGAACTTTGCTCACAATCACCAATTACAAAGAGATTGAAGTTGCCAACTTCTTCACAAACCTCGATAGCCTTTCTACTGAAGTTGCTCGATTTGCTGTACTCTTTCAAATCAGTGCAAACAAGTGAAAGAAGCTGCAGGCATAAGCATTTTACAAGTTGTTGATTAGTGCATGTTTGTAACCCGTCAAGATGTTCTTCAATACATTCAATACCTGACTCTATCTTTCCTTTAACAAGAAGTGAAATTCCTTCATAGCAACCTAGTTTTGCTGCACTACCATCCGATGACAACATGACGTATTCACGTATATGCTCAGGTATATCTGAATGTATATGCTCAGGTATATCTGAATGCATATACGAGACAATGGAAGAAAATGCAATACTATGAAAATATTTGCTGACATACAACTTACGTACGTAATTGTTGTATTGCTGGGCTGTGCATATTTCAATGGCTAAATCATATAGTTTGGGAATATCCAGTGATACACCGAATGAAAGAGAAACAAGAAAAAGAAATATTTCAGCTTTAGATAAGATGCGAAAAAGATCTTGGGAATTTTCCAAACTATATGTAATAGATTGATCTATGGCAATCGATAAATGCAGCATTGTGTCTGTCAGTTGGGGACTCTCTATCGACTTTCCGGCAAGGAAATCGTCATTTAACCTTTCAAAAAGAAGCAAGTATAATACGTGCCAAAGCGAATTCTAGAGGAATTGAAAACACTCTCAAAATCACATTCTTTTGATTTACCAACGACAAAAGAATAGATGAGAGGGTGAATAGAGTAATATTCTCCATTGGGATCTTCATCTATTAGAGATTTCTTAACAAGTGTTTTAAGGCTCTGTACGGCTTTCGCGACCCCCATTTCTCCAGAAACAACGTCAATCGCAGCATCTTTACCTATTCTAGCAGATGTAAATACGGATAATGAAATCAGCGCATGTTTGTCACTTAACGTCAACTGCTCAAAAGGAGTCTCGAATATCTTTTGCATGTTTTTCTCGTATGGACTGTCTATCCGCTCTAAAAGATTTCCCGAAAGACTTAATTCCTCAAGTATTTTATTCGCCGTGTCCTCGGCGTTGTTTTCAACTAACGAAGCAACGAGTTTCATTGCCAGAGGAACATGGGACGAAATTCTAGCCACCTTTGCAACAACACTTTCAGTACATGAAGGGAGAAGTTGGCGAACAAATTCGACAGACGAAACTGGATGAAGAGGCCGAATTCGGAAGTCTTGAAACCTGTTATTTGACCGCGCATATTTTCTAAAAGCTCCCTAGTTGTAACAAGTATATTGATGTTAACATTACTGTCTAACAATTCCTCAAATATGCGTGTTAGTTTAGCGGAACTACCTTCACTAGATAGAAGATCATCAAGGTTATCAAATATAAGAAAAATTGGAGAAGAAATATCTCTAAAAATACTTACTAGTTTGTCTATAGGTGTTAGACTAAGATCCGCTAAATTACTCTTAAAAATACTTAATATTTTAGACAAAAATTCATCTAATGTGGTAATACCCAGCAATTTAAAAAAATAAACAGGATACCCGAGGTTGTGTGCTACTTCAGTAGCTGTGGATGTTTTCCCAAATCCAGGAGATCCCCAGATGTTTAACAGTCGTGTTGATTGGTCAGTGATAAGGTTTGTAATTTCTTCAACTTCAACTTCTCTGCCAGTAAACAAGGGAACAGAGCTTGGGATATATGGCTTGGGTAATGTTTCTAGGTATAATGATATGTTATTAGTGAAATTGATTTTTGGTTTCTGGCTTATATTAGAAAGTTTTTAGTGTTTACCAAACTCCGTAATACCACAAATATTGTAGGTTTTTAGTATTATTAATTCTTGCGTTGACATTGTTGAAAAATAGCATTACATTCATGGCACTAAAAATTTGAAATATTTAAAAAGAAACAAAAATAAACAATAGTCAGGTGGCTTAATGGAATCAGCGTGATACACTGGTCGGATAAAAGCACCAAGATTTACTCTGACTTTGAACTGCGTGCGGAAACACAAATGTAAGTTGCTTTTAATCTAGTTTGAATTTTCTATACGCTTCTTTATCAAGGAAAGATGTCATACAGTATTTGAGAATCTTTATCACTGGAGAACGGTGCACTTCAGGGAAAAGGAGCAAAATGAGCTGTTGCATGATACTATACGTTGTATGATAAAGAAATTATACTGTAGATTATGGGAAGTTGACATTCTGCTTCTTTTCTCAATTTTTTGTGCTATCCATTTTTCTGTAGTTGAAACTCTTAAATTTAACATTTCTTCTTTATGAGGAAAGATATAGACAAAACACAAAAATTCCCGGTAAAAAAAGCTTCCAAGGCATAATAATTTGGGCTCGTATAAAAAATTGAAACTTCATAACTATTTGCAGATTTAAGAGGAGTTTGGTGCTTCTAACAGTCTGTATTTAAAAATGGATTTAAATCATTTTAGAAAACAGATAAAATCATCTTTTTCAGCTTACCTGGTACATTTCTCTTATCTCCTAAACTTATATTTTTCATCATTGTATGAATTTCATCTGTCCGTTCATCAATTAAAGATAATTTCTGCTCCACATTCTCATGAAACATACTGATGGCTTGTAACTCCCTTGCACGACATTCTTTTAATTCTTGAACTTTTTCTGTAGGAAAATCATCCTCGCTCATCTGACCAATAATATCGACAAAGGAGGTATCAACGTTAACTGCTGTTAAAGCGTTGGTTACTAACTGTACATAATTATCAAAATCAGTTTTAATTATTTCTGGTTTGGGTGAATGGCAAAGTGTGTTTCTCAACAATCGCAATTGATCAATTGCCAAGGCGTAGGTCTCGTCTTGATTTCCTGTTGAACTTTGAACTGACAAATGAAAAGAACCTGGACTTGTTTTAACCTTCTTCAAATATAAATCATTCAAAGTTGATCCCTTGCTGCTTGGAACACCAAATGTTTTGGCATAGATTGTTGCTTTAAACAAAGCTGTACAGTCCCACTCTTCAATTGACTTCGTAGTTGGTATATCAGTTTTACCACCTTCAGATGCAAGGAGCATGGTCCGTACCATGGTACTGTCATCCCAGGCAATGAATCCTGCTCTTATAGCAACCTTGCTGTCCCACGTGGTGATAAAAATTTGACGCAACACTTTGGGGAACTCATCAAGAACAAGTGTAGAAAACTTGAAGAAATTAAGTTGTTCTTTAGAAAATGGTTTCACAGCCATTGTGTCGTAAAATCTAGCCGGTCATTTGATTTATTTCCGTACAAATAACTATCTAAAAAAACAGTAGACATGCGGAAGAATAATTAATGATACTGATCTCAGATAGTGCATTTCTATGCTCATTTCCCACTAAAATCTAATCAATTGCATATTTTTATGGAAGCTAGTTTAACATTAGATACGTCTTTCTTTGTTAATCAATGTTACTTTGAAACTGGTACAGTTAACAAATTCGTCTACTAATACATACTGTAGGTGCAAATATATATATCTTTTGTCTTTTTTCACGTAAATGTAACGTGGTACTGGTTTGCATGTTCGTGCAATATTAATAAAAATGTATTGTTGCATTTTTTGGCTATATTCTGTTTAGCAGCCGCAAGTTTGCGCCATAACTACCTAGGTCAATTTATACGTGAAAAAGTTTAACAGTCAATCTAAGGTAGCTTTTTGAAAACACTATGGACCCTAATAATGGCATCTTTTCTGTGCTAACTTGGAAGGATTGTAGTTTTGTACCATATTACAACAATATACCACAATATTATCACTCAAGCCAACAGGGTTTGAAAAAAGGATATAACATCTTTGGTTAAGAGGGTCAAATTGCGTTGTTTCTGAATTTGAATTTGAACTTCAACTTTAAAATTCACCTGACATCTCGGCCTAATGCTTCTTTCCGTACCCTATATTTGACTATTCTTTCTAAACATTTTAATGTAAAAGGAAAAAATGCTTTACTGCTATTTTCTTTCCATTATTTTTTCATGTTTTTGAAACTGATCTCACTCATTCTACACCTGACAATCCGCCGTACTCTTGAGATCAGTGAGATGAACCTTGAAACATAACCATCTGCCCACAATAATGGATGGACTTTTTACGCTCCCGAGCGGAATTATAATACCCGGGGATATCGCCCGGATTTGAAGCATAAAAAAATATGTGGGATAATCCGCTCCTACAAATTTGGAATATGTTGATACTGTGGGACTACTCTTTCTGGATTTGCATAAAATGATGTCAACAATGACTATCGTTTTACACAATTTTAAACTACAGAACTTTCCAGGAAGTTTTTCTATTTCAGGGGTATTTAAAGCAAGACAAAAATACTTTTCTTTCCGAGATGTGAACAATCTGTTGCATTTGTAGTTCTATCCAGATAAACATTTTTAAACAAACGCGCTTTGAGTACCGACTGCAGAGTCCAGTTGCCAAGAGCTATTAAACCGCAAGTTCATGTGTACAGTATATATTGGGGTGATGCCAGTGTGTGGTATAAGGATAAATATTCCAAATTTGGGCATCAATCGCTACATAAAGCTGAATGTTGAAGGGTTTTTGTAGATGGAAATTTCCATCGAAATTGGTTGCATATTTCGCAACTGCTCCGGTAATATCTAAAATCATAACTTTCACTTTAAATATATATCATTCTACTAAAACCCTACAACATTCAGTTTTTACTGAGAGACATGCCCAAAATTTATAATAATTATCATCAGGCTGGCTTATTTCACATACAGTAAATTAATTAATTAGAAAAATGAAAATATTCGTAAGTTATCAACTGTATATACCTGTATCCTTGTTTTTGAATATATCCCAATTCAGCTATAGTTAGTTTTTCTGTGTTGTTCCAAACTGTGTTAAATCATGTCATTCAGTTTCGCTCATGCAATATTTTCAGCTCCGTAGCTAGAAGAGATGAGCAGATATACAGTATAACCAATATACACTCAAGCTATTCTAGTAAGCACAACCTCTCTAATATACCTCACCCCTCTTGAGAGAAAGAAATTTATAAAGCACCACACCTTCTCTATTAGTAAGCACTCTGCCCCTCCTTACCCAGGTTTCAAAACCAAAAACATGTGTACTAGCTGTGCTGATTTAAATAGATTTATGAATTTACCAAGACATGTAGTTCATGTTACTATGTTTTCATATTAAATAGAATTATGTAATAAAGACAATTAACAGATGGCAATGGCTGAATGTGTATAGGGATCATGGGGCTGATTCCATGAGTGATGTCATCATACACTTATAAGGGGGGGCTTATTTGAGAGGGGGGCTTCCACTTATCTATTTTCCCGTAAAATTATATGATAATTTTGTTCAAGCACAGTACAATGTGTAAAGAAAACCAAAAGATCTTATCAAAACACTGGTGTTTTTGTGTGAATGAGGGTGGGGGGGGGGGCTTATTAGAGGGGCAAAGCATACAGTTATTTTCAGTAATCCTTATAGCCACTTTGTAAGGAATGATCTTGCAGCTATATTATTTGTTTGAATTTTCCTGCAGGTGGCCAGTGTATTGATTTTGACAGGTGGATTTAACAATGTGAAATGGTGCAGAGATAAGCTACATGAAAGAAGCTACAGTTTGACATTTTAAAGGCAATAGCCTACGAATTTGGTCACATTATTGAATATTTTGATGCGAAAACATGACAATGATATTTCAGGCAAAAGGATAAATCTGCAGTTTTAAGTTTCTCCTTATATGCTAATATATGTTGTAATGTGATTTCCATATTTTGTTTAGAGTTTGTTTTGATTAAATCCATCTGATTGGTCTATTTTTTATCACATGACACTTTTGTATTCACTATAAAAGCACATATTCTTCCCTGACACATTCTACTAACTTCCAGACAAAGGGCCTTCGCTCGAAACGTCGAAGTTCTTATTGTATTTTTCAGGTAGTTTTACACAACAGTCAACCGCCAAGTTTTAAGTAATACCTGTTAATGTACTTTATTGACAAAACTGGTTTACAAAAGGCTGAATGTTCTCAAGCATATTGCATTGTTTTCTATTTGCTGAGGTATTTGATATTGTTTATGTGCTACAGGTATCACGTAATGTTATTTTTAACTCCACTATGCGTGTGAAATGATCCTGGCAATGCGCACAGATGCACCCTACTTCAATATTTTACTCTGTCTAACGCCAGACGATTTTACTCGTCAATGGTAGGGTACTGCCAGTTAATGGGTTAATTATCTCAGGAGTGGGATATTCACAGCACCTTGGCCTAAAGTTATTGGATATAAATTGAAATGATCTGCAGTTGCTCCTTCAGAATTTTGTAAGTTTTGGTACTCCCTGGGCAACGGAGACCTCTCTAACAGGGCCACACCCTCGTGCAGGACAAGCCCCTAATTCGATGATAATCTAAGCCATTAATCCAAACAATGGACTGAAGCAAGGATTTCAGGTGCTATATAATCATACTTGGTTTTGAACAAGGTGATCAACTTCAAATACACGGTGGGGAAAAGCATGTGCTTTTATAGTGTATACAATTTAAAATGATCATGTGATAAATAATAAGCCAATCAGATGGATTTAGTCAAAACAAACTATAAACAAACAAACATCATTTTGTAATCCGATTTCCATATTTTGTTAATAGTTTGTTTTGACTAAATCCATCTTCTGCAATCAGTGATTGCCTTATTATTTACTTTGTATACACTATAAAAGCACATGTTTTTCCCTGACCCTCGCTACTATAAACGTCCAGATGAAGGACCTTCGCTTGAAATGTTGAAGTTCTTTATGTTGTATTTTTCAGGTAGATTGATCGAAAAGACCTGCAGTATTTCAAATAGACACTACCTTCACTGGCACCACAGGTTAGAGATACTAATTAGTGTATAAACTACAGTCTACAGTTCAGTATTAATAGTTTGTGCCTGAGTTCATTGTCAACTTCAAGAATATGATGTTAACAGTATTTAAGAAACACAAGATTAGCTATTTCTACATGGATTTTAGTCCATCAAAATAGAAAACTCCGATGTAAATATTGGCGTATCTCCTGCGTAGATTTTACATAGAATCAGGGCGCAGTACTTGATGGAATGCATCAAGATGCACCCTGGTGTGGTGGAAAGTTTGTATTTCGTAATTCGTATATATGTCTCTGTATTTACAATTTCTTGCATTTTGAGGTATGGTTTTGCCTTAATTATCTATTCCGCTAAATTCATTGCTGTAAACATTTGATTTATCAATTTCTTACCTTTTTCATGAAATTTGAATATCTCAAATTGAGATATGTATTATACAATATTGTCAATATAGCTACATGATTTCATATCCAGCAGTATGGCTTGAAAAGTTGATTTTGAACTCTGCTGCGACTCCTATGAAATGGACATGCCATACATGTTTAGGAAGTTTACTTCCTTTTTACATGGATACGATATCTGATGGCGAACCGGAACATGACAATGGCACTGATGACATCGTCACTCAAAATTTACATCTAGACGCTCTCACCGAAAGGGAGGCACAGTTAAAAGTAATGCATATTAACACTCAAAACATGGTGTCCACGTTTGATAATTTATTGATCACTGTAAAGGAGTACCCGTTTGACATCATTGCCATGAGTGAAACGTGGTTGAAGGAAAATAACTTACTCCTCCAGTATGTAACGATACCCGGATATTGTCATGCCTTTCGAAATCGAGAGAAATCAAAGGGAGGTGGGGTTGGGGTATATATCAAGGAATCGATTAAATTTAAAAGACGCAAAGACATCGAATCTAGACACCCCAAATGGAGCATCTTTGGATTGAAGTTCCCGGTCGAAACAAAAACAGTCCGCTTTTAATTGGAACGATTTATCGATCAGAGAGTCAGATGAATTACCAGGATTGGTTGCATGCATTTGATGCTCTTCTAGGCGACCTCACAATTTCATGGGATGGATTGCTAATGATCACTGGTGATTTTAACGTAAATCTGCTTAAGCATGATCTGGCAATGACAAAACAGTATACAGACATTCTGGATTCATTTAATCTAAAACAACATGTAACAAAGCCAACGAGAACAACAAAATCATCCGCTACTCTCATCGATCACATTATAACAAATATACCTCAATGTGTAACACACACTGATGTTCTACCCTGTCCCCTGATTAGCGACCATGACGCACCATATGTAACCTTAAATATTCGTGTGTCAAGATATGCACCAAGATATAAGTTTATACGAAATGAAAAACAGTTCAACGAAAACGCGTTCATTGAGGATTTTTCAACTATCCCTTTTGAAGTAGTGTATGCTCTTGAAGATCCAGATGAAAAAGCGGAGATCCTACAAAACCTTATTCAAGAATGCCTGGAAAGACATGTTCCAGTCAAACGAACTAGATTAACGAGGCCACCTGCTCCATGGATGAATGATTCAAATATTCGTTCGCTACAAGAGAAATGTAGATCAAAACGTTTTCAAGCACATAAAAAACCATCAAATGAGGACAACTGGCATGCCTTCCGAGAAGTTAGAAACAAATTGAAAATCGTTATAGAAAAGGCAAAACGATGTCCTCTCCTCTAAAAGACCAAAAGATGTTTGGAAGGTGATTCATCGAATTTTAAATCCCAGTCCTCGACCCTTGCGTGCAGATCCAAATCAACTGAATAGCCATTTTGCTTCAACTTCTGAGCGAATTACAGGATCATCGCCAGCTGTTATTGATGGAGATCTTTACCATGTAATTGAATCACTACCGGAAAATCTTGAAACGCCTTTTTCATTACAACAGGTAACTTACAATGACGTCCTTAGAGAGATCAAAGGATTGAGATCGGACTGTTCTTGTGGTCCTGACAATGTTCCTGTAAAGTTTATAAAGCTAGTTGCTCAACACTTAGCATCTCCGCTCACGCACGTTTTGAATACATGCATTTCAAAACAGACTTTCCCAGCTATTTGGAAACTGGCTCGTATCAGCCCGATTCCTAAAGTCAATGATCCTAAGTGCAATGATGACTATCGTCCTATTTCCATTCTTCCCGTACTTTCAAAAGTATACGAAAAGTTAGCACTTTGTCAAATCGCAGATTTTCTTTCTAATAATAGTATACTCCATCAAAACATCAGCGCCTATCGTAAGGGGCATTCAACAACTACGTCGTTGTTAGCTATGGGAGATGACATCCGAACGGCCATGAAACGGGGCGAGATAACACTTTCTGTTATGGCTGACTTTTCGAAGGCTTTTGATACGGTAGCTTATAAAACGGTACTATTGAAACTTCACTCTCAAGGTTTTTCTAAGGATTCTCTCCGATGGATAATGCATTATTTAACTGGAAGGCGGCAATTTGTCCAAATTGATGACCATGTATCGGAAAAAATTAATGTTACACCTGGCGTGCCACAAGGATCGATTCTAGGTCCCGTACTGTTCAATCTCTACGTAAATGATCTAGCTGATAAATTGCCTGAAGAAGTAAAATGTCACCAATATGCAGACGATACCACTATGTATGCTCATTGCAAACCGGCAAAGCTACAACACTGTCAATCTGAGATGCAGACAGCACTGGATACGTTGGATTCCTGGTCTACAGAGTCAAACCTGACACTAAATTCTTCCAAAACGAAAGTTATGTTGTTCTCAACGCAGCAAATGTCACATGTCCATAAACTGGAAAATAGCGACATTACACTAAATTGCAATGGAGCTGATCTTGAGAGAGTACATTCTTTCAAATTATTAGGCACTCAAATGAATGAACATTTGTCGTGGACGGAACATGTAAAGAAAACGATATCTTCATGCTATTCAATTCTTGCTATATTACGAAAACTAAAACACCTTGCGCCGTTTCATGTGAAAAAGCAACTTGCTGAATGTCTCGTTCTCTCGAGACTGGACTACAATAGCTGTGTTGTCGAGCCTATTCCAGCATATTTAATTAAACGTTTATCCCGTGTGCAATTATCTGCCGCAGCTTTTGTGACTAATCACTATGCCAAAGAGATTGATTTACTAAAACTTGGTTGGCTACCCTTAACTGAACGTCGTGAATACCATTTGCTGAAATTAGCCCACAAAGCCCTGCATAGTTCAATATGGCCATCTTATCTTCCATTGGAACGTTATATTCCATCAAGAACACTTAGATCATCATCTGATGGAATTAAACTAGTAGTGCCAAAAATAGATGGCTCTTTTCAATATGCTTGTGCCAAATCTTTTAATTGTCTTTCAAAAGACATTAGGAACTGTATAAATCACGCACAGTTTTCCAGACTTTTAAAAACTCATTTAATTAGTTCAGCGAAAGAAAGACAAAATCCAACATAATACATATATATATATTTATATATACATTTTATTCTTCTATGTAATCTTAAATAGTATATAATCTCTAAATCTTATCTTTTATCTGTAAACATATTGTATATATTAAATTATAGCTAATCTGTATTACTTATACTAAATTGTTTAACATATGTAATTTTTGCGGATGAAGAGCCACTAGTTGGAATGCCGTAATAAATCGTTATTATTATTATTATTATTATTATTATTTTATACACGTATTTTACTGTAGTACGATAATTCCTTTACATGTCTTTTAGCTTTCACCGTATGTCCGTATAAATCTATCAATAATCACGTTTTCTGCACAATATTTTTAGAAATCTTGTGTGACAAATATCAAAATATATACCTTTCACAGTAACAACAACAGTGATGTCACTCCTGCATACACTCCGCAGGCGAGCTTCGTGCGCAGGCAAATATTTTGTTGCGGGCAAAAAGAAAACCCGTATATATTACGTCATCTGTGTATACATTGTATTACCAAACATTCCAACCGTTCCGGTTTACCCGGGACTGTCCCGGTTTGGACTATGTTGTCCCGGTGTCCCGGTTTTCTTCTTATTGTCCCGGTTTCTGTAGTATCTTAATAGTTGTATTCTTCAAATAAGGCTCATGTGACAAATATTAATGAAATTCGTTTGGTTCAATACATATTAATGAAATGGGAGCTTCTAGTTGCCCCAAACAATTGCCGAGTTTGTCGCCGATCGATGTAATTCTCGTGACATACGTTGTTTTGACAATTTACCGTTCGCTTTCGAGGGAGGCGTTTATTCGAGGGAGGCGTTTATTTAAGTAAAATGGGAAAATTGGGAAGTGTCCCGGTTTTGAGGACTCGGAGGTTGGAATGTCTGTATTACATTGTATTACATTGTATTACTGGTATTACTGTATACGTTGTATACATTAATATACATTGTATTACTGTATACGTTGTAGACAAACGAACATAATGTTTTCCACTAAAAGCAAATCAATTATATTTTCCCGCCATGCAACCTATAAGACACATCGGCTTAGGACCATTTATACAAGAGAAAATAGGGCCTTATATAAGACGCGAACACACTCG
This sequence comes from Trachythela sp. YZ-2020, assembly GCA_016169945.1. Taxonomy (NCBI): domain Eukaryota; kingdom Metazoa; phylum Cnidaria; class Anthozoa; order Malacalcyonacea; family Clavulariidae; genus Trachythela; species Trachythela sp. YZ-2020. Next base: position 320,033 of record JADLSH010000327.1, on the reverse strand, counting down.
TATAAATGGCCAAATTCTAGTAAGTCGCCACTTATTGTGAAACAGCCTGAACCCCTGTTCTTATTTAAGTCGCGACTTACTAGAATTTGACAATTTATACGAGTGCGTTCGCGTCTTATATAAGACGCGTCTTATGTGAGAGTCTGTGAGTCGCGACTTATTTTCTCCCGTATATTTGGCCCTAATATGTACTTGTCTTAAGGTGGCTCACTACAATTTTTTGAAATGTGGAAAATTAAAGACCATGTAAAGTCCATTCTGCGCATGTTCTATGGGGGGTCCCGCGATGTAAACAATGCCGAAATTTCGCGTTGTTTCGACTAAAATTCGACATCTTCTCAATCAGAAACTCGAATCTGTATTTATTTAAAGCATAGCGAACCAGAACACATCATAATTTTTTAAATATAGCGTGTTTAAAATGTAAACAAACGGACGTTGCCGGTTTGTTTACATCGGGGCTTTACATCACCTTTAACGATTTAAATCAAACTTTTAAAATAATTTTTACAAAAATTGTATGACTTATGTTGAGCAACATTCTAAGAGCTGAAAATTGTTTACAAAAATGACATCATCACCGTTGCTATAGTAACAATGACGTTTCAATATGGTCGATATTTTGCCTTTCGTCGCACTTTACTCTAAAAACGCCTGGTTACCCCCATTTTTTATTTCATGAAACGTTTTCCTGTAGAAAAATAGATTATCTGAACAAGTTTAAAAAAATTCTGTGGAGCCAAAAAATATTTATAACGAAAAATCATGTTTATTAATTTTTTTTAAATTTGGCTGTACAGAATTTTTTTAAACTTGTTTAGATGTTCTATTGTACTAAATGAAAATGTTTTATAAAATAAAAAATAGGGGTAAACCAGGCGTTTTTTCGAGTAAAATGCGTTAAAAGCTTAAATATCGGCCATATTGAAACGTCATTGTTACCATATGAACGATAATGACATCATATTTGTGAAGAATTTCCGACTCTTAGAATGTTGCTCAATATATGTGGTACAATTTTTGTTTGCTAACAAGTAACAGTTCATCAAAAGTCAATCTAAATCATAAATTTACCATATTTCAAAATTGTAAGGAGCCACCTTATCTATGAACCGATCCTGAACAGGTCAACTTCATTCGTCACTTTGCGGCTATGATGCACTTTTGTCATGGACCATTTTGTGAAAGAGTTAATTTCGTTCGGAACTTATAGTGTCGATATTGCACTTTTGCTATGGAATGGAATAATGGATCGTGAAACAGTCGATTTTTTGCCATTTAATGGCGAGGATGCAATGGTTTGCAAATGTTCGGCAATTAGTGGGAATGATGTGCCAGGGCATTTTTTAAGGATTTTCGAGTGGGGGCCCGGACCATTGGCAAAAAGGGAACTCCCACCGGCGGAACGAAATGCCGATCGTGGCCACGCGTGCCTAGGGGGGGTACGGGGTAATCAGTAGTCCGGAAACGCCATTTCCTGCATTCTGAGCCTTCAAATTTGTTCTAAGATTTGTGCTAACTGTACTTGTATTTCAGATAAAAATAAGGAAAACGCACAAAAAATACAAACTTTATTTACCAAAAGTAGTATCAAAACATTAAATGTACAACTTGTGCGTTGAAAGGAACTAATGTCCATTAACGCAAATAGATTATAGTGACGCGTCTAAATATGTTTTTTAGGGCCAGGCTACATTTCACAATACAAAACTTTTACTTTGTGAAAAAACAAAATGGCCGCCACAGAAAAACTCATGTCCAGGCCCCGAGGCCCATCAGCCTATGAGCGCTCTGGAATATCCCGCATATACTCTGTCATGTATGTAGAATGTCATGAAATTAATGAGCTAAACCTTGATTCTTAATGACAGCCCCGACCGGAAAATTTTAGGGAATTCATCAAGGCGATGAAGCTATTTGCCTATTTCAGCCGTTTTCGTGCTCGACAAATAATGTTAGTGGAATTACATTCAACAAAGGTTGGGTTACAGAATAGTGAGAATAACTGCTAATACATTCTCTTGAACTAAATTATTCTTCATTTTTTGTCAATATCTTTTAAAAAAGTGATTTTCACTGGGGGAGGGGCAAAATATTTAACTGGGGGGCCAACATGGGGGCTGTTGGGGCCTTGGCCCCCCCAGTCCATATGTTAAAAAATGCCCTGCATGTGATGTACCATAGGATGTACATTTAGTACCGGACCAGACGTGTACTGTAAGTAAATCAAATTCGTTTTGGACTTAATCTTAGTGGCGACGATGCACTTTGCTACGGACTTGTCCTATAACAAACATACTTCCAGGGAGGTTCGTCCGGGATTGACGCGAGGGAGACTGACAATTTCCCGACCTCGTCGAACGAAGCTAAAGTGAGGTGAAAGCTGCCAGCCTCTTGTGGTGTGTCAATCCCAGACGAACCAACCTGGATTTAACGGTACTAATAATGAGTACTAATTAGGTTAATATTATTGTCATCAGTATGTCAATGTAATGTTCATAAGAGTACTTATTTAGAATGTCAGTGGCGTCATTTGAATTGCATGTTTGTGTTATATACTATTATATATTTTCTGTTATTCTTTGTGGGTGTGGCATAGGTTGGTGACCACCCCTTTTGTCTGGAAAAATTCCTTCACAACCCCTTCCCCCTCCAATTCGTAAAGTCAAGTTGTGCCCCTGGAAGTTTGCCACTCATAGTGGTAATAATTCACTTTTATGACGAACTGTTCAGTTCTCAAGTCAACTAAGTGGCGATGATGTACTTTAGCTATGGACTGTTCTGTGAACAAGTCAGCTTCGTTTAGCATTGTTTGGATGATGTTATTGATGTACTTTGAATCTGACCAGTTCGTTAGAAGGAAACTTCGGTTTGCAGTTAGCACTCATAGTGGTAATAAAGTACTGTGAACATGGACTGGTCAGTTCACAAGTCGACTTGGTTCGGCACTTATAGTGCGGTATGATCTACATTGCTATGGATCGGTCCGTGAACAAGTCATCTTCGTTCAAAATTTTGTTTCGATTATGCATTTTTGCTACGGACCGGTCCATGAACAGATCAACTTAATTCGTCACTTAGTGGCAATGATTCACAATTGCTATACGGACCAGTCCATGAAAAACTTACCTTTGTTCGGCCTTAGCGGCCATACTGATATACTTTGGCACGAACCTGTGTTGGGAGAAGTTCACCTGGGTTTATTTGTGTGTTCCTCTGTTAGCACGATAAATAGAAAATATCAAACATTTTAATACCAAAATTGTGGAGCTAATGGTCATATTCCTTAATATGTGGAGCTTATCAGTGGCATAGGCAGGGTCCTATTTATTCTTTTTTGGGACGGGGTGAGAAATATCCTGAATGTAGAATGTAACGAACACACATTGTAGGCGAGTCCGACGGGTTCCCCCCCGGTAAAAATACGATTTCTAAGGTCTCTGCAGCACCATTCTCTGCATTCTGAGGCCATTTATACACCTATAGTATTATTTCCATTTTGAAAAAGTACGGAAGGGGGGGGGGAATTAAATGCTGAATTAGTGCATATGTAATAATTGCATGAATACTTGACTTACGTTGATGGCGGAGGTACGCAATCTGTGAGTGCCCTGTAGTGAAGGGTAAATTGATGCCGATAGAAAAAATCAAAACACTTTAATATCGTACAAATTTAAATATAGTTATATTTAATTAAAAGCAAGCAATAGAATACAGCTGCACATTTTTCATTTGTGAATTTTGCTAATAACTGTATAAGAATTCTTGGAATATATTAAGTCCAACTGTTTCTCTCTTTTGACGAGTAGCACCACCGAGTTTGTCTCAATTTTTACATTCATATTATTAACACTATATTCTGTAATGGAGATATTAAGTTATCGTATTATATATTTACAACGTTATTCACTTGAAATTATGGAGTTTTCACAAAAACTGGTGTACGTAGTAACATTACTTAAATCAACCACAGTAGATAAGAAAAAAGAAATTTGAAAGAATTTGGTATACTAAATAGACCTTTTACAATCTTTTCATTCGTTATTTCTTAATTTTAAAATGAGTGAACGTGTGTTTTTAACATGCATGTGACTATTGTGACGTCACAACTGAGAGAACAAAATTTCTAAGATATCTCGAGCGTGCTATTATGAGCTAAAAGTTTGGTATTCAAAGTAAGTTTCCCTATAGTTTGTTCTGAAATAGCGACTAAAAAGAAAATATTTTTTTATACAATTGATAAAAATTGGAGAAAATGTTGTTAGGCAAATTTCTTTAAAGCTAAGCCCTATTGGAAATGTAAGCGTTTACACATTGCGATTTGTCCGGCTGATTTAAGATCCACTTTAATATATTGAAATAGTTTAAAAAAGGACGCGCTAACGACATCTGTTGACATATAATATTTCAAAAATTTCATCATTATCATAGCTAAATCTGAAATCGCCCCAACAAATCGCAATGTGTACCGTTGAGTAAAAAATTGAAAAAGGTGTAGTATAAATGCTTATATAGTCTATTCTACAGAAGTTTAACAATATATATATTGACAAAGTAAGATGCATGCGACAAAATTTACTGGCAACCCATTGACGGGAGGGATTGACGGGAGGGAGGCTGACAATTTTCCGACCTCATCGAACGAAGCGACTACAAGCGAGGTGAAATTGGGAAGCTGCCAGCCTCTCGAGGTGTGTCAATCTCGGACGAACCAACCTGGATTTAATTAACGGATAACATTGATATCAAACGGTTCTAAATATTTGGGCTTACAAAGAGGATCAAAAACTCAAGATTCAGTTTGAACGATGAAGTGTATCTGTATCAGTAAACTCTGTATCGACTGTGCTCACTCAGTGCGGACTCAGTAAAAATGAGTACTAATTATGTTTAATACTGTCATCATCAATTACTAATTATGTTAATACTGTCATCATCAATGTAATGTTCATAAGAATACACCCTTTCAATAATTACGTCACGAATACTTCCTTGGCCTGGGAGCCTCCCTTTCATCATTCAAGAAGAAATACAATTCGCTCACGATTCACAAGAACGACGTATTTAATTGCATGTTTGTGTTAATTTAATATACTATTGTATATTTTGTTATTTTTTGTTGATGTGGCATTGATTGCTGGCCACCCTTTTTGTCTGACAAAATGATTCCACAACCCCCCCCCCCCTCCAATGCGTAAACCCCCCCCCCCCCCTCCAATGCGTAAAGTCGAGTTATGTCCCTGGTGGTTTTCCACTCATAGTGCATGGCAATAATTAACTACGGACTCATGCAAGTCAACTTAGTGAGTGACGATGATGTACTCTAGCTATGAACTGATCTGTGAACAAGTCAGCTTCGTTTAGCATTAGTTGAGATGATGCACTTTCAATCCGACCAGTTCGTTAGAAGTAAACTTCGTTTGTCAGTTGATATTCATAGTGGCGATAAAGTATGCTGTGAACATGGACTGATCATGAGTTGACAATTCAACTTGGTTCGGCACTTATAGTCTGGTATGATCTAGTTTGCTATGGATCGGTCCGTGAACAAGTCATCTTGGTTCAAAATTTTGTTTCGATGATGTATTTTTGCTACGAAACGGTCCATGAATAGATCAACTTCCTTCGGGACTTAGTGGCAAAGATTCACAATTGCTCTACGGACCAGTCTATGAAAAACTCAACTTCGTTCGGCCTTAGTGGCGATACTGATGTACTTTGGTACGAACCTGTGTTTGGAGAAGTTCACCTGGGTTTATTTGTGTGTGTGTTCCTCTGTTAGCACGATAAATAGAAAATATCAAACATTTTAATACCGAAATTTGAGGAGCTAATATTAATGTAGGCCAAGCAAAGGCCGCAAAAGGTCTTCGGGCACCGCCGGAAAAGGGGAACGTATTAGTGGCATAGGGTCATACTTATTCTTTTTTGGACGGGTTAGAAATATCCTGAATGTAGAATGTAAGGAACAAGCATTGTAGGCGAGTCCCCCTGGTTCTGCGGTCACTGAGGCCAAGAACAAGGGTAAATTGATGCGGATAGAAAAAATCAAAACACTTTAATATCGTACAAATTGAAATATAGTTATATTTAATTAAAAGCAAACAATAGAATACAGCTCCACATTTTTCATTTGTGAATTTTGCTAATAACTGTATAAGAATTCTTGGAATATATTAAGTCCAACTGTTTCTCTCTTTTGACGAGTTTTAAAGCACATGTCAATTTGTTATGTACCCGATGTGCGTCTTCTTGTTTGTTATGTAGCATCGCCGTTTTACATTTTGTCTCAGCTTTTACATTCATATCATTAACACTAAGTTGTGTAAGAATGAAAATATTAAGTTATCGTATTATATATTTACAACGCTATTTCACTTGAAATTATGGAGTTTTCACAAAACTCGTGTACGTAGCAACATTACTTAAATCAATCACAGTAGATAAGAACAAAAATATAGGTATTTTGTCCCGTTCGAAATAATTTGATATACTAAATACACCTTTTACAATCTTTTCATTTGTTATTTCTTAATTTTAAAATGAGTGAACGTGTGTTTTTAACATGCATGTGACTATTGTGACGTCACAACTGAGAAAACAAAATTTCTAAGATGTCAAAGTAAGTTTTTCCTATAGTTTGTCCTGAAATTGCGACTAACAAGAAAATATCTTTTCAGAAAATTGATAGAAATTGGAGAAAATGTTGCCTTGGTAGGCAAAATTTCTTTAAAGCTAAGCCCTATTGGAAGTGTATGCGTTTACACATTGCGATTTGTCCGGCTGATTTAAGATCCACTTTGATATATTTAAAATAGTTTTAAAAAGAACGCGTTAACGACATCTGTCAACATGTAATATTTGAAAAAAATCATTATCATACCTAAATATGAAATCGCCCAACAAATCGCAATGTGTAACGCACAGTAAAAAAATGAAAAAGGTGTGGTATACATATATTTCTTTCAAATGAAAAAGATTTATATTTTCTATTCTACATAAGTCTAATAATATATTGACAAAGTAAGATGCATGCAACAAAAGGCTACCAAACTCGTTTGCACTTATAACGGCACTTACAATGAACATTACGTGAGAATAGTAAGATACAGAAAAAGAAACAAAAAGTTCTCAATTCCTTATTATCTCTCGTAAGTGCGAACGAGCTTAGAGTCATCTCTTATTAGAAGATCGATAAAATGTGAACGAAACTATATTATAGTATTTGATCATTCTATAAATCGGTAGAGACGCTGAAACGAGGCAAGGATGCCACATTTCACAATTCGTTCCCATTGCTATTTGAACTATCAGTCCGTTGTGTAACAACATAAATTGAGATGGAAAAACAATGAAAAAGTGTTCTATAAACTACGTTTTTGTACATTTTAAACATCATAGTTATTTTGATGGTATTTTCTGATTTTCAGTCTCAAACATGCAGTACAACCTCACGGTGTACGAACGAGGACGAAAAACTGTTTCCTATTTTCATTAGATTTTACAAAAAAAGATTCCGACAAAGAAAAACTAACATTGCTTAGTTCATAAAAATGAGATTATAGCTTCGTTTTCACGCTAGTATTTGCCGGACCATTTTATACATTTACTTGCGCGATAACTGAAAAATGCGTGGTGTAAACGTCATCTGGTGACATCACCAATTTCTTTGTTCTTAACATTCAGCAAAATTTGAAATGGATCCGACAAATCGCTATGTGAAAACATTCCCTTGTGCCTTTTATCGTCCCAGCGTCCCTGAAAATAGGCGTATAGTAGTTGATTAATAAACCAATGCAGTGGAGGAACTTCAATAAAATGATTTACTATAATGGCTTCTAACTACACAAATGCTAAAAAATATTAATCTGCCTTGTAAATATTCTTACAATAAACTACCGAGATATTCTTGATTTCGTGTGTATACTCAGTTCAATTTAATATATTTTATAGAATTATCCTTAGTTATTTGATTATATGAGAATAAAATATTATTTTACATGTAACACGAGAATCAGTTGCTGGAAATTATATCCAGATTTCAATTTCACGTTATCAAAATGCCATTATATATAGATCTCTCTGAATACCGTAATATATAGATCTCTCTCACATAATACTAAAGTACCAGTAAAATGGCAACAAACTACAATTCTTAATAAGCTACAGAGCTTCTATATGGCATTACATTCATTAAGATCTCGGGTGAGGACATCAGAAATTATCTATGTTAGATGGGATGAACATGTTCTCAAAGAGTATAACTTCGTTTAAAGTTAAAATTACATACTTCCTTTTCTTAACATATTACTGGCAGTCCCTGCCTCAAGAAGGTTATGTTTTTTTTCAACATAAATGTTCAATCCCGCGTAACACAGATAATATACGAGTATAAAAACATCAACTTTCAGACAAACTGTTTTCGGCTGACATTTTGCGAAATCCTAATCAACGTTGAAACCCAGCAAATATCCCAGCAAACATCCAGTCTCGTCTTCCTAACCCTGACCCGCGAGAGCATGCCTTGCAGGCTAGTCTTTCATAGAAAAAGGTTAATTAGAATTTCGATTCAAAGTTAAATTTTCAAGTAGTCATTGATGAAAAAATCTCCCAATGCCGAAAACATCCCATCAGACTCTGAAATAAACATGCTCTTACAAGGTTCCTGAAACGTAAGCTGGAAACAGTATCAAACGTCACGATGACTATTTTCAAAAGAGGAATATCAATCATTTTAATCACAATGGCAAAACTTTCTAATCCCATGTTCCTCGGCATGATGTGAACAAAAATTGTCTAGAATAAGCAGCATTATCGAAATTGAAACCTATAATGCAGTTTTACTTGCGGTCAAACAATATGTTGGTTTGCAGAGTTTTTATGAGCACGTTTTGATGATTATCACTGGCCGGAAATTTTCTGAAAAAACTCAGGATATACAAAAATAAGTGGAAACTGTTAAGCGAAACCACGACACTGCTGAATTTAAATCAACTACATTGTTTTCTCTGTATAAGCACCGCTTATAGTCTTAACACTGATAATTTGTACATATACTTTGATCGTGTTCAGAAAAAGGGATATGAACAGTCAATTTATAAGACCTCTAGCATATAAAATGTAACATTGCTGTGTCTTGAAATGGGTTTCTCCTAGAATTTTTGAATACATCTTGTACGCCAAGCGCAAATTACTCACTGCTAAACTTCTGTTTTCCATATTTCGTGCGATTGTGGCCAGCAAGAGATACAATTCAGCTTCATTTTCGCATCCCTCAGGAAAAGCATCTTTAATGATAGACAATGCGTCATATATTGATGTAAGCGCATCTTTATAGGACCTTTCATGAAAATAAGCTATAGCAACCGCCTCACGACACTCAAATACGTCCGACTTCTCATAGGCTGCATTAGGAAATTTTGAAAGCTGCACAAGTGCATGTTCAAGTGACTCAATTGCTGCAACATAATCCCGCATTTCAATTTGAATGCGACCCTTCAAGGTATAACAACGTAATATCGAAAAATGTTGTACACCTTCAGGAAGTGATTCTACTATTTTTGTAGCTCTGTCAATTGCCCTTCTCGCCAATTTAGACTTTCCAATTTTAACTAAGGTGTTCACCATTGCAAAGTAGCATGAAACCGTCCCCACTCGAATATCAACACTTTCCCTCAGCGTGACCTCTACCTCAATACCAAGAGCTTCTTGAAGGGACGCTAGACCAGCTTCATACTTTCCTGACTCAAGTTGTTTTGAACCTAATTTCAAATAGAACATAGGTAAGAACGGCTTGTAATTTCCCTTAATTCCAGGTAAACTATATATATTGTCCAACAATTCCATGTAGAAGTTTTCATCTACCTTCAATTTCAAAAGATGGCAACACAGAACACTTTGTGCCAATAAACGTTGTTGATCGTCATCAGTGGTCACTTGAAGTGCAGTTTTAATACATCTTATACTTTCAGTGCTGTTGCCAAGCTTGTAGTGCACTTCTCCAATAAAACCGTAACATAGAACTATATTCATATACCTCTTCGAGCTGGGATTCTCTGCATACAATTTTATCTCTATTTGGAGAGCCTTTTCAAATGTGGCAAGACTAGTAGATAAATCATTGACATACAATTGCGATCTCCCCAGAGAAAATAAAATTTGAGCAATTTCTTCAGTATTTTCATTGAACAATTTTCTATAGATTTTAAGTGCTTCTTCAAAAGATGCAACAGCGGATTCAAATTTCTCTAGGTATGTATACGTTTTTCCTTTCCCGACACAAGCCTCGGCTTGATTAGCCATACTGCTGCTGCTCCCATCATGAATGGCTGTCATAATTTCAAGAGCATGGTCAAATGCATTAAGAGCAGAAGAGTAATTCTCAGCAACATTCTCAGCCAAGCCCATTTGAAGGTAACAGAACGCGGTGTTCTGATGCTGTTTACCATACTGCTTATGTGAAAGATCAAGGGCGTCACGGCATGTGTCAACATTCAAACCTTGCCTTTTTGTATGGTATTCCATTATCATTTTTATATTATAGCAATTGAACAATCGCTGAGGCAAATGAGACTTAGTCGCAGACATCTCCGACATACTTGGAAATGTTCTTTCTGTGAACAAACAACTCTCATCAGACTTCAGTGATTGGTTAAGAAGCTTGATCTTCTCATCCAAAAAAGCTTCTTGTCCTGCACTCAAACCAAGAAAAGCTAAAAGAAAATCACCATACGTGATTATTTGAAATAAATAATCTGAACCAAACGGGTTACTCTCAAGCTGCTTTTGAAATTTATGAAGAAAATTATAGAAGTACCGTTTTGTCTCGTCACTTAAAGATTTTTTTGACCACATAAATAACAAATGGACAAACAGTATTAATTGTTCGCCTTTATCTTTCGTTTGCGTCCCAGTGGAACTTTGCTCACAATCACCAATTACAAAGAGATTGTAATTGCCAACTTCTTCACAAACCTCGATAACCTTTCTACTGAAGTTGCTCGATTTTCTGTACTCTTTCAAATCAGTGCAAACAAGTGAAAGAAGCTGCAGGCATAAGCATTTTACAAGTTGTTGATCAGTGCAAGTTTGTAACCCGTCAAGATGTTCTTCAATACATTCAATACCTGACTCTATATTTCCTTTGACAATAAGTGAAATTCCTTCATAGCAACCTAGTTTTGCTGCACTACCATCCGATAACAACATGACATCTTTGCGTATATGCTCAGGTATGTCTGAATGTATATACGAAACAAAGAGGGAAGAGGCAATACTATGAAAATATTTGCTGACATACAACTTACGTACGTAATTGTTGTATTGCTGGGCTGTGCATATTTCAATGGCTAAATCATATAGTTTGGGAATATCCATGAGTGATACACCGAATGAAAGAGAAACAAGAAAAAGAAATATTTCAGCTTTAGATAAGATGCGAAAAAGATCTTCACAAGTTTCCAAACTATTTGTGACAGATTGATCTACGGCAATCGATAAATGTAGCATTGTGTCTGTCAGTTGGGGATTCTCTATCGACTTTCCGGCAAGGAAATCGTCATTTAACCTTTCAAAAAGAAGCAAGTAATACGTGGCAAAGCGAATTCTAGAGGAAGTAAAAACACTCTCAAAATCACATTCTTTTGCTTTATAAACGACAAAAGAATAAATGAGAGGGTGAATAGAGTAATATTCTCCATTATTATCTTCATCAATTAACGATTTCTTAACAAGTGTTTTAAGGCTCTGTACGGCTTTCGCGACCCCCATTTCTCCAGAAATAACGTGAATCGCAGCATCTTTACCTATTCTAGCGGATATAAACACGGATAATGAAATCAGCGCATGTTTGTCACTTAACGTCAACTGCTCAAAAGGAGCCTCGAATATCTTTTGCATGTTTTTCTCGTATGGACTGTCTATCCGCTCTAAAAGATTTCCTGAAACACTTAATTCCTCAAGTATTTTATTCGCCCTATCTTCAGGCTCATTTTCAACTAATGAAGCAACGAGCTTCATTGCCAGAGGAACATGGGAAGAAATTCTAGCCACATTTGCAACAACACTTTCAGAAAATAAAGGGAGAAGTTGACGAACAAATTCAACAGAAGAAACTGGATGAAGAGGTCGAATTCGGATGTTTTGAAAGCCTGTTATTTGACCGCGCATATTTTCTAAAAGCTCCCTAGTTGTAAGAAGTATATTGATGTTAACATTACTGTCTAACAATTCTTTAAATAAACGTGTTAGTTTAGCGGAACTACCTTCACTAGATAGAAGATCATCAAGATTATCAAATATTAGAAAGATTTGGGAAGAAATTTCTCTAAAAATACTTACTAGTTTGTCTATAGGTGTTAGACTAAGATCTGCTAAATTACTCTTAAAAATACTTAAAATTTTAGATAAAAATTCATCTACTGTGGTAATATCTTGCAATGTAAAGAAATAAACAGGGTACCCGAGGTGGCATGCTACTTCAATAGCTGTGGATGTTTTACCAAATCCTGGAGATCCCCAGATGTTTAACAGTCGTGTTGACTGGTCAGTGATAAGGTTTGTAATTTCTTCAACTTCATCTTCTCTGCCAGTAAACAAGGGAATCGAGCTTGGAATATATGGCTTGGGTAATGTTCCTAAGTATAATGATATGTTATTAATTGAATTGATGATATTCAGACTTATATTTGTAAGTTCCTATTATTAGGAAACTCTGTACTACTTAATTACTTTCGAAAACCAAAAATACACTGTAAAAACAGATTGGTAATAATAACCAATTTGAATTAGTATAAACCTACTAGTAGGCTCATGCAAATTCAGCGTTCTGATTGGCTACTCTGCTAGAGGGCCACCAGGCATTAGCCTATACTAGTAGCGAAGAGCGAGAGAAAAACTTGTGAATCAGTTGCTTTTTTAAGAAGAAAAAACTTCACAAAATGTCCTACAATTTATTCCGGAATAAAAACTAACAAACAATCTTGGATACTGCTTGCAAAAAAGGTATAATTTTGACGTTTTACTCGTATTTTTACAGTTTTGAACTTGAAATTGACTGGCGAATTGTCTATATTTCGAGCGAAATCATTGAAAACATAATCGCTTGAAGTTATTTAAGTATTGGCCATTTGGCCTTTAAAGCATTTTCTTGATACAAGAATGTTTTCATCCATTTATAGCTATAAAGTGTCATGATTTTTTTCCGTATTAATGTTATATTTTATGAACTTCGAGTCACTTTGACATTTCACGCCACATTGTTTACAGATTAAAAATGCTCATGAAATCTCTTAAGTTTCGCTATTTTCCTATTTTATTCCTGCAGCTTGAAATATATACTAGTAGGTTTATACTAGTACTCGGCCTCGTTGTCTCTTAGCAAATAGTCAACTCTACTTCGCCTCGTTGACTATTCTCCATTAGTATAAACCTACTAGTAGGCTAATGCAAATCCAGCGTTCTGATTGAGGCATTAGCCTACTAGTAGCGAAGAGCGAGAGAAAAACTTGTGAATAACTTGGTTTTTTAAGAAAAAAACTTCATAAAATGTCCCACTGTGAATTCTAGAATAAAACTAACAAGAAATCTTCGAAACTGCTTGCAAAAAAGGTAAAATTTTGATGTTTACTCGTAGTTTTACAGTTTTGAACATGAAATTGACTGTCGAATTTATGAATATGGACAATTTTTGTTAATATATTTCGAGCAAAATCATTGAAAACACAATCGCTTGTAACTATTTAATTATATTTTCTTGGCCTTTATTAAAGCATTATCTACATTTAAGAAATGTTTTCATCCATTTAGCTATAAAATTTCAAGGCTTTTTTCCGTTTAAATGATACGTTTTTAATATGTGCTTCGAGATTTCCCGTCATATTGTTTACAGTTTAAAAACAACTAACGTTTTGGTTTTTCGATATAATGGTTGTTATAGGGTCTGATTGTTTTCATATTGAAACTCACAAGTCGTATATTTTTAGTGAATTTTCACTCGGCCGTTCGCCGTTTTATAAACATGAAGCCACCGCGAAAGTCGAAGGAAGCCACCTAAATGCTAACGAATGCTCTTAAATTTCGCTAAAAACTTTCCGATTTGACACATGTAGCTTGAAATATACTAGTAAGTTTATACTAATACAATTAGACAACTCGGCCTCGTTGTCTAATTGTTAAATAGCCAACTCGGCCTCGTTGTCTCCATAATTGTTATAATTGGTTGTCTCAGATGCACATATTTGACCAATATCTTATTGGTTAAAACAACATTGTTCTTACCAGATAGTATTGTAAAAAAAAAGTGCATCTGAGAGAACCAATTTGCTGAAATTGGTGATTTTAACCAATCTGCTTTTTAAAGCGTACCTTTCTCAGGTTGCCAAATAGAATTTTAGCTGAGACCCAAAATTTCATTGCTTTGAATCTATTTCCTTAGGGATTCTTGTGTTTTTTTGTATATACTGTATGATTCTTATAAAAAAGTCAAATTTGAGATTCTCTACTACGGAACCATCACACTGAAATCTCTGTGAAAAGAGGAGCATAATGAGCCACTGCACGACACTATACGTTGCAATTATAATAAAGAAATTTTCCCTCACCTGGTGTATTTTTCTTTTCTCCCAAACTTATATTTTTCATCATCGTATGAATAGAAGACAATTTCTGGTCGACGTCTTCTATCTTTTCTGTTCGTTCATCAATAGAAGACAATTTCTGCTCCACATTCTCGTGAAACATACTGACGGCTTGTAACTCTTTCACGCGACATTCATGTAATTCTTGAACTTTCTCTGTAGGAAAGTCATCCTCGCTCATTTTACCAATAACATCAACAAATGCGGTATCAATGTTAACTGCTGTTAAAGCGTTGGTTACTAACTGTACATAATGATCAAAATCAGTTTTAATTATTTCTGGTTTGGGTGAATGGCAAAGTGTGTTTCTCAACAATCGCAGTTGATCAATTGCCAAGGCGTTGGTCTCGTCTTGATTTCCTGTTGAACTTTGAACTGATGAATGAAAAGAACCTGGAGCTGGTTTAACTTTCTTTAAATATAAATCATTCAAAGTTAATCCCTTGCTGCTTGGAACACCAAATGTTTTGGCATAGATTGTTGCTTTAAACAAAGCTGTGCAGTCCCACTCTTTAATTGATTTTGTAGTTGGTATATCAGTTTTACCACCTTCAGATGTAAGGAGCATGTTCCGTACCTTGGTACTGTCATCCCAGGCAATGAATCCTGGTCTTATAGCAACTTTGCTGTCCCACATTGTGATAAAAATCTGACGCAAAACTTTGGGGAACTCATCAAGAACAAGTGTAGAAAACTTGAAGAAATTCAATTGTTCTTTAGAAAATGGTTTCACTGCCATTGTGTTGCAAAATTAGGTCATTTGACTTCTTGTCAAAAACTGTCTATAAAAGAAAACAATGCAGAAAATATAATTAATGATCATTATCTTACAAGCCGTAGCGCATTTCTACGTCCATTTACCACTAAAATCTAATCATTGCAGATTTACATGGAAGCTAGTCTTACAGTGTAGGTATATATTTGTTTTTCTTTTAATTAGTGTCCTTCAGTGTTTGACACGGCACTTTATGAATTTATAATCAATGCTACTTTCAAACTGGTACAATAAACAAATTCCGCTTTTAATATATAAAAATTTAAAGATGTAAAAATTTTATGCAGTTTTTTCTGAACTATGACTTTTTTCAAATAAACGAGTCTTCTTTCGTTTTTTTCTATAACAACTTGACCTATTGATTAATTCTGGTATTTGTTTGCCTGTTACGTCAACCACCAACTATTTTAAGAAAATTCAAAATAGTGGAAATCCTGCATAATTTCATATTCAATTCGACGTTTTCACAAAAGCATATAGTCATCAAGTATATTAGTCGAAACATTGAAATTACAAATGATAATATTTGGAGTTTCGATTATGTTTTTTATATGTACCACTATCCTTGTTTTATCAATGTATCCTGTATGCCTGTACCCAGCTACAGTAGTTCTTCTGTGTTGCTTTAAACTTGTGTAAAAATCAGGTCACTCAAATTCATACATACTGCAGTATCTTCAGCTCCGTAACTATAGAAGGGATGATCATAATTATAATCAGCACACAAATGTTGACATACAGTTAATGCCATTATAACATGATTCTGCTTCACTCGTCCGTACAGTAATACTAGGATCCTTGCTTGCAGAGGAGCGCTTTCAAAATATACCACTGTTTATGCTGTTTTAATATTGCCTATGCATATCTATTAATTAATCTATGCAGTTTTTATCCTTTGTTATTTTTCAAACAAACAAGCTTTCCTTTCTGTTTTTATATAACCACTATGCATTTAAAAAAAATCAAAATAATAGAAAACCTGAATAATCATCACGTATATATATATGCAGGGTGTATAAAAATGTATATACATTTGGGAACGCAAAACGCTGCAATATACACCAAAACGATTTCTTCGATAATTTAAATTATAGAATCGCAAGACTTCTTCACAATTACACAATATATATTAGATAGACGACGGACGACGGCAACACCAACTAAGCGTAAATGAGCGTAGAATTGCAACACGTTGTATGCGTATGATGAACGTGTATTTTTATGGAAAAAAAAACAATAAATTCGCAACACAACATTCGTTCGCTATTTTAATTTCTGACTGAAAAAACGCAAAAGCAAAACAGAGAGACTTCTTTTTTTTACATCTGGCAGCTATATTATGATATAGATTAGATAATGGTCAAAACACCAACACCAATGGAGTATAACAACGCGGTTCGCGTAAATATGAAATATTGCAACGTGTTATGGAAGAAGGAAAAATAGAATAAAACACAAACATCGTTTCGCTATTCTATTTTCTGACTTAAAAACGTAAAAAAGCAAACGTATCTGTGATTAGTTTCCGTATCGTATTAAGGCCAAAGGCAATAGGGCAATGGCCTACCTGCGTCAGGCTGCGTGAGAGATCACTGATTCATCGTACCATAGTCCCTATAACACAGTGTCTGGAAACGCATCTAAACCTTTTGTTCTACGTTTTTGTTCATGTTTGTGCACCATCGCGCTCAGTAAACACATTGCTCTCTTAGCATAATGAAGGAAGCAGCGAATAGAATCTGTGCAGCTGAATATTAACATTTGTAAAGCAAACAAAACGCGCACTCTCAATACACCCTCAACATCAACCCACGCACATAGCTATAACCTTTCAAGTTTGCCGCGTTTCCAGACACTGTATTATAGATACTATGATCGTACACACACAATTTGAGTTTGTTACTTTGTCTCTGTTACTACATTACAATTGATAGGATGGTTGTTATCTGCTCTACCTTTGGATTTTGTGTGTAAAACATTAGTAGTCGACGTCGCAGAGAGTCGCTGGCGTTTTTCCTTCTATTATGTTATGTTATTCTCAAGATTATTATTTAATATATGCATTTTGTAGGAATCGCCCAAGGCACATATGATAAAATCATTCAAACTAGCTAAAACTTCGCACACAGAAATAAAACAATTGTGCATTAGAATGGTGTGTTGTATGATCAGGCACTAGACTCGCTATATTCATTATAATCCCTTTACTAATAACGATGATAAGTTCGGCTCTTTTGGCGTTTGACAACTGCGTCTGATAATCTAATTACTTATATATTTGTTTTGCGATATAATATAAAGGCCGTTTTCCATTACGACCGTTTTGCCAGCGATTGATTCGAGTCACGTGAATAATCAGTCGCGCGCGCGCATGCCACGAAAGTTGAATACAGTTCAACTTTCATGTGTGTCCGCGAGCAGTTAAGGAGGCTCCCTACAATAATCAGTAAGTACCTACCTAATATGAACACATTTTGTGATTGGCTTTCTGAAACAATAGTTATCAGTGTTTATGACTCGTTCTTTTGAAAAATAATTTCTATAGTTTATTGTCTTCTATTGTCATAATCAACCAATCACAAAGCCTGTTCATATAGGTTCGTGGCGACCCACAATAATACGTGAGATGATCGCGGGACGAGAGTGAAAAACGCGTGGCAAGTACGTGGACTTTCCCACGCAAACTCGACGATCAAAACAAAACAAAGATTGTCCCGGTTTTTTTAGAATATTTTTTGCTATTCTGAAAGATTTGTAATGAAAAAACCTTTGAATAATCCTTAATTTTATGTGACAAAGCATCAGTAACACCGAGGAGCGATTTAACTATGATACAAATATCGCTTGGATAAAAAAAATCCTGACAGTAAAGGCGCTGTTACACTATGCAACTTGTCTCGCAATTTGTCTCGCAATGTTAGGAAAAACGATTACAGCGTTGCATTGTTATTTGCAAGCTATGTTACACTGATCAATATATTTCATGCAACTTGCAATGATCTTGGTTCAAAATAGCATAAAGAGCTAGTGCTACCGTTTGGCGCCAAATTGCCAGCCAAGAGCCAATAGGAAGCGAATCAGCGAGTAAACATTGCGAGACAAGTTGCACGAAGGTATGGTACACTGTGCAATGCTTTAAAAATGCGTTGCAGCGTTGCTGCAATCGTTGCGAAAAGTAGAACGTGATTCTACTTCGTGCAACGCTTCTTGCAACAAAATGTTGCGGGACATCATGATTGCGAGGCATGTTACACCTTGCAATTTCGCGTGCAACTTGTGTCGCAACAAAATTGCGAGACAAGTTGCAAGAGAAGTTGCATAATGTAACAGCGCCTTAATAAAGCGAATTTTTCAAAAACCTTTTAGATAATGTTCACTAAGAGTTTATAAAACATTTATTAACTATTGTATAAAAACTATTAAACGTTATAAAAGTCGTTTAGTGATACTTGCATGTTTTTTACAAGTTAAACAGTAAAAATATCACAGTTCTATAGCAAAATACCGACTTGTTCATCTTCACTGTTCATCTTCAGCAAAAGTGCAAAACTAGGCAAAAATATGTCCAGCTGTACGGCTGTTAAGCCGTATATCAATAAGAGTAAATGGCAGGATTCAATTGGTTAAATCGATCTAACCCTTCACAGTATTTCTTGGTTGTCCATGGCTCTCAAGTATATTGAATAAACATCAAAATTTGCCCCTCGATTTTGCAAGATGAAAGCATATCTTGCGCCCGCGAACTATCATTCACTAGTCAGCGACGCTTTTATAGAAGGGAAATTTCGTGAACAAGAGGAGGCGATTTTTTTTACCTTTATAAGCATTTTACTCTTTAGTTTCATCGGTGACCAGTGGCGAACACCAGGGGGGGCAAGGGGGGAAACTGCCCCACCCCGTCCCCCCAATAATTTCTCAAAGCTCCTTTAAATGATAGCTGATTAACTGTGTAACAAAGCTGTATCAATGATTTTACAACCACGAAAGCCTTGATAGGCTATAATTTAACTAAATTTGTATGAAATGTAAGCCAAAAAGGTTTTAAGAACTGAGATTTGTAGCAACAAAATGGTGGTTAAATGTTGGCAACCCAACTTCGCACCACCAATATTACTATACAATTTTTGTGGAAAAACAATGGCAGTGGTATTTTCGAGTTAATTCTCTTCACGTGCAAGTAAATATCGATTTCTCGCCGGTTATATTTACAAACCCCTATTGCTGTATTAGTACTTGTATAAATTTCGAGTTATTTTACTGTGGAAATTTAACCTGCGATCAAAAACAGGGATTCGAAAATATTGATCTCGGACTCATGATAATATAATGTTCAGCACTGTCCTTGCTGCATTCTAAATAGATTCTTACATTATCTGAGCCATGGTTCACACTGCATGAAAATATTCTAATACTGTATCTTGGTGGCCCTAGTTTCACCCTGGACTGAAGATAGGATTTAAGTAAGTGCTATATATGGTGTGGCACAATTAAGGTGGTAAATTTTAAATACACCGGTAGTCTCTAATGAGGATTTAATGCAGTACTATCGTAAATCTATCTATTATGTACAGGTATTTGTAACCAAACAAAGAGTTTTAGTGGATAAAATAGATATTGGTGTCTATAATGAAAAATTCACTCATATTTATAACAGACTGTACAAATAAATATATTTACCAGAAAATACTACACTATCAATTTTAAAATGAAGTCATATGGACACTAGGTAAAATGCCCAAGCTTGCATCACTCTCTCTGAGAATTATAAATATACCCTCAGTGAGATTTATATTTGCTAATTAGAATTATTGGGCAGAAAACACTTGGCCATTATGTTTAATAGGAAGGCATAATGACAAACAAAATAACTATACATTAATCCATTAACTGGCAGTACCCTACCACTGATTATTAAAATTGTCTGGCGACAGAGTAAAATACTCTTTCGTCATAGACAGAGTAGAATACTAAAGTAAGGCGCATTGCAAGCTAATAGGTTAAACTGTGTAGGGTAAATATCAAGATTTTGTTGGCATCTCACTCGATTGAATAATAATTGAAGGGTTTTGTAGATGGAAAATTATTGAGTCTAAATTATATACATTTATTAGACCTAACCAAGAACGGCTGCGAAAAATGCAACTATAGGTCCCTGGCAGGAATCGAACCTGCGGCCCTGCGATTCCGGTACAGCGCTCTAACCAACTGAGCTACAGAATCCAGTTGTCGAGCTCTAACCACAAGTTCATGTATATATACTATAGGGTACTGCCATGTTAAGTTGTGGGTAAATATCAAGATTTTGTTGGCATCTCACTCAGGGATGGATCCAGCTTGATCTGGTAGGGGGGGGGGGGGGCGGTGCTACGTGGGCGCTTGTCATGAAGCCTGGGCATGACCAGGAGCCTAACGTAGGTCTAAACATTGGGGGGGGGGTATTTTTTCCTGATGAAAGGGCGTGGTCATAAAATAATGTAAAGGGGCTGGCTTAAACAAAAAACCTTATGAGAGCCCCAGAAAGTCTTTTCAGTTCTATTGCTTCACTAAGCTGCTTCTACAGGTAGTAAAAGGTAGAAGGGCTCTAGGGGGGTATGGCGGTATAAAGAGTCTCTGAAACGCCATTTCGTGCACTTTGGGGGAAGATTTTACAGAACTCAGGTGGTCAGAAAACGTTGTATATTAGATTAGCATTTTTTTTAAATTGCCCCAACTGGTCTTTGAGGACTGGTCGTCAACTGACGTGAATGTTTTTTTGCCTGACAAGTTATTAAATATTTGATAAATTTGCCCTACAAAATTTCCATTTTCAAACTTTGGGGGTGTCTCACTCCCTCCCGCCCCAAACTCCTCCAGTAGTTACGCCCCTGGGTGTGACAGTCAACCAAGGCAGGGTCCTTCATTACTGAGGAGCCCCGGTAGGGTCAACGTGCTGAGAAGATTTTTGAAAAATAAAGTTTCCTAAATGGTGAAAGAGACCCCCAAAGGCCCAATTACTGTATTTTTGTTTGATAATTGCCCTGCCTAAATTTGGATTTGATACAGGCACCCCTCCTGCACCCCCCTTGGGCAAGGCCAGGGGGGGTGCACACCCTCCTGCAAATCCATCCCTGATCTCACTCGATTGAATAATAATAATAGTACTAGTAGTGCTTCTTTCTGTCATTTAAAGCATAATACTCACTGGAACACACACTACCAAATCCATTTGTGTGACTACTAGAGTACAGTAATATTTCATAATTATGAGATAACCACCCTTGCTTGGCAATGACTTAATTCAGCCATACAAGCAGGAAAAAATTCACTGCATGTCTGACAATTCAAATCTGCTGCTCACCAGTGATAGCATAAAACCATTACATTAAGTCAAAGCCCAAATTACAGAGTCGATTACCCAAGCCCAAATTACTGAGTCAATTAACAATATCTTCTGCTCCTAGTGATGAGATAACTTTCCAACAACAGTTTTGTCGTACAAAAACTTATCAGACGTCTTATATGAATAGAGTCACTAGAGTTTGGAACATTTGACCTAATGATATTTGTAAACAGAACAATTCCTTGTCATCTTTTAAAGCTAAATTATGGAAGTATTATTATACTTCTGCTTTATCTAGTTGTTACGATCCTGAAAACCCCCGGACATGGAAATCTGTTTGTGTACATTGTTGTAAGGCTCGAAGTTTGAACGCATCTATAACTTGTTGCTTTTAATTGTTTTTTACTTTTCCTTTGTCTACCCGGGGCCGCAGTAATTGTCATTTTGCTGTTGCGGTTACCCTGCAACAACTACTTCTTTAGTACGTAACTTAATATGTTGTAATCTGTAATGTTTTTGTTAAAGTAATGTCATTTCATATGTAACTTACTTAAGTGGCGAAATTAATAAATTAAATTAAATAAACCACCCTTTTCTATTAATAGCTCCCATGCCCAATAAGCCTCCATTCAAACATGTCTGACTCCCAGCGTCTAAATTAAGGAATTACGAATAATATTGTTAATCAGCAGTAATGTTTAAAGCATATTAAATGAAAAATCAATTATGACAAAGTTGCATATTAAAGCTCTGGGTAAACTGGGTACAGTGTAACATTGTTGGAGAACATTGTTTTCTAGCCATGATTTATTTCCAAAAGTGGGCAAACATCTGATGATAACATTTTTGTGAATCTGTTGGAAAACATTTAGCATCTTACAGACCTTAGATGTTTTAATATATTAAACACAACATATTAACAACAAAATCACATTGTAGTTGATACTGTATGAACTGATACTGCACAGGTCCGCCACCAGATCTCAATGTGTTACCACTGACTATACATCCGACACAGAGTTATACATGCATACATACAACATTGGCATTGTCAAAGAGACAATAAATTAAAATGAACCTTGCCCACACCCAACCCCGGCATCTATTAACATTCACACTAAAGACAATTATACAGTGGTGTAACTAAACTTTTTTGACAACTTGCGATCAGGGCAAATTGGACATGAGAAATGGTTGCCCTGAATATAGAATTCACTTGCCATTAGATCTAGCTTTGGTTCACATAATAACACAATTAGAAACAAATGATTGCAGTAAGCATGATATGTTGATGGATAACTACAATTTGCATTATATAACACAAATCTACACCATTCTTTTATTTTCCTTAAGAACTAAAGTGGAATTTAAGTCCAGGCACAATGTCCATCGAGGCATGTTGATGTATTTACATTTTTTCAAACTATCTAGCAGAATGAATAGTTAAAAGGTCTATATCTTCCTCATTTAATACTGTACTTGAGGATAATAACTTAGAGATGGCCAGCTTTTTCTGGTAAAGCTGAAACAGAAAGGAACTTGCCCGATCGGGCCACTAAGAAGAAAGTTCTACCTGCCGCAATGATTTTCACTTGCCCCGGGCAAGCGTTAAGTTACACCACTGATACATCATTATGGAGAAATACATTAATACAAGCCCCTAATCCGATGATAATCTAAACCATTAATCCAAACCCTGGACTGAAGCAAGGATTTCAAGTGCTATATAATCGTATAATATGGTTTTGCACAAGGTAATCAACTTCAAATACACTGGGGGAAAAACATGTGCTTTTGTAGTGTATCATGTGATAAATAAAAAGCCAATCAGATAGATTTAGTCAAAACAAACTATAAACAAACAATCATAATTTTGTAATGCGATTTCCATATTTTGTTTATAGTTTGTTTTGACTATAAATCCATCTGATTGGCTTATTATTTACTTTGTATACTATAAAAGCACATTGTTTTTCCCTGACCCACGCTACTAATGTCCAGAAGAAGTGGCCTTCGATCGCTCGAAATGTTGAAGTTCTTTATGTTGTATTTTTCAGGTAGATTGATTCAAAAGACCTGCAGTATTTCTAATAGACACTACCTTCACTGGCACCACAGGTTAGAGATACTAATTAGTGTAACTACAGTCTACAGTTCAGTATTAGTTTGTGCCTGAGTTCATTGTCAACTTCAAAAATATGATGTTAACAGTATTTAAGACACACAAGATTAGCTATTCCTACATGGATTTTAGTCCCTCAAAATAGGAAACTCCAATGTAAATATTGGCGTATCTCCTGCGTAGATTTTACATGGAATCAGGGCGCAGTACCCGATGGAATGAATTCGTATGTCTCTGTATTTACAATTTCTTGTATTTTGAGGCATGGTTTTGCCTTAATTATCTATTCCACTAAAATATTCCACTAAATTCATGACTGTAAACATTTAATTTATCAATTTCTTACCTTTTTCATGAAATTTAAATATCTCAATACAATAGCTACATGATTTCATATCCAGCAGTCTGGCTTGAAAACATACACGTATTTTACTGTAGTACGATAATTCCTTTACATGTCTTTTAGCTTTCAACGTATGTCCATATAAAAATATCAACAATCACGTTTTCTGCACAATATTTTTAGAAATCTTGTATGACCAATATCAAAATATATAACTTCCACAGTTCACTATCTCAAAACAACAGTGATGTCATCATGTCACTCGGCCAGCTTCGTGGGCAGGCAAATATTTCGTTGCGGGCAAAAAGAATACCCGTATATATTACGTCATCTGTCGTAGTTTTATATGACGTCATATACATTGAATTACTGACATAGATCAGAGGAGGAATGAGGGTCTTCCCGAAATGCATTGCATTCATTAATATTCACATTTGCGATTTTCAACAAAGTTAGGTGAAAAATTGTTGAAATATATTGCGATTTTTATCCCTAAAGATCTGATTTTTTGGAAGGTATGTTTGAATAATTGTTTTGTTTAGGTATCTAATTTAGTTATTTTTTACTTGTTTGGTATCTCAAGTAGATTAATGCCTGGGTCCAGCTTAAAATGACCATGAAACAACTAAAATGGTCATAAAATATTAACGATTCAATATATTGCGAGGAAATTAACAGTGCTTAACCAGAGTGGTCAGAGCTTGACACTTAAACATTTAACGTTTCTATGGAAACACGTCACGTGACATTTTCAGTAATTTAAAAGGAAAATATCATGCCTACATTTCGACAGCTTTGCGGACTCGGAAAATGATAATAAAGAATTCCGTTTTTGTTAATTTTAGATGCTTTAATGTCTTAACTTTAAGGTTCTAACTTGTGATCATGGTCAAGATTGGTTATTAATACCCAAAAATCAGTAATACCCTTGAGTGTTGGAATACTGGCTAACTTCGCTCCAGAAATATTTTCCGTTCACCCACAATTTAAATTAAGTGCGAAAAAACAAGTTAATGTACAAAACTACATGATAATGTCGATGTTATTAAATGTTTATTTCAAACAACAAAGCTAAAAATCCATGTCCGCGAGCCAAACGAAAGTTTCCGTAAAATTGTCGAAGAGACGCCATATTGATATTGAGCCTGCACTGTTGTTATAAGCGGCATACGTCAAAAGCAAAACAAATTACACGGCGCAAAATTTAAATATTTCGCGCAATTAGGCAACAAAGTGAAGCTTCTGCAGCATATACAACAAGTTATTTCAATGTTTTTAAGATGTAATATTATTTTACTTGAATACGCGTGGTTAATGATGGTATTAAGTCTAATTCATCCTAATACTTGTGGATTTGCCAAAGTAATTGCTTACCAGCTGGCAAAATCGACGCAGTCAAAAGCGACACGTTTGGACGGAGAATCACTTTCAAAATTTCGTTCGCGAATATGGAGGTTACACTACGAAAATTTTATTCAAACTTTCAGCGAATGTAAAGAGAATTTTTCTGTTGATTTCGCAACATTTCAACGTAAGTTTCCAAATCTCCAAACGAAGATTTCTAACTGGAATTCGCGGAAAATCAACGAGCGCGCAATATATGTTGCTACTTTTGACACGGAGAAGTGGAAGAAACTTCCATCCTCAAAAATGGCTGATCATTGTTTTCTGGGGTGTCGCGGTTGGTGTCACAGTTATAGCTACCAGCAGTCTTTAATTCCCGTGAAGTCCAACCAATTCAAAAGTAGCCAAAAGGAGAATGTCTTTGCAACAGCAACACAAACTGCTAGAGACGTGTGTCACCCGAAGGTGAAATGTACGAAACGTGAAGTGACCAACACAGCAAGGGAACTGTATACTCGAATAAACACGCAATTTGAGAAAACGTGCCAGGTTCCTTTGGCTGAAGCGTTAGTCTCCGTTCCCGAGTTACAACTGCAGCAGAAGAAATCTAAAGCACAAATGAAGAAAGAAAGAAGGGATCAATATAGAAAGGCTAAAACACGGATAGAAGAAGAATGGAAGGAAACAGAAATTATAAGGTTAGTGTGGTTGTGTTGTTAGGTCAGATCACAGGGACGGAGTTACTGGGGGGGGGGCTATATAAAGTTTAACATTTTGCAATATTTATTGTAATTGTCTATGGTCGTGTGAACTGTGGTGTCCATGACCGACACCCTCAGAGCACCGGCCAAAAACCATCCATGGGGCACTGACCGACACCCGCTGAGCACAGACTGACACCCACTCGGAACTAGAGCACCCCCCCAACCAGATCATGCATTCATGTGGAGCCATCCCTGAATTATCATAAATTTACATACTATACATAGTATGCAAAAATTGCAATTGATTTAGAATTAGATCATAACACAGAGCACTAGTGCTTTACATACTGTACAGTATATAGATGACTAATTATATGCATCAATATTACTGCCTACATAGACATTGTTTACACCACACTGTAGGTTTTGTACTGATTTCTGGGTGGTAGAAATGAAGTTCAAATTCTCTGACATAATTATATTCCATGGTACAGTATAAGCTAAATACAATATAATAAGTGTTATTTTTACTAAAAAATAATCTTGTAATTTACCTGGGGTATACCTTACTGTACTTAGGTGTTTTGGCAACAGACAGTCGCTAAAGTCAAGACAGAATGATCGTCTAACACAGGCATTTGAGCCAAGAGTGAGTCCAGAACATTCACAGGAAACCGAAACAAAGCGATCAAGTCCTGTTGGAGCATTTGACAAAATGACATGGGACAAAGATGCTCTGAAATCAGAAGTTGAGTCATATGAAGATGGCAAGTTTATTAATTGGTCCCAACTAGCAAAAGATTATAATATCACCAATACGAAAGGAGAAATTGCAGGAAATGGTGGCCAGATTGCGAGAGAATGGTTGAAATCGGTTGGTGTCTACACAGAGCGATTCAAACGATACAACACAAATTCTGATGGTCCACGCATTCGACGAAAGAAGAGGAGGGGGCTAGGAGGGGAGATATCGATTCCAACACCAGAAACAAATGCATGTCTGAAGAAACGATTACAAGAAAAAATCTTGCAGAATGAATATTCAATTGGGAAGTTAATTGTTCCTAGAAAGGTACTTCTATGTTTCATTCTACCACTGACAAGTAAAGTCTGATTTAGGCAGAGTAAAATAAATTATACTAAAGTATGGCAAATCTGGGCACATTGCCAGCTAGACACCATGTGCCTGTTACAACTTTTTGCACCCTACTTTGTTGCCTAATACCATAATATTAGCCAATTGACAATTTGCCAAAAATTGCCCATATCTTTTTTTAGCAAATACGAGGCTCACTTAATGCACCTGTCATGACTTGATTTTACTCTGTCTAAATGTCAGATGGACCTTAAATGACTTAATAAGTTTACTGATCTATTTTACCAGATGACTCTTATACAGCCTGAGTAATGATATTTTATTTTGTAGTATGAAAAATTGACACTTAGTGATGATGGTAAAATAATTCAAAGCGAGTTTGTGGTAGAAGGTCGCAAGCAACCGTTGACAGTTATCAGGGAGAATTTTCTGAAGTCACACGCCTGTTACATGAGAAAGATGAGCGATGAAGATTTCTCTAAGATGTCAAGAGAAGAATTAATAGAAAAATTAGTTCAGGTCAATGCAGTGTTCTCTGATTCAGATGATGAAGAGGTAATAAAAGCAAAGCTGAAAGAGATTTCACACACTCGACACCTGAAAATATGGCATGATCTATCAACAGTGGCTAATCACGGTCATCTCATTTTCATGGTTGCATGCTTATATGATCCAGCCTTGTTTTACACAAATGAGGAGTATGAAAGGAAGACGAAAAGAAAAGTTGACATTCAAACAATTGTTGAATCACCTGAAGTGTATATTGTTGCCAGGTCAAGCAGTTCAGATGTAGAACAGTTGTTGTATGTAGAAACCAGATTAGAATGCTTGGAAGAAATCAGCCTGCCATTAGCAACAGAAGAAGGGGAAGAAATAGTTGATGTGATGAGGTTTTTTCATGGTGACAACCCAGCCCAGCAATACGAGTGTGGCCAACAGAAGGGAGGCAACTTCATTGTTCAGTCTGTGGAGTACATGCAAACCGTGTGTATGAACTAGATTATAGCTTTCGTTGCACACACATTTCTTTAAGCGAAAGACAAAAGTTGATTTTGGAGGGTGCCATTGCTCGAAGAAATACATTGGCAGGAAATAACAAACCAGTCCACCAATTGAAGAAGGCAGAGTTGTTGCAAGAATTGAACAGCCGAAAGATATACGAAGGGGAAAAGCAGGATGAGCTAAAAAAGTTGCTGGTTGATGAGCTTCATGGAGTACAGAGAGTCCCAGCTCTTCTCTACACAAATCCACTGGCTAGCTTGGCTTCAATTAACAGTAACAAGTATGAAATATTACCATTTGAGCCATTGCATGATGTTGGAAAACACATCGAAAATGTTATTGTTGAGTTGCCAATGCATGTTTCACCAGAAGAAGCGACAATGATCAATGAAACAGTTGAACTTTGTCTTGGTACTAAAGAAACAAAGAGATGTTTTGACTACAGATGTGCTCTCATAATGGTGACTAATCGAGTAATTGGTAAAATCTCTCAAGGGGCACAGAGGCTGCTACAAACTTTGGTCGAGATTCAATCCATTGCATATGGAAGAGATGAAAGCCGTTCACCCCGCAGTGTTCTACGGTTACATAATCTGACATGGCTACATGCATATCTATGTTGGCAAGTTATCGGTTATGAGACAAAGAAGATGACTTGTAGAAAATTTTATGGTGTCTACTTCCACAAAATGTCAGCCCATGCTGCCATACAGCATCGTCTTGTCAGTGGGAAATCATGTCATGCTGAAGAGCAAGAAAGAATTTTCAATGCGGTTAGCAACATCACTCGTGCCACCTCATCTAACAAACCTGGTCATATTATTGGCAATGTGTTCCTTCGAATTCAAGCTGAGAAGAAAATGGGGGCATACCATTTAGCAAATACCGTGTCAAAGCAGCAAGCTCACATATCCAAACTGGCTAAATCAGTTCCTTCTCTTGGCAACACAGTTGTTCCTTTCAGCACTATAACAAGTCATTCGTCATCATGGCAAGCCCATTTGGAGAGAATAAGTGACTTTTTAGTAGTTGGCAAAGATGTTTGGTGGACAAGCAATGAGGAAGGCGATGTAGAATTCTTTGACAGCATTCAATCAGATGTAGAATCAAGAGATCAAGGTCCAAGGCTTCATCATTTCCGTTCAAGCAATTTCAAAGAAGAGGAAGAATATCTGAATGAATGCTGGTCTGTGTGTCTGGAAAATAAAATCCCCTTACCTCTTCATGTGCTACGAGTGAAAGATGCCAATAAAGATACCTTTATCCCTATCCAGACAGAGTTCCTGAGGAATCAAGAGTTCACAGATGACATGTCTGATGATGTTACCATGATGGATGAAGTATCGGTTGTTCATGACGAAAGCACAAGAGAGAGCACAGTAGATATGCCAGAAGAATATGGTAAAACCACTGATGCAAGTGATGGTGAACAAGAAAGTTGTGAAAACACAATTCATTACAGTCTGATAATGCCAGAACAGGAAGATAATTTGCAAGATTTAATGTTAGAAGACACTTTGACAGTGGATACTGCATCTACAACAGGTTTGTTCTAGTACAGTATATGCAGAATCATAATTGCACATAAGTAACATAATTGCCACATGTGCAGGATACAGTATATTGTCTGATATTTAGGGCTGCATATATATATTCCTTATAGCCTGTTGTGTTCTCACATAAGCTGTTTATTTGTATTTTAGTGCAAGAGTATATTCAAGTTGCAAATGATGCCATCAATGCCCAAGTCACTCAAGTTGCAAATGATGCCATCAATGCCCAAGTCACACAAGTTGCAAATGAAGCCAACAATGTCCAAGTCACGCAAGGCTCTTCAAGTGCTAATAAAGAACAATGGCATACTAAACTGGGTTCTACATTGGCTTATGTCCTTGGAGTTACAGAAGAAGTGATTGAATTAGATCGAGCCAGAAAGAATGCCAAGGGTCAAAGACAAGATAAGTTTTTTCTGGATAGCTATATGTACAAACTTGCTGTTATTCAAACAAGGATATCAAAGAAGAAAGGAGAGTTGGAAAAGGACATTGAAGATTGGGAAAAGAACTATTTTCTTTCAAACAATAATTTACCGACGTATGACGATCTACTAGCAGATGCAGTCATGAAAGATAAACTGCGAAAAATAAAACTGCTAAATTCATAATGAAATTGAAAGGTTAATATCAGTTTGTCATGTATATAAATTTTATATTATTAGCATAATATATCATCTGTAGAGCAAATGTTAAATTTACTTAGGATGATGTTTAACACACGAGACAGTTTTATTCGCAATGCAGATAAACTAAGAGCTCAATTTTGCATTGTAAAGTGTCTTCGAAATTAATCATAACAGTCTCGTGTATTAAACATTGCAGACAAAGGAATGATGTGTCCTACACACTTCATGTCCTGTATACTCAATACTCATACTGTATATAGCCTGTATTTAAGATATTTGTTATAAATATTTAGACTGACCTGGCTTATGTATCTTTACACGCCTTGTAAATACTCTTTACTCCATTTCTACATCTTTATTCCATAATAAACAAGAAGATATATACTTCGTTTGCTGTATATTTGTCTAAAACCAAGCAATATGGCATCAAAACCGACAAAACGCTTCCCATTTTCAAACATTTGATGTACTCAACCAACCGTGTCTATGTGTTGCTATGGAAACACTGATTTTTAAAAACCCTAAACCATAGTCTCTTGTGATCAACCCCCCGTTCCATACCCAAATATGGCTTTGATGACCAAATTTATTTTTTTTTCATGCTAGAATTGCATTCGCGGTATTTTTTATATTCAGCGCGGCAAATTTTATCAATGCAGATGTACACTATATTTTGATCACAAAAATTACCATAAAATACTGAATATATGGGGCGTTCTGTTGAGCAAAAAAGAAAATCAAGAAATTTGAGAAAGAAGCGAAAACGGGTTGAACGATATAAGACCAAACGAGAAGCTGACGTGCAAAAGCGAGTTGAGGCAACAGTTCGCGTGATACGGAAGGATTTCGATCAGCAGAAACGTATTGCCTCCAAATATTACAACAAGTGGAAGCAGTGTATGCTAGGTGTAAATAATTTAAGAAAGTGTGAATCTTCAAAGGTAAACAAGCTATACAATTATTTATTGTTGCATTCCAACTTCACAGTCAATTCCATTTCATTATTTTTAATAGTGGCCATGCACATTCACCTTTTGAGCGATGTTATTTAGTTCAATATGTTTAAAACTTGAAAAAATTCCAGAACTTTTTCAAGTTTGGTGATTTGTGATTTGCTCATCTCACATTAATATCTACACCACCCATATATGAGGGATGCCGGGTGGGGGTGGGGGGTACACAATTTTCTGGAAAATTTAAAAAAAAGTGTTTTAGTGATGGGAAGGAATGATATCATATCCTAAACAGTACACCAAAAAAATACATCGAAAGCCCAAAGGGGTTCCATATTTTAAGGGATAATGAGTTATGATGGAAACCCACCTCAATAGGGCAAACTAGTTTAGAGTGCTTGATTGTAGCACAACACTGAAAGCATGTTTACTTTGGCCATGGGTGTGGGATTGGTAAGATTCAATTGACTTTTAAAATCTATATACAAACGGTTAACAATATTGCAGCACAGGCTACAAATTGCTGTATGTATAATTTTTCCTTTATAATTACATTATTTTTAATAGGTTTTACCAGGACTACAAGTACAGCAGCAAAAGTCTCTTCCAAAAATTGAGCCAGATGAACTGGAAAATGCTTCACTATGTATTGGTTCTGGAAGCTTTGGGCAGTGCCGTACATGGTACTATCCACGGTTTGGCATAAACATTGTTGAGAAGATTATGCCAGATTCAAATGAGAGCAACATTTATAAAGAAGCACTCTATCAGCAATTGTTTGCACATAGATGTGTGCCTCATGTTTTTGGAATAAACAATACAAGGAAGCCATGTTCTTTTTTTATGGAGTTTGTTGGAAAAGAGTCTCAATCATTGACAGTGCATAAACTGTTGTATGACAAACAATCCATCAAAATTATGGGAGGTATGACAGTGGCAGATTGGTTCAGAGTCTGCTATGATATTGCTGATGCATTGCATTTCATCCATGGAAAGGGATACATCCATTGTGATATCAAAGCAAACAATGTTCTTGTGTCCCATAACAAAACTGGGTATTTAATTGACTTTGGGAAGGTCAAACAAATTGCATATGCACCAGGAAAGAAATATGCAAAAGTTTATAATTATATTGCCCCTGAAGTCCTGGATGGTCGTCCACCAAGTCCTGCGAGTGATGTGTATTCGTTTGGAATCATAATTAAGGCCATTGGGGAAACTATTGGAGATACCACACTACTTGAACTTGGACAGCAGTCATCATCTGCAATTCCCACACAAAGACCAAGCATGATACGACTTCTGTCAGCCTTGAATCCATATACAGTACAACCAAACACACTTGATAAAGGACAGAAAAAACTAGGATAAGCTAAATGATTGCAATTAACCTATTTACTGGCAGTCATCGAGAGAGATGGTTATCCAACTTACAACTACCTGAAAAATAGGAAAATAATTCCTTTGCTCGAAACGTCGAAGAAATCATATTCCTATTTTTCAGGTAGTTGGATAACTCGACTACTTCTCACATCTTTACTACCTACCTGGCCCCCCTCAGAAGATTTTACTGGCAGTCCCCTACCACTGAAAAGTAAAATCATCTGGATTTGGACAGAGTAAAATACTAAAGTGGGGCACATCTGAGCACATTGCCAGCTATTGAGGTAATTACATTAGTGACACTGGCAGATAGTTTTTTAATCCATTAGCAGGCAGTACCCTACCACTGAGGAGTAAAATCGTCTGCTGTTAGTCAGAGTAAAATACTAAAGCAGGGCACAGTGCCAGCTTGCGTGTTAAGTTACTAATTCATTAATGGTTATATAAGAAAACAAGATGTTCTAAGTTGACAAGATTCCATATTATAAACAAAACACCTCTTGGTAATCAGATTAAGTTTTCCATAATGATTAAGCTATAAGTATAAACCCATAACTAACATTTAATCTATGTGCAGAGTAAGATCTTCTAAGTTGTCAAGATACAATGTGTCTTTGGGCAACTGATTGTCAAGATATTCTTGTCTTTCGGCAATCAGTTCAAGCTTTGTAACATGGAAAATGCATAATTACAGTAATTTATAACTTATACTTATAAGATTTAACTATATAAACCCATAACTAACATTTAATCTATGTGCAGAGTAAGATCTTCTAAGTTGTCAAGATACAATGTGTCTTTGGGCAACTGATTGTCAAGATATTCTTGTCTTTCGGCAATCAGTTCAAGCTTTGTAACATGGAAAATGCATAATTACAGTAATTTATAACTTATACTTATAAGATTTAACTATATAAACCCATAACTAACATTTAATCTATGTGCAGAGTAAGATCTTCTAAGTTGTCAAGATACAATGTGTCTTTGGGCAACTGATTGTCAAGATATTCTTGTCTTTCGGCAATCAGTTCAAGCTTTGTAACATGGAAAATGCATAATTACAGTAATTTATAACTTATACTTATAAGATTTAACTATATAAACCCATAACTAACATTTAATCTATGTGCAGAGCAAGATCTTCTAAGTTGTCAAGATACAATGTGTCTTTGGGCAACTGATTGTCAAGATATTCTTGTCTTTCGGCAATCAGTTCAAGCTTTGTAACATGGAAAAATGCATAATTACAGTAATTTATAACTTATACTTATAAGATTTAACTATATAAACCCATAACTAACATTTAATCTATGTGCAGAGTAAGATCTTCTAAGTTGTCAAGATACAATGTGTCTTTGGGCAACTGATTGTCAAGATATTCTTGTCTTTCGGCAATCAGTTCAAGCTTTGTAACATGGAAAATGCATAATTACAGTAATTTATAACTTATACTTATAAGATTTAACTATATAAACCCATAACTAACATTTAATCTATGTGCAGAGCAAGATCTTCTAAGTTGTCAAGATACAATGTGTCTTTGGGCAACTGATTGTCAAGATATTCTTGTCTTTCGGCAATCAGTTCAAGCTTTGTAACATGGAAAAATGCATAATTACAGTAATTTATAACTTATACTTATAAGATTTAACTATATAAACCCATAACTAACATTTAATCTATGTGCAGAGTAAGATCTTCTAAGTTGTCAAGATACAATGTGTCTTTGGGCAACTGATTGTCAAGATATTCTTGTCTTTCGGCAATCAGTTCAAGCTTTGTAACATGGAAAATGCATAATTACAGTAATTTATAACTTATACTTATAAGATTTAACTATATAAACCCATAACTAACATTTAATCTATGTGCAGAGCAAGATCTTCTAAGTTGTCAAGATACAATGTGTCTTTGGGCAACTGATTGTCAAGATATTCTTGTCTTTCGGCAATCAGTTCAAGCTTTGTAACATGGAAAAATACACAATTACAGTAAGCTATAAGTTATAAAACCCATAACTAACATTTTAATCTATGTGCAGAATTAAAACTTCTATAAGTTGTCTTGAAAGATACGTTGTGTCTTTATAAATTGGGCAACTGATTGGCAAAATATTCTTGTCTTTAATCGGCAATCAATTCAAGCTGTGCAGTATAGTTAAATCACATTAATATGATACCATAATCAAAGTCGTCAGTTACCAAATAATTGCTTTATATAAATGAAGAAACACAACTTTCATGATTCTGTAGAAATGTAAAGAATATAAATATCTCATCACATTGAATAAATATTTTAAACGTGGGGATTTTTATCCCCACTTGTGTTGTTTGATGCTTTTTGGTGGGAAGGGACATTTAATATATATGTATGTTCATGTATTTTAGCAAATATACACAAGCAGAATGGTATAAAGAAACTGAAGAACTGAGCCAGTCACTATTCAGACAGAAACACGAAAAATACATGCTATTAAAAGGGTTTAATAATTCACAATAAGTATTCGATTTTAGTCTATGACTTTGCAAAATCAACAGCACTATTTAATACAATATCACAAATGCTTACCTTTTTATATATACCAGTAAAGTCTTTAAATAATAAAAGCATTCATACCGTTCTGCCGCAGGTTCTGGTATTCTGCACGGAATGCAAGTAATTATGCAACAGCTAACAAACGCAAAAAAAGTCGCAAA
This sequence comes from Trachythela sp. YZ-2020, assembly GCA_016169945.1. NCBI lineage: Eukaryota > Metazoa > Cnidaria > Anthozoa > Malacalcyonacea > Clavulariidae > Trachythela > Trachythela sp. YZ-2020. The sequence continues at coordinate 284,478 of JADLSH010000327.1, read as the reverse complement.
ATTGTCGTGTCCGCGCATATTCACCTGGGGCGAGTTCGAAAGTTGAGACATGCATTAATCTACTTGAGATAGATATGTCTTTTTAGTTATGTTAATTACGCATTGTATTTATGCTTGTTGCGGGTCAGAGGACACGCCACAAAAGTGACCTTGAAACAATGCTGGAGCTAATTAGCTTTTTTAAACAGAAACGGGGAAAAAATCACGTCATCATATTCAGCAAGCTTTGTTCTTTATATTGGTACTTTAAAACCTTAAATAGCTCCACTAAATCGAGGAGTAATCGCGGTTTGAAAATGGGGTATTTTTGCTGTATTCTAACGCAGATGGCGGGAATAGACCGCGTTGTGATCATTATGGCGCGAGGGAATCTTGTGTATGATGCACTATTTTATATTGTATTTAGAAACATACGCTTATATGTTGCTATATATTTTGATTCTCCTGTTTAATACCTGCAATATATATTTAACTGTACTGACTGTATTTTTCTATTTTATTATAGAATTCGGGAAAAAATGAAATCTGACGACAGCGATGTTTATAATATTATTGACATTGTTGATGAGGAAAATGATATTGCCAAGAGGGCATATATTTCTAAAGGAGATACGCCGGGAAAACCTGTGAACAAGTCACGAAGAGTTGCACGTACGGAGAATATTTCATCATCCAGTCGAGCTTTGTTTCAGAGTCCTGGAATGTCACCAAAGGTAAAAATTATACAAAGGTTTCATTTATAGCACTTGCTGTATATATACAGATAAATATAAATACAGTGTGTCAACTGTTGTTCAACTGAAAGCTATTTCGTATTTAATAATTGAATGTAGAATCGGTTTTATTTGTAGTTTCCTAGTAGAAAGATATCCAGAAAGAGGAAACTTACTCCTACAAAGAAGTCCCCAGTAAACTTTCATTAGGGGTGCACCGGATAATACTTTTTACTATCCGGCCGGATATGCCGGATAGTTTAAAAATATCCGGCCCGGATATCCGGCCGGATACCAGATATTTTGATTATTTTCTTATTCAAGACTCGGGCCTCCTTTTCAGGTTGAATAAGGGTGTGCATCAATGCAGGCAATGAAGGCAATGATGCCCGAATGATGCCCAATGATGAACAATGCACTACTTCATGTTAGGACTATATAGAGATTCATTATATAATATGCTGTTTGTCATGAAGTATTGAAGTATCAATATAGTGATCGCTGGCCAACATTTTTGGCTTTGCTATAATAGAAATACTGGAACAGTAAACCAATTCATATAATATTGTTATTTTGTTTGTTGTATTGATGTCCAACTGTTTTCTTTTCATAGCATATTTATTGATATTTTTTCTGTTTTTAAGTTGAAACAAAATTAATACGCCTTGAAAAAAATATCCGGTATCCGGGGCGGATATTAAAAATATCCGGCCGGATACCGGATAGTCGGATTATCTCATTATCCGGCCGGATATCCGGCCGGATATGATATCCGGTGCATCCCTAACTTTCATCAATGGACCTTTGAGGAAGATAATGCATTTGTTGAGTTCATAGTGATTGCCAAAACAGATCCAAAATATGGAAAAATGTCTGTTGGAGAGTGGCCAGCATTTGGTAAAAAGAACAGTTTCTGGGACGATGGTGCCAAACATATTAAATGTGGTACTTCTTCTAACATTCTCTTATCAAGTAAGTTAATGCTACTGTTAGATGTCCAATTCATTAATATATATATATACAGGGATTTCAGAATTAGTTCAATATAGACTGTTGTGATAATAAATTAGCAGGCGGTAATGTGGATTTTAAGTTGTCTGTTATTGAAATTGTTCTGTTTCCCTCTACTCCAGTCTGCGTACAGGAAGGGTCATAGTACAGAGACAGCGCTTCTGAGAGTGCAGAATGATATTTTAATGAACATGGATCGACAGCAGGTGACTCTTCTTGTGCTCCTTGATCTCAGCGCGGCTTTTGACACTGTGGATCATAGAATTATTTTGCGTCGTATGGAAACCTCATTCGGTATAACTGGTACTGTTCTGGAGTGGTTTAGTTCGTATCTTACAAATAGGTCTCAACGTGTTGTGTTTGGTGAGGGACAGTCTGAGAGTTTTCAGCTTCCGTATGGCGTGCCACAGGGCTCCTGTTTAGGCCCCTTGTTGTTCACAGTCTACTCTAGTAAGCTGTTTGACATAATCAAGAAATATCTACCAACAGTACATGCCTTTGCGGATGATACACAGCTTTACTTGTCATTTCAACCAAACAGCAGATTAAGTGAAACGGAGGCAATTGAGGCGATGGAGTTGTGTATAAAGGCTCTTCGAGCATGGATGATCATAGATAAGATGAAACTGAATGATGACAAGACAGAGTTTATGTTATTAGGTACCCGCCAGCAGCTTGCTAAAGTACACATTGAGAAGTTGTTTGTTGGCGATGTCACCGTGACCCCAGTTTCTATTTCTCGGAATTTGGGAGTATGGTTTGATTCCCATATGAGTTATGCGACACACATAAATAGAACATGTAAAGCCGCGTTTTTCCACCTTCACAACATCAGAAGAATCAGAAAGTTTCTCTCGAATGAGGATACTCAGACATTAGTTCATGCATATGTAATGGGGAAAACTTGACTATTGTAACAGTCTATTTTATGGGTTACCAGATAAACAGATAAAGAAGCTGCAGCGTGTGCAGAATGCGGCTGCCAGGTTGATTTCCTATACTCCACGGTTTTGTCATATAACTCAAGTATTGCGTACACTACATTGGCTTCCAATTAAATTTAGGATCGAATTCAAGATGTTAGTTATAATATTCAAATCTATACATGGTTTATCACCTGTATACATAAGTAACCTTGTGAATATGAAACCACAGAGCAAATACTGTCTGCGATCAAATAATGAATTGTTACTTGCGCCGATTGTAACTAAGACGAAGAAGACTCTTGGAGATAGAGCTTACATTGCAGCTGCACCAAAACTTTTTGATGGACTTCCTCGAGAATTACGTAGTGTAACCAACCTCGATCTTTTTAAAACACTCATTAAGACATTTTTATTTAGGAAAGCATATGATATTACCTAGCTAATAAACTTTTATGAGCTAGTAATTTAGTAGATTAGTATCCATTCTTATATATTCATATTGTAATCTCAACTGTTGTTAGGCGCATTTGATCATATATATATGTAAATTTGCGCGGTATAAGTAATAAATTATTATTATTATTATTATTCTAAAATTTGACCGGCAGGTCACAGTTGCCAGCGGTAAAGCTCATAGTAACCCAGCGGTAAAGCTCAAAGTAACCCAGCGGCTGCCGGCTTATTTTGAAAGCCCTTAGTATAAAAAGAGTAAGATCAAGGATGTTTTTTAAATATTATTCAATCATAGATATGATGTTACTTCATTCTTGTTTTCATGCCTTTTATATAGATTGCCGTCTGCGATCACGAGTAACTGCTGTGTACAGGAAAAAGTTTGCAACATTGGAAGATGCTGAAATCCATTATGGTTTGACATTATCTGACAGTTTAGCAGAACTAGTGATTGATAAGAGGCCACCACCACCCTCCCTTGGCACCACCACCGCCCTCGGCACTCCCACCACCCTCGGCACCACCACCACCATCGGCACCACCACCACCCTCGGCACCACCACCACCCTCAGCACCACCACCACCACCACCCTCAGCACCACCACCACCACCCTCTGCACCACCACCAACAACAAGTGATGCCCAGCCATTACTTACAGTGGAGAATGTGTTTAAACTTGCTAGTTGTCTACAAAATGGTGATTTAGAAAATTTGTTGAACAAACTGTTCCTGCATTTGGCTTTGGCAAATAATGTAACATCTAACCATAATGTAACATGATGTAATATGATTGAAATAAAGTTTAATTCTGTTACACCTTCCTGAATTTTTTGCACACCCCCAGAGCAAAATTGGAAAATCCATCTATGAGCAAAATATAGACAGGAATTGTTTTCAAATCAGTTATGACTTATGGAGGTCGTCACTTCTCACATCCCCAATAAAACCTCCAGAGGCTCTGCCCAGGTTGTTACTAATTAGGTAGACAATATAATAAATACACACAGTGAATTGTTTATGAAAACAATTTATTTATTTCATAAAATTCAAGTTACAAATCATATAATTACAGTAGACCTGAAATAAGAAATGCATAAAATGTTTAAGAAATGTTGCACCATTTTCATTCAACCAAAACACATGGGAAGAATTAGGTTGATTAAAAAGAAAACGGTGCTTTTACTCTGCCTAGAGAAACCTACTGTCTATCACTTATTTAACTATACTATAGAGTCACAAAACTGATCATTTGTACCTCTAGATTTACATGTTAACCTATTTATTTCCTGAAATTATAGATCCTACATAATTATGTACAATTATCTTAATTCCAAGTTAATGAATAATGTAAAAAACCCAACAAATAATCTAAATGTTCAATATAAAACTTTCAAATGTAAAACTTAATGATGTCTAAATTCTACAAATGTAACACTGTGCTTATCCTAGTAAATGCTTAGAAAAATATATTATCAATCATGAAACATGACATCATAACCTAAGCAATATACATGTTCCATACAATGCTGCAACGAAGTATTAGGTTAGGACTTAGCTGTTTATTCAACTAGATCATACTTACTCAATATTTCATACTTCTCTTTTATGTTTGTGGAATAAAGACTTGCCACTATGCCACAACAGCAGCTATAAAAGCAATCACAACACATGTAAAAATCATAAAAACCATAATCTGTAGTACAGCTGTATATATGTATGATTACTTGTCAATTTGTAATGTTTGATAGCACACAGTTGTGGAAGGGAGTGTAACCCAGCAGAAAATTACCTGCATGGACAAAATTTGTCTCCTTCCAGTCTTTCAAATGTGCCTTCAAATAACAACAGGTGTTTGTACAAAGGGTTCCTGCACTTCCACAAAAAGATAAAAACACAATAATTTACAATATTCTAGTAATCTATATCACTGTTATAATTGTTTCTTGGATCATCTCTGTCCCATGGTCCACTTTTCACAATCAGCAACGCTGCACAGTAGAGTAATGTATTTTCCCTGGGAGCATATCTTCTCTTTAAACTTTCGAGAGAAACTGATCGTACTTCGTTTCTATGCATAGCTCGCTTAAGTTTAGGTATTTTGTTCACCACACAATAACCAATAACATGCCACTTGTAGTTGTGAAAAATTGAAAATTTCAAAGCGTTTTTGTCTTTAACATTGTCTGGTTCAGATTCCACATTAAATTGTAAATCAAGCTTTGCCGATCTCCTCCACATGCAGCTTGCAAGAGCACCTTGGTGTCTTTGTTCATGCCAAGACCCAACAACAACAAATTTTTCAGAATACATAGATATAACATCCGAACTATTGTCCTCATCATCAGACATTTCATCATCCACATTGTCACCAACGGCAGTATCTTCCACATCCAAAACTGTCAATTGTTGAATTTCCTCAACTTCATTTACATTCACTGCCTCAGTTTCACCAACACTGGCACCACTAGACAGGTCTTCGTTCTGTACCACTCGGTGTGTATCAATATTTGCCAAACAAACCGGATTTAGTAGTTGTTTAAAACAATTGCATTCAGTTGGCTTGTTTAAAGGTACTGGTGGAAGTACATTATCCAGCTCATCATTTTGAATATCCAGGTCACCTGGAGGGACTGCTTGGGATGTTGGTGATGGTAAAATATCAAACTCCCACAACATGACAATATTACATAGCCGGCTACATCCATCCCTGATTTCAATGGGGTCATGGAACTACACATGGAAGTAAGAAACACATTGAGTAGGAACATAACAACAAAGTCAAGGTAAAGGACTTAAATATCAGTCTAACAATGACGTGTTTAATATTAATATAAAAAACAAATAAAAAATATATTTTATGCCCTGAATTATATCAAATATATTTATATATTATAATCAATTTTCACTACATTTTTACTGATTAAGGTGGCTCCCTATAGTTTTACAATCCGCAAGTCATTTTAAGTGGTCATGATTTATTTGACTATATAAATGTCCTCTTGAAAACGTGAAGTATGTGTAACAATAATAGAGGTATTAATGACGTACTAAATTCATAAAAGATTATACACATATTGCGTTGTCATGGTAACAATGACATTTAAACTTTAGCCTTTTTTACAACATATGACAGTTTATATTGAATATTTTGAGTTTCCTTCGGTGAATTTCCCCCCAAATTTCCAAACAAGCTTATTTTTTAATATTTTAAAACATGTGTGAATATGAAATGGGGTTGTCAAGGCAGATTCTTCGCTACAGAATTTATTGCTTTAAAATAATTCTGTCTTATGAATTTTTTTGAAAATTTAGTATGTTGTTGTGCTTGTTATATTCGCTCAATTCACAAATTAAAAAAAAAATTCACCGAAGCAAACTCCTAAAATTTTCATTTTTCTTCTCGCGCGGTCGCTGCTGACGTGACAAAATATCGATTCGACATGATCACTATTTACGCATGCGTGAAGTTATCACGCGAGACGAACGCGTGTGTTTATTCAATCTTGCTCACGGGTCATGTGCTTGAAATTTTGTTTCGAAATGCCGTTGTATTGCAGCGAGAATTCGAGCAGTTTTTGTCACTCTGGGTCGTTTCTGGTTCATTGTTGGCGGTTTCGATAGGATGGAAATCAATCCTAGTTTACCAAAGTCTCTGAATAGCTTCGTAAGATCATCGTACGATAAACCACTGCCCGCGATTTTCTCAGCCATGCTCTTCGTTATAACTCCATCGCGTGTTGGGTTGTAAAGCTTGTATTCCAAGGATTTCAAGATTTCGTGTCGTCGGTCTAAATACTGTAAATCTTTCAAGGCATACTCGCAAGAAATCGGCTTACAATGGTTCGCAATGAACTCGTCCGAGAGCTGCAATGTGGAGTAAAATAGCATCTTGCTAAGGGCCTTGACATCTTCAAACGCATCGTGTGCTTCGAAAGTTTCATGAAACAAACACTTGTACAGAGCGGACTGATTTACTGCACAGGATTGACCATCAGCTTGCTGTAGTGCAGGATGTTTGCTATGCACTAGTTGCTCGAAAATTGAAAGACTTTCGCCGAATAAAACTCCCATTGACTGCAATTTCTCATGGAATGTACGCGTAGTGTTGCGAAGTATAACCGGTATATCAAATCGTTTCGCATTGTGACCGACAAGAAGGGTACAAATATCTTTATCCGTTAAAGTCCGACAATAATCGATTGAAGATTCAAGGTATAAACTGAAACGAGAGATAGCTTCTGGCGAGGTAAGTGTTGTTAGTTGTTCTGTCTCTTTAAAAAGCGTGCGTTGACCATTGACAGTTCTGACTGACAGTTTGTTGACTCTTGAAGCATACGTGTCAATACAATTATTGGGCAAAATATATTCCGAAAACGAGCAATGACCTGACTTATCAATTGCTGACAACTGACATAGTTCTGCTGCTCTCCCCGTAGCGTTTGTTTCTGTATCAAATACAATTATATTGTAGAATATTTTGTCGTTGTAAACAATGTCAGGGCATGTAGGTCTAGGTGTAAACTGAGAGACTGCATTTTCATAAGTCCTAAAAGTTTCGTCTGATACACCAGAGAGGTCATATACTTCAGTCTCCCCACTTGTAGATGGTAATGTTGAGGTTTTATCCAGTGTGAGGCCAACATTGCTTTCGTATGTTTTTCCCTCTTGTTGTTCTTTTTTATTGTTTCGAGACAACCTTCTTGAGTGCAGCTGATTTCGTCGCCTTTTGAAATCAATGGTTTTCTTTCTTTGATTGTCATCATTTTCTTTTTATCTAATTTTAGGTTGTGCTCCATACAAATTCTTCCTGGCTCTACACCCATTGCCTCCAGAGTTCTGTTAATATATGTATGGCCGACATTGGTTTGGGCAACTGCACAAGCTACTCGGAAATCATTGCTTTCGCTGCCACCATAGAAACGAATCTTCGGGGCTTTGGAGCCAACAACACTGTTTAATGACTCATTTCGCTGGGAGTTTTCCACAGGAGCAAGTTTTTCAACAACTGGGTCACTATAGTACTGGCTAAACAATTCAACAAGGGCATTGTATAAACTTTCACCATGTAGATTTTTACCATATGGTAGATTGGCATGTCTGTATCCAATTGGGTCTTGCTTGTATCCACACCACTCATCACTGCATGAATCATGAATACCAAATGCATGCGGAACGATGGACTTTAGTGAGGTTTGGATTGATTTGGAATCACCTTTTCCTTGATGGACAGAAATTGAGAAACATTTTACCAGGTAATCGATGACTTTTTGGGATAATGTAGAACAATTAACAAATTTGTTGCTTTTACTAAGGTTGTACAGTCTGGTGGTAAGGGAACGCTTTATATGTATAATATCACTGAATTTTTCAATGCCGTATGGAACTTGTTGATGAATGTAACATTCAGTTGTAGAATCATCATCCCCAGTGTATGAAGAGTATTTCATGTTGTATTTTGTGGCATTTTGAAAGAGTTCAACAGCTGACAGAGGTTCCATGGACTTTGACGATCCTGTGTGGTTTTTCCGGCAGTCGTGAGTTCTGGGCTGTACATGATTTTTTGCTGCATGGTCACAGATTCTGCATGACTTAGTTTTTGTGGTGTAGTCCATCACCTTGCCTGTATGCAACCCCATAACAGCACCTTGACCAGTGTTGGAGTTGAAACCTTTGCCACGCTTCTGCCATCCCATGTCGTAAGAGCAGCTGATTGGAATAAGGTCGTTCTCATCTGGTTCAGCCCCTGTCAAAACAGCATTATTCTTTTCGATATTGATAACCTCTTCACATGATACTTTAGCTACCCCTTCTACAACAGAACCAACTTCTCTTTCCCGTATCTTGAAACTTGCCCGGCTCATTGTAGGGATGTTCATTGTTGATAAAATGCCATTTAGGTGTGTCTCTCCAATACCCGTGTGTAGACTTGCCAATGCTACTCTGGAATTGATATTATATGCACTTGGACCACACTTTCCAGACTTGTGTTTACCACAGGTTTCTACAATATTATTTTCTTTACAAAACTGGCATTCAATGATCAGTTGGGTTGCCAAACCAAAACATTTTTCTGACACTACATTTGCAAGTGACATTGGACCTTAACAAAATAGACAATTTTTTGTGTAATGTTGAACTATTTTTATCTTCTCCTTGTTCTCTAGTGTAAATATATTGTATGATTGGTGTGAATAAATATAGTTTTAATATTAATAGGACTTCATCACTTAAATTTATGTATATATGTTTTTGTTGCCATACTGTAATATATTTATGAGGTTCACTGAAATAATCTAAAAATGTTTGTGGTTGTACTTTGGAGCTTTGTACAAATGTGTATATTTTAATATATGTTTATTACAAAGTTTTTGTGTTTTTATTTGCTTATAAAAATATATATTTGCAGATTTAGGTAGCAATAAAATATAAAACAACTTTCAAACTAACGCGAAAAATTTAGCTTTTTAGTACTAAAAATTGTTGCAATACACGCAACTATGTTTACCTCTCGTGCAAAACTTGCATGTTTTTAGCTCTTCGTATAAAATATCAACGTCAAAAATGCGACAACCATGTGGCCTATTTTCTTTACGTTCTTCATACTCCTATTTTTTTTAAAAATAAACTTCATTATAGTTGTTGAATTGACGAAAATTCAATAGTTATAATTTCTTTCGGTATAGTACGTACCGCCGCCGATCTCATTACGCGTTTCACAGGAATATTGCTTTCAACACGGGTTTTTTCCTCCAAAGGACGCTTCTGACTCCATTTAAAATATCCCTCGTGAAGCCTAGCTGTATTACTAAGATTTCTGGCCGAAACAGTCCCAAACTTTCCAGAAGACAATCGATTATTAAATTTAAAAGACATTTTGTTTTGAAAACTTTCGCACTTGGACTTTAAATTTCCCGCGCGCGCGTGACCCACGAAATGTGCGTGGGCTGCGTGGCTCGCGTGTTGCTGACGTCAAGACTTAGTTTCCAGTCTTCTTATAAAATAACTATAGGGAGCCACCTTAAATCCTTTCTTATTCAAAGATATTATGTACTGTAAACACATTGTATGTATTTCTTATCTGTTTTTAAAGTTTCTATTTTTTGGAAATATACAAAATGTATTTCAATCAAAATTATGTATATACACTAGCTATACAGTATTAAAAGCATGCGTTTGAATCATCTCACCTTGAAAACGCAACTGGTATGCACTTCTATCAATGCAGGGCTACTACAATGAGCGAACATTTCTTCGATTTTTATGCCTTTAACAACGATGGAATAAGGGCTGTTCGTCGAATGTCCAAACTATCCATAAAACTTATATGAACCTCGCAGCATTCTAGTTGAACGCACGGTAATCCATCTGTGATCATATTCACAGGATTTTTCGACACACAATGAACATAAAGAAGTTCATGCTCATCTAATTCAGAAGCTTTCATCCCAGTAATACAGCGAAAACTCGCCATTTTTTAATATTTTACTTTTAATCTCTGAGTTGTGAACGCAGCGAGCAACAATCGAACAATGACGGAGCAGGCCGAGAAATTGAGTATATATGATAAACCGCCCCGGCGCGCGTTGCATTTCGGGAAGACCCTCATTCCTCCTCTGGACATAGATATAATAAACCTAGATTGCTGACTCATACCCATAGATATAATAAACCTAGATTGCTGACTCATACCTAGCGGAGGCGTGACCTGCATGATAAATCCAAGATGGCCGCCATTCAGGGCAAAAACACTATAAACTCTACGGGGAAATCCATATTTTTTGCATTTTGCGTCGTCCCAGACTCCCAGTGTTTCGAATCCACTTCGATCAAACTTTTTTGGCAATAACTACTTATCGTGAAGGTTTTAGACGCAAACTGGACAGCTGGGGATGAATTGATGTAAAAATATCGCTCGCCGAAATTTGTACGAAATCGTCACTTGGTCAGTTTGAGTGAATTACTCTGGTTTAGAGTATTTTATAAAGGCAATTTGTGGTTTTCAAGGCCAAAGACGTATACCTTGAAGGCTTTGGATGCAGAATGGCCCGTTTGGGCCATTATATTAAAATATCGCTCGCCGAAGCTTGACATGAAAATGTCACTTGCTCAGCTGGAGTCATTTACTGCAGACAAGTACTTTAAATGTACTTGGTTTAATAGATTTAGTCATTAGATATTTTGAGGAATATTCAGAACATTACTTAGAGGATAAAAGCAGTATTTAAAAGTTAATTCCACAGTTAACTGACGCCAAATATCACCTAGAGGTGAAATTTGACACACAAACATGGTATTTATGAAGATGCAATGCAGCCTATTTGAACTCACTGTATGAAATGGCAGACAGCATTACTCATGAAAGGAAGAATTCTGAACATTATATTGATTAGGCTTTTCCCGGGGAGATCATGAGACCAGACTGGGTAATATATGGCAGATTTCGACAAGGAAACATTTATGCAGCAGGGAAAAATTCAAGTGTGTAGTGTGCAAAATTGTGGCAAGTGCACTGCAAATTTGAGTGTTGTTTCTGATTTTCAGTATTGTTTTAAAACATTTAACTTAACATTTAACAATACAGTAACAGTGTGCAACCTGTTCATGTACTGAAAAATATCAAGTATGCATCGGCCAGACTTTCCATGGTGGTCGTGAAATATAAACCTCTATAAAATAAATTCAGTTCATTAAACTTAACAGTTTCATGTATGCTTGGATGAAATCCGTACATTGTTATACTACTATTAATTATAATTTCTACAGTAAAAATATATTAATCCTTCAAGTAATTAATGGCAAATTTTCCTACTTTGTTGAACCTCAATATAACTAACATGAAGTTTTCTTGCGTGTCCAAAACTACATTTCTTGACATGTCATCTAGTGAGAATGAATGTCCAGATTAGCAATATGTTAGTGTTTTCTATTTATGGTTCTTTTTAACACAACATTTAGTAAGCTATATTTTCCAAGGCTGCCCAGGAGGAATTGCTCGATGAGCCCCAGATTTAAGTGAGCCCCAAAAATACTATAAAAGGAAACAAAAACTGGGGAAAGAAGTCAGAGGGTTGTAAGAGGTGGGGGAGGGACCATAATCTCATTTTCCATTCTCAATTTTAATTGCAATTTTTGTTGCTTTTTTGTAATCCCAGTCGTCTCAGCAAGTAAAGCCTGTTACAGACATTACTTTTATCCTCTAAGTAATGTTCCGAATATTCCTCAAAATATATAATGACTAAATGTATTAAACCAAGTACATTTAAAGTACTTGTCTGCAGTAAATGACTCGAGCTGAGCAAGTGACATTTTCATGTCAAGCTTCGGCGAGCGATATTTTAATATAATTCATCCCAAACGGGCCATTCTGCATCCAAAGCCTTCAAGGTATACGTCTTTGGCCTTGAAAACCACAAATTTCCTTTATAAAATACTCTAAACCAGAGTATTCACTCGAACTGACCAAGTGACGATTTCGTACAAATTTCGGCGAGCGATATTTTTACATCAATTCATCCCCAGCTGTCCAGTTTGCGTCTAAAACCTTCGATAAGTAGTTATTGCCAAAAAAGTTTGATCGAAGTGGATTCGAAACACTGGGACGACGCAAAATGCAAAAAATATGGATTTCCCCGTAGAGTTTATAGTCTTTTTGCCCTGAATGGCGGCCATCTTGGATTTATCATGCAGGTCATGCCTCCGCTAGGTATGAGTCAGCAATCTAGGTTTATTATATCTATGCTCATACCATAGACTATCCAGTAGACGGCCGGCCAAGTCATCATATCTTGCAACTCGATGGCAATTTTATGTTAGAAGCTAGTAACAATCATATTCATACTCAGATAGATGTAAGGAACAAGGTTTGAGGTGTTACCAAGTCGAAAACTTATATTTTGAGTGAAAAAATATGGGATTTCTAAGCCTCTTTCTCGCGAAATCGCGGTAGTTTAACTTCAAACGATTACCGACAATTCTGCTGATGTGAGACAGACTTCTTTGCTCTGATTGGCTATTGGCATTGGTTCCTAAATTAAATACTCTCACATTGTGTATCAGTCTACCAATGGAAGTGTATTTAACGATTTACCTGATTGTCTCTAACTACAGTAGACTCCCGTCTGTTTTTGATTGTTGTATACTATATTTCATTTCCACTGAGCTATATCAAGGCTAGCCTGTATTATTCAATGTCTATCGCTGTAGCCTGTAATTATAAACACAAACGCATTTGACTAAAATGACTATATTAAGAAACTATTGTATATATATTTTTATATTTTAATGTTAACTGTTAGAAACATATTCGGCTTTTGAATGGAACTAACAATATAAATTGTACTTTGCAATTTGTCAATTATATTCAATAACAGTGATGTATTTGTTCGTGAACAAACTCAAGCACGGAAATTTTTTAAAGTTCTAACTTCTAGAATGTCTTACGAGACCTGTTATCATTGGGAATGATATATTATTTTTATAATAAATAGGGACAACTATCTATTTCATTAATTTCGAACACAGGAATTTGATGTCAGTCCGAGACAAACAGCTGCAACTTGCTGCCACCGCCAGTTTAAACCAAAGGCTAAAGAATTGAACTGAACAGTGCGGTAAAATCTTGTTGAAATTATAAGAATACTCTCTGATGATTCAATAAGTCGAGAAATGAGATAGTATCGATTGAATAAAACAGTCCTACTTTTTCCGCTCAGACAGTACAATATTTTGTGCACTATATTTTTGTACTGGCTGTATTAAAACTATATTGACTTCACCAGATATAGGCAGCGGCGATAATCAAGCAAATGCGGGCAAAGGGGTCTAAATCAGTGTAACTAAGCAAAGAACAATTGGGTATAGATAATATTGATCGCATTAAAACGAAAAATCTTACCTAAATCGTATAAATAGCATATTTCTTTCTTGTACTTTGATGTTGTTTACCTCGTGTGTTGCAAAAACCGGAAGGGTCAGGACTTTTCGACGTTCGCTCATTGGCTGACCAATTTAGGACCAATGCCGATAGCCAATCAGAGCAAAGAAGCTGTCTCATAGCAGCAGAATTGTCGGTAATCGTTTGAAGTTAAACTACCGCGATTTGGCGGGAAGGAGGCTTAGAAATATCATATTTTTTCACTCAAAATCTAAGATTTCGACTTGGTAACACCTCAAACCTTATTCCCTACATCTACCTGAGTATGAATATGGTTGTTACCAGCTTCTAACATAAAATTGCCATCGAAATATTTTAGGAGCATATTTTGAACTCTTGGCCGGCCGACTACAGAAGACAGTAGTCGGCCGGCCAAGCTATCGAACGGTGCAAGTTGATGGCAACTTCATGTTAGAAGCTGGCAACAAACATATTCATACTCAGATAGATGTAGAGAAAAAGGTTTGAGTTGTTGCCAAGCCGAAAAATGAATTTTTAAGTGAAAAATCGAGAGTTTTTAGGCCGCCTTCCCGCAACGTCGCGGCAACTAAACTTCAAACGATTGCCGAAAATTACGTTGCTATGCTACAAGTTTCTTTGCTCTGACTGGTCATCAATAACGTTCGCTTAATTAGTCGACCAATGAGCGAACGTAAAAGTGTGTGCACTTCCGGTTTTTGTATTTACGACATAAACAAACTGCGAAGATCGAGGGAATAACTTGCAAAATTTTACGATTTCAGCGATATTTAGGTAACTTTTTTCGTGTTAAGCCATCTACACTCCATAAACATATTGTACTTCATTCAGCGACACTGACTTGGCCATAGTGTGTCAAATTTATTTTATTGTTGTGCCAATACTTTGACTATTTTGTCAAAACATATTGTACTTCATTCAGCGACACTGACTTGGCCATAGTGTGTCAAATTTATTTTATTGTTGTGCCAATACTTTGACTATTTTGTCAAGTATTTTTCAATGTTTAAATACAGCCAGAATCAAATTATAATATTGAGTGCTGAAAATTTACAAAAATAAATGCTAAATTATAATATATTTATCGATGTTAGTATGGTCAAACATAAACTAAGATTTGATAGACATTTGCAGCAATATAATCGGCGTTTCTTTTGCAAAACATTCACATACATTTTTTTGGTAATACATTCCAAATTAGTTGGGTTCATGAAGTCAATGCAATTTATTTTCCGAGTTTAAGTAGGGTTGAATTCGTTTGTGACTTTATTCTGTCTAAATTTTGTAATGTAAAGATTCCGTCTCTGTCATGTTTTTTAGGTCAACAAAATATCATATTTCCAATCTACTGTAGCATAATTTACTAGAATAATAATCACTGACACCGTGCATGCTTGCATGGTAATGCCAATGACCTGCTCCTGTCAATTTATATCGTATTCTTTTTTGACAGTCTTGTATAGACTTTTATAAAGCCAGCTTTTAGTTCAAATTAGCCTGTAATAGTTGTTTTCCTCAAAATTATAGAGTATTAAGGGGACCTAATCGAGATGTTTACGACTGGTGTGTCAGGGAGGCAGTTACTGTTATTACCCAGGGCTAATACAAATGTATTTCAGGACTTATTTAAATGTAGGTCAGTTGTGTATTGGAATAGGCTGCCGACAACAGTTAGAACTGCTTCATCAGTCACTAACTTTAAAGTACTTTTAGACAAATATAAGGAAGATTCAATACGGCGAGGTATTATGAATGGTTTTTGGGAACTGTCCGAGGAAATTTTTAATCGCTTATAAAAGTTTTTTATTGTTTTAACTTGAGATGCTGTAATGTGGCATAATTATTAAAGTAAAGTTAAAGTTATAAACACTGGCCAAGTCTAGTTCACTCCAAGTTGCTTTATGGATTTTATATGGCAAATGAAATACATAGCCTTGAATTTATATGTGCGTTTCTTATATAATCGCACGAAGTTTACGGCAAAATATATCAGTTGTGTATATTTTCTATTAGCTGTAATCCGTGAATTAGATTGTATTTATTAATCTAGACAACTACTATACAAGTAGAATGTAACTAAATATTAAGGTCAGAAGAAGTACGAATTTTGGCACAAGAATAAAATAAATTTGACACACAAGGGCCAAATCAGTGTCACTGAACAAAGTACAATATGTTTACGGAATATATATGGCTTTAACACGAAAAATCTTACCTAAATATCGCTGAAATCGTAAGATTTTGCAAGTTTCTTCCTAGTTTGTTTACATCGCGAATACAAAAACCAGAAATGCACACACTTTTACGTTCGCTCATTGGTCGACTAATTAGGCGAGCGTTATTGATGACCAATCAGAGTAAAGAAACTTGTAGCATAGCAACGTAATTTTCGGCAATCGTTTGAAGTTTAGTTGCCGCGACGTTGCGGGAAGGCGGCCTAAAAACTCTCGATTTTTCACTTAAAAATTCATTTTTCGGCTTGGCAACAACTCAAACCCTTTTCTCTACATCTATCTGAGTATGAATATGTTTGTTGCCAGCTTCTAACACGAAGTTGCCATCAAACGTTTTTAGAGACACATTTTGATATCTTGGCCGGCCGACTACAGGGACTGGAAACGCTGGGCAAAGCGCTAATGTTGCTGACGCGACATCCGTGATGCGCTTTTATCACGTAGCAGTTATCAGTTGCCACGGCAGCCAGCCTTAATCAGAACAAAAAAAATGTGAATCCTTTGGTAATTTGGCTTATTTAAATCCAAGTACATCTCATTAATATTGATTTTCTTTATGTGCCCTTAAGCACAGAGTTATTGCCAAGGTAGGTGCGTTTTTATTTTTCCATTTTGACTATAAATATTAATCATAATTCCAGTTTTGTCGTAGCATGTACATCAAAATGGCGCACGTAAAAAGCATCCGTACATAAGTAGTTTCCTTTCAAACCCTGGAACTTGACGAGAAGGCTATCACTTGTCTTTTACAACATATATTTATCATCTCATATGCAATGTTAATGCAAATAGGGTAGTTACAACTTTGTGCGATATGCCAATCTTGTACAAACGAGGTTTTTTTACTCTTCTGTTTGCACGACTACGAGAGGATCGCAATTTATGTTGTCCTCACTTCAAACCCTGTAACTTCACTTTATATATATTTCAGGACTTCACATTTACATATTTTAAACAAGAATAAAACTGTCGATGCAACTATCGAATTTTCAAACTTTTTGATGGTTTAACAAAGCTAAAAAACACCATTGAATGCGTGCGTTCCCTTTTTTACTACAAAAATGTCGCCATTGTTGTTGTTAGTGTATGCACCTACTTCAAACCCTGTAACTTCACTTCAAATAAATTTCAAGACTTCTCATTTACATATTTTAAACAAGAATAGAAATGACGATGCAACTATCGCTTTTTCAAAGTTCTCTTGGATTTAGTAAAGCAAAAAATCACCTTTGAATGCATGCGTATTATTTTGAACTACAAAATAGCCGCCTTCGTTGTTGTTTCTGTACACACTTACTTCAAATCCTGTAACTTAATTTTAAATATATTTCAGGGTTTCTCATCTATACATATTGAACAAAAATAGAAATGTGTATGCAGCTATCGCTATTTCAAACTTCTCCTGGGTCTAACAAAACAAAAAATCACTTTCGAGTGCATGCGTATTATTTTGAAATACAAAAAGCTCGCCATTGTTGTTCTTTCTGTACACATCTACTTCAAACCCTGTAACTTCACTTTAAGTATATTTCAGGGTTTCTTATCTATATATAATGAACAAAAATATAAATGTCAATGCAGCTATCGCTTTTTTAAACTTCTATTGGCTTTAACAAAGCAAAAAATCACCTTTGAGTGCATGCGTATTATTTTGAACTACAAAAACTAGCCATTGTTGTTGTCGCTGTACACACCTACTTCTAACCCTGTAACTTTACTTTGAATATATTTCAGGGTTTTCTATTTATATATATTGACCAAAAATATAAATGCCAATGCAGCTATCGCCTTTTCAAAGTGCTATTGGGATTACCAAAGCAAAAAATCACCTTTGAATGCATGCGTATTATTTCGAACTACAAAAACACTCGCAATTGACGTTCTACAGGCCGTATCACGGATAGCACGCGCAAAACAATGGCGTTTCCAGTCCCTGTCTTCTGGATAGTCTATGCTCATACGTAGCCGATGCGTGACCTGCATGATAAATCCATGATGGCCGCCATTCAGGGCAAAAAGACTATAAACTCTACGGGGAAAACCATATTTTTTGCATTTTGCGTCGTCCCAGTGTTTCGAATTCACTTCGATCAAACTTTTTTGGCAATAACTACTTATCGTGAAGGTTTTAGACGCAAACTTGACAGCTGGGGATGAATTGATGTAAAAATATCGCTCGCCGAAATTTCTACGAAATCGTCACTTGGTCAGTTTGAGTGAATTACTCTGGTTTAGAGTATTTTATAAAGGACATTTGTGGTTTTCAAGGCCAAAGACGTATACCTTGAAGGTTTTGGATGCAGAATGGACCGTTTGGGATGAATTATATTAAAATGTCGCTCGCCGAAGCTTGACATGAAAATGTCACTTGCTCAGCTCGAGTCATTTACTGCAGACAAGTACTTTAAATGTACTTGGTTTAATACATTTAGTCATTAGATATTTTGAGGAATATTCGGAACATTACTTAGAGGATAAAAGCAGTATTTAAAAGTTAAGTCCACTGTTAACTGATGCCAAATATCACCTAGAGGTAAAATTTGACACACAGACATGGTATGTGTGCAATGCAGCCTATTTGAACTCACTGTATGAAATGGCAGACAGCATTACTCATGAAAGGAAGAATTCTGAACATTATATTGATTAGGCTTTTCCCGGGGAGATCATGATCCAGGCTGGGTAATATATGGCAAGTTTCGACAAGGAAACATTTATGCAGCAGGGAAAATTTCAAGTGTGTAGTGTTCAAAATTGTGGCAAGTGCACTGCAAATTTGAGTGTTGTTTCTGATTTTCAGTATTGTTTTAAAACATTTAACTTAACATTTAACAATACAGTAACAGTGTGCAACCTGTTCATGTACTGAAAAATATCAAGTATGCATCGGCCAGACTTTCCATGGTGGTCGTGAAATATAAACCTCTATAAAATAAATTCAGTTCATTAAACTTAACAGTTTCATGTATGCTTGGATGAAATCCGTACATTGTTATACTACTATTAATTATCATGTCTATAGTAAAAATATATTAAATTATTAATCCTTCAAGTAATTAATGGCAAATTTTCCTACTTTGTTGAACCTCAATAAAATGCATGTCCAAAACTAAATTTCTTGATATGTCATCTAGTGAGAATGAATGTCCAGATTAGCAATATGTTAGTGTTTTCTATTTATGGTTCTTTTTAACACGACATTTAGTAAGCTATATTTTCCAAGGCTGCCCAGAAGGAATTGCTCGATGAGCCCCAGATTTAAGTGAGCCCCAAAAATACTATAAAAGGAAACAAAAACTGGGGAAAGAAGTCAGAGGGTTGTAAGAGGTGGGGGAGGGACCATAATCTCATTTTCCATTCCCAATTTTAATTGCTATTTTTGTTGCTTTTTTGTAATCCCAGTCGTCTCAGCAAGTAAAGCCTGTTACAGACATTACTTTTATCCTCTAAGTAATGTTCCGAATATTCCTCAAAATATCTAATGACTAAATGTATTAAACCAAGTACATTTAAAGTACTTGTCTGCAGTAAATGACTCGAGCTGAGCAAGTGACATATTCATGTCAAGCTTCGGCGAGCTATATTTTAATATAATTCATCCCAAACGGTCCATTCTGCATCCAAAACCTTCAAGATATACGTCTTTGGCCTTGAAAACCACAAATGTCCTTTATAAAATACTCTAAACCAGAGTAATTCACTCAAACTGACCAAGTGACGATTTCGTACAAATTTCGGCGAGCGATATTTTTACATCAATTCATCCCCAGCTGTCCAGTTTGCGTCTAAAACCTTCACGATAAGTAGTTATTGCCAAAAAAGTTTGATCGAAGTGAATTCGAAACACTGGGACGACGCAAAATGCAAAAAATATATGGATTTCCCCGTAGAGTTTATAGTCTTTTTGCCCTGAATGGCGGCCATCTTGGATTTATCATGCAGGTCACGCATCGGCTACGTATGAGTCAGCAATCTAGGTTTATTATATCTATGATTACTGAGTACATTGTAAAAAATAGGTACGCAAATGCGTACATGCGTCTACGTTTAGTGCATGTCAGCCTGATGTCAGCATGTAGTGATGTAGTCGGTGGTCGTAACAAGACCTAAGTTTCATTGTTTGAATTGCTCTCAGTTAGTATAAACTGCACAAAGCTCAGCAAAAGTGAAAACATTGGATACTATGAAAATTTCGACGCTAAAAATATTAAAATCATGACTCTTTTGCTTACTTTCTGGAAAACCTTGCCCAGAAACCTTGTTCCTTTTTAGACACTGATCCATGAGCATAAATGAAAGATCATACTCTGATGTTCTAAAGGTTGTTTTAGTGCAAGGTTTTTCGTATTGTGATGAGTGGGAAAAATTCACATTGTCAGTCAGTCAGTAAACTTTCGTTAAATCCGGGGGTGTAGCAACTAATTGTTTTGCACTGTTGCGATCGTATTGAAACTGATATCGGTGAAAATGTTAATTTAGTAATTCTCAACATCGATGGGAGACATTGTGGTGGTGCTTCAACCGTTCAATGTATAGTTTTGGGTACCATATTCTAGATGATAAGATGTGTTTAAAAAGCAAAGATTGCGAGTATCATGCTCAGTGGTGGATCAAGCATGTGCAGGGCCCCAGGCACATTTGAAGTTGACAGCCTCCCCCCCCCCCCCAGAAAGAGGCACTGGAGAGAAAGAGTTCTGGCAAAATATCTCAGTAGATATAGAAATGCAACAAACTCAGGGAAAAAAATATGTAGATTGAATACTTTTAATATTTACCATTAAATCTGTGAATCATACTTGTATATTGGACCGGCAGTATATTGTATTCATACTAATAGTCTAATATAGATGAAAGATCATAGAGCAGAGTTCTTCCAACCGGTCGCAGCATCAAGTTCATCTTCGCTTTAAAAAGTATAGGGCAATCGTGCACTTTGACTAAAATCTGCACAAACAGTTTTTTGTTGGATCAATTATCTCATACAGAGTAGGTCGACCTGGATTTTCTTCAACATCGTTTGCCATCATTAATAATAATGCAACATAAACAATATAGCCAATTAAATAAACACTTTGTGCTAATAAAACTACTATTGCCGTATTCCACAAAATATCTTCAGCATCCAAGTTTACACCTTTAGCTTTCACATAACTATTGTAGGCACCAATTTGAGCTCTGTATTGCTCAATCGTTACTCACATGTTACCTTGGTAAATCTTATTAGTTATAGTTTGGCGAGTAGTTATTTTGTAGTTATAGCAATAGCCAAGTAGGGTATTAATTAGGTTTTGTTTCTTTAATTAATAGCTTTGTATTTTTGAGTTGTATTAGCTCCAAGTTTATTGGATTTTTTGAGTTTGATTGAGTATTTTGAGTTTGATCGAGTATTTTGAGTTTGAGTATTTTGATTTGTGTTTAATACCCTTTAACACACAAATGACACAATGAATATTGTCTGATAGACCAAGACTATCCAAATCTATCTAAAAACAAATAGAAAGGTGTAGTTAGCTTATATTGAAATAGCTGAACCATGCACATAAAATTATCGAAGACCACGCTACAAGAACAAGAAACGCAACATATAGCAGCTAACTATTTTAAATATTTATTAGTCATGACTCATGACTATGAAGCAAACAAACATCGAACCAAAAATATCACATCTTTCAACAAATATAGCTTAATTAAAAATACTTCGCAGTTTTTAACTTACCTTGGAATCAAATAACAACGAGTGATAGAACTTTGCGATTTATTAGAGACTTTGCGATTTATTAGAGACTTTGCGATTTATAATTTTATATTGCAATATAAAAAGCAGAAAATTATCGAAGATATATTTATTTAGACACGCTACTTGATATCACGCCACCAAAATCTAGATCACATGACCGGCTAGCCAAGCCCTGTGACGTCAAAAAACGTCATCAAAAAGTTAGTCCGCCACATAGCCCGAATTTATCGATAACATAGCGTTCGTTGCCTAGCAACGTAGACGCAACAAAACGAACGTAATGTTTTCCACGAAAAGCAAATCAATTATATTTTAGAGCCATGCGGGGCGCCAAAGCGGACAAAATTTGCTAAACATAAAAAATTCGTTCGGAAGTTGAAAATTGTATTCCAAACTCAAAATATTTATTGCAAACTTAAAATTTTAAAGACCATGTCAAGTCCGTTCTGCGCATGTGCTATGGGGGGTCCCGCGATGTAAACAATGCCCAAATTTCCCGTTGTTTCGACTAAAATTCGACATCTTCTAAATCAGAAACTCGAATCTGTATTTATTTAAAGCATCGCGAACCAGAACACATCATAATAAACCTTTCAGACGTGACTACTGACTTCCCAAGAATGCCAATTTATCGTAGGCAAAATGGTTTCGTTATTGAAACACAATTTCGCGATATTCTAAATGCTACCAAGTCAGTTCTTCAAGAAGTAAGTAAATAAGTAATTTACAGTTTCATTACATAATGTCACAGTTGACCAGCTTGAAATATTAGTATCCAGACTCGATGATATCTGCTGGGCTATTACATTTAAAAACCATACCCCACCTGTCAAGGACCTGTGCCTTTCATGATTTTTATCCCTCTGGAATGCAAAAACATCTGTGTAACTGACCCCTCTGGAAGAGTCTTCAACCCCCTTTGGAAGTGCATTTTTACACTTTAACCCCTCTGGAAACAGTAATTTTCTCACATTTTCTTCAATTACCCGTCTGGAAAGATTGAGTAATTAACCCCCTTGGAAATCGAGGTCCTCGACAAGGGGGTATGGGTATTAAATGTAATAGCCCAATTTATATAGTTTGCTCAACAAACGAACTTAACCAAGAGTTACATTTACTCGCTGAATTTTTGCATTATGCTTGGCAGATTAAGTGTTCTCTGGACCGTAAATGCGAAGCTCTTGAAGCCCTGAATAATGATAATCCAGAATACAATGGATATGATTGTCCCAGGATTCAGGGCACCAGGTGGAGTAGACCTCGATACGCCATTCAAAAGTCTCAGCTAGAATTTTTAAGGGGTAAACATTTTACATGAGCTCAAATTGCAAGATTATTGAATGTATCTACACGAACACTTAGAAGGAGAAGGGATGAAGGCATTATTGACGAGCCATTTGATGATATAATGATATAAGGCGTGAGGTGGAAATGGTTAGAAACGTCACTCCAAATATTGGGCGAACCAGAATGATGGGTGCACTCAGAAGCCGTGGAATTCAGGTGCAGAATTCGTCAAATGTTGCGTGATATTGACCCTATTGGAACAATACTATGGTGGAATCAAGCTATATATAGAAGAAGATATAATGTTCCACACCCAAATTCACTATGGCATATAGACGGTAACCATACGATGATCACCTGGAGAATGGTAATACATGCCTAGTTGTATTGATGGTTACAGGAGACTCGTGATCTACCTCCATTGTGCTAACAATAACTTGACAGAAACAGTGAAAGCACAGTTTCTGCAAGGATTGCAAAGACGTGGGCTACCATCTCGTGAATGATGGGCTTGAAATGTTGAGGTCGCACGCTATATGTTGCATCACAGAGGGCCAAATGAAGGAAGTATCCTGACTGGAAAGTCTGTTCACAACGTTCGTGTAGAGAGATTACACCGAGAATTTGGGCGTGGAACATTATGTCTTCTTCTTTATATAGCTGATTCCACTGTAGTATTGTACCAATAGGGTCAATATCACGCAACATTTGACGAACTCTGCATATCTGCACCCGAATTCCACGGCTTCTGAGTTCATTCATCATTCTGATTTGCCCAATATTTGGAGTGACGTTTCTAACCATTTCCATCTCACGCCTCAACTGTGTTCATGCAGTTATATCATCAAATGGCTCGCCAATAATGCCAAGTTCATCCCTTCTCCGTCTAAGTGTTCGTGTAGATACATTCAATAATCTTGCAATTTGAGCTCATGTAAAATTTTTACCTCTTAAAAATTCTAGCTGGGACTTTTGAACTCGCAAAATGATCATAATTAGAATGAATTTTGAGTTTAGAATGAAATTGAAGTTTAGAATGAAATTGAAGTTTAGAATGCAAATTTAGGAAGCTTTTTTAAAGTTTAGAAAGCTTTTTATGAGTCAAGCCATTAAAATTTTAACTTTGCAATAAATATTTTGAGTTTGGAATACAATTTTCAACTTCCAAACGAATTTTTTTATGTTTAGCACATTTTGTCCGCTTTGGCGCCCCATAATATTTAATGCAATAATAGTAAAAACATTGTGAAATTTACCTTGTATTTTCGACTTACGCCAACAAAAACTTATTGGGAAAGTTGTTTAATTAACCACAGCAGTCACCCCTTTTCTGTCTTTTAGGTTTATTTTTCTTCGTTTAGAATATTTTGAAAGACATTTATACAATTTTTTGTTTGAAACTCGGTTCTCGTCGCAGCTTCGTATGGGCAATAAAAATACCGTATTGTCTGTCCGTGGGCAATAAAAATACCGTATTGCCCGTGGGCAATACGGGAAAATCCTGCCTCGTCAGCAGCCAATCAAATTGAGCGATTCACCAAAACAAATGCTTGCCATATGGTAATATATTTTATAGGCTCTCGACTCTCGTATTTAAACAGTCAAAATCGTAACAACTATTTTACACATTTTAAAATATATATAATGTTTCACAGCAGAGTGAGAACAAAATCAGTTTATAGTTTAAAAATCTAAACACTTGTTTATGTGCTTAATGGTTTAAGACAGCACTAAAATATAAATTAAGAATCTATATCTTGAAAAGAAAACTAACACGGCATAGTAAAAAGATACATTTCATTATATTGCAGTATATAATCGTCTCTACATATAGCCATTTAAACATTTTTCATTATATTTCAAGAAAAACAAGTTAACAACCTCTTTACTCTCCTATTATTATTCGTAGATTTCCACACACATTGTATAAAATATTGTAAAAAACACGGTAATCCTTTCCAGAACCCTACTGTGGACTCTTAACTATTATTTCAAAATTTATGTTCTCTTTTACAAGTAGTCGGCCGGCCAAGATATGATAAAAGGTTTGATGGCAACTCCGTGTTAGAAGCTCCCAGCAAGCAGAAATGGACAGATAATGCTTTAATAAACCCGGTTTGGGTTGTTGCAAAGCTTGATTTCGAATTTGAGTGGCACAATTTGAGTGGTTTTTAGGCCCTGTTTATATGATCCCTGCTAGGCGGGACGGGACAGTTGCCGAGATCCCTCTTGTAAGTAGGTAACCCCCCCCCCCCCATAAGCGTAATTTTCCCGCCATATGACGTCAGCAACGTACATCCAGCGTAATTTTCCCGCCATGTGACGTCATTTGCGCACGTACGGGATTAGAAGTAATTAGTATTCGGGTGACGTCATTTTGCGTACGTACGCGTGCGTACAGAGCGTACGTACAGATAATCTGGGAGCATAAATTGAGGAGGCAGATATTATTTAGCATATTGTTTACACAGCTTTCGTAGAGAGAACTTTGCAAGATTTTATTGTTGTTGAGACGAAATGATGAAATGTTTACATGGAGAACCTGCGGCTTGTTCAACAACGAAGAACGGTTCGTTTTGGTTTTGTGGTCAGAATCCTAGCTGTATTTTATTTTGCTCGGAATTAGATGGTTACCTGTTTGAGAACGCCATAGCTGCTTGGAGATCTACGAAATGGCCACAGCCGCGATGTGAGGTGTGAAAAAGTTTCGCACGACACTGTACGGAATGTTTGTCGTCAGTAGAGAGAAATAAATAACAGCAGAGAGTTTTGTGCCTGATTTTATTTAAATTACACACAACAATTTAAATGTTTCTTCTAATAAGAGTCGTTTTATAGTTTTGGCTTTATTGTTCGTTAGCCATGGTTTCTTTAACAAAAGCTCGGACCCTAGGCTCGTCTTCGTGCAGATTCACCCACTTCATACGACCTGTAGATTGATGCCTTATTTTGATAGGCCAATAATGTTCGTCGTTGATGTAGACAACCGGATGGCTAGGATCAACACTATTGCGTGATGACTTATACATCTCTATGATAGCATATCCTTCGGGAATGACACGAACGGTATCGGCTCTGTCGGTGTAGTTTTGCCACTCGGGGATAGTTGCATCCGACCAGATAATATAACGCTGATGTTTAGGTTGTTTTCTTCCAGGCTTGGTTGCGACGTCGGAGACTGGTGTGGGTGTGGTCACATTAGTTTGGGTGGTGAAGGGATAAACATGGCAGTCGCCAAATAAGTCCCCAAGAACTTGCTTATCGGCTGGTGTGTCAGGTTTGTTATCCACCAACAAGTATCCAAACGGTTTTTCGGTCTCCGTGTAATAGGCGCTCATAAAGTGGATTCTATTCTTATCAAACGTTCGCTCTCCAACAATTCCAATTTGTTTTCTATCACTAGGACTTCGGAAGAGAGCAAGATATTGGGCATTTCGGCTAATATCTGTATTAAATTTGCTCTTAGGAAACATGTTCTGAAGCAAAAGGATAACACTAGCGTTTCTATGACGACCCTGGGTAAATAATCGAGCTACCACAGGACTGTCTGTCGCTTCGGCCATCAGATCATCCAGTATGATTATGTTGTTGTACTTGCTATTGATCTCACTCAGATCATCGGACAGCTCGGGCAAACCTCTCTCAAACCGGATGCTTTTCCCAAGGGATTTTCTCAATTCGTCGTAACGATCTTGCCATTGATTGTAACACCACATGATACGAATGTGTTTCTTTTCCTCATACACGATACGATTGTTTTCCAACATTTGTTGGACAAAATACGTTTTTCCACTTTGACTCGGATCCACGACCATTAGCGAAAATTTATGGCGGAAGTTCAATTCCGGATAGGGCTTAGTAGTCAAAGACGCTGTTACTTTCGGTACGGTTTTTGTTGGTTTTAGTACAGAACTTGTTTTCTTTCGAACACATCTCATTTCTTTTAGTATATGTACCGGTCGTGTAGGTAGTAAACTTGAGTTGTGGTTATGCGGTGTTGAGAACCTCGCCCTTCCTAACCACTTTTTCCTTTCATCTCCGTATAAGTTATGTACTTGACGCAAATGATCACTCATATATCGAAGACCAGGCTTGTTACAGAAAGGACAGTCTCCTTTGTGCTTATAGGGCATGTTGACACTTTGAAAGTTCAGCCATAAATGACCGAGAATAAAGTGTTTCAAAACATTTATTTTCTTTCTGCGGCGAACATGTGAGGTCGATGTTGGGTCGATGTGAGGTCGATGTGAGGTCTATGTTAGGTCTATGGGAGGTCGATGTAGGGTCGATGTGAGGTCGATGTGAGGTTGATGTGAGGTCGATGTGAGGTCGATGTTGGGTCGATGTTGGGTCGATGTGAGGTCGATGTGAGGTCGATGTGGGACACCGGTTCGAGTCCGGTTCGGTAGATGTCGGGTACAATTTTGTGAGATGAGAAGATGAGCACATGCTTAGAGCAACTCATGAGTAGACATAAAGGTGTGGTGCTGCTCATTAACAAGGCATTTCCAGACAGTCAGTGGTAACGGAATGAGCTGCAAATTTTGCGGGAAACAATTTAGCCGCGGTTACAATCTACGCAGACACGAAAAGGAATACTGTCCACTACGCGAACAAGAAAGAAACATGTCTCAAACAGACTCGGATAGCCAGGAAAGGGATTTCCAAGACGATGTCTCGACAACCTCAACTCATGGGTCTGAAATTTCGATGACGACTGATAATGAGTCAGAAACTGAAGAAGCAGAAGAAATGGATCATTGGATACCATTGATAGAAGAAGCAAAGCAAAGAAGTAATACAGCTTTTGAGGAAATGAAAGAGAGCCTTATAAACAGCGATCTTGATGAGCAATTTAGAAGCTGCTGTTGATAAGAGGAAATTTCTTATAAAAAGACTTTTAAAGGATTACGATTTTGATGAAGAGAATAATGAAGAAAGTGATAATGAATAGAAGTTAAACTCGGTCAAACGGTTTAATACGGTCCGAGCCTTTGTTAAAGAAACCATGGCTATCGAACAATAAAGCCAAAACTATAAAACGACTTTCTTATTAGAAGAAACATTTGAATTGTTGTGTGTAATTTAAATAAAATCAGGCACAAAACTCTCTGCTGTTATTTATTTCTCTCTGCCGACGACAAACATTCCGTACACCATCGTGCGAAACTTTTTCACACCTCACATCGCGGCTGTGGCCGTTTCGTAGATCTCCAAGCAGCTATGGCGTTCTCAAACAGGTAACCATCTTCTTGCGAGGAAAATAAATTACAGC
This sequence comes from Trachythela sp. YZ-2020, assembly GCA_016169945.1. NCBI lineage: Eukaryota > Metazoa > Cnidaria > Anthozoa > Malacalcyonacea > Clavulariidae > Trachythela > Trachythela sp. YZ-2020. The sequence continues at coordinate 255,929 of JADLSH010000327.1, read as the reverse complement.
TAGGATTCTGACCACAAAACCAAAACGAACCGTTCTTCGTTGTTGAACAAGCCGCAGGTTTTCCATGTAAACATTTCATCATTTACTCTCAACTACGGTAAAATCTTGTAAAGTTCTCTCTACGAAAGTTGTGTAAACAATATGCTAAATAATATCTGCCTCCTCAATTTATTATACTCCCAGATTATCTGTACGTACGCTCTGTACGCACGCGCACGTACGCAAAATGACGTCACCCGAATACTAATTACTTCTAATCCCGTACGTACGCAAATGACGTGATATGGCGGGAAAGTTACGCTGGATGTACGTTGCTGACGTTATATGGCGGGAAAATTCCGCTATATGGGGGAGGGGGGTTACCTACTCTTGTAATATAAACTCTATTGAGTGTTTATATGATCCCGCTTCTATTCCACCTAGACGGGATCACGGCGTCTGTTGCCGGGATCTCGCCTAGCAGGGGCGAACAATTTCCATATAAACACTCTATCCCGGCCAAGCGGGATGAACTTTTCTTCTGAGCATGCGTAAATCCCTTTTCTGCAAGAAAATATGACGTCAAGCACTTAACTGGCTTCATCCCGGCAATGTTTTTCTCCATATAAACACGCCATCCCGCCTAGGCGAGTTTCCCGACTAGACGGGATGAAAACGTCCCGTCCCGCTCGAAGCGAAAATGTTTATTCTGAGCGGGATTTTCCGAGCGGCTACAAAAGTTGCAGCGCGCGCGGTTTTCCCTGATACTTCACGCTGATTGGTAGTCCAGAAATAGCTAAACCAATCAGCAATCAGTCTTGTAAACAACAACACTGCTTGCCATGAAACCGGTGTCATAAATCCTTACTCAAGCAGAAAGAAATGACACAGACTTTGAAGAAATTATAATAAGTGTGAAAGTACCAAGATATATCGAAGAAGACATAACAGAAAAGAGCGACGAAAAAGGTTAGCTGTTTTATTAACATATGAGCGAAAAAACACAAAAAATATCACTTTTTTAATAACACCAACTGTAATATTATAACTATCGAGCTATCGAGTTAGAGTTTCGTTTTAAAATTTAGTACATTATTTTCTAAATTCTAATACTTGTAATTGTATAATTTTAATACTATATTTGACTATATTTCCTTAATATATTAAAAAAAACACACAAAAATATCATTCCTAATTAAGTTGATAGCGGAATAGCCATATTTCTCGCTCTAATTTAGTTTTCGCTTCATTTTAGTATGTTGTCTTTTGATACTTGTATAACTTTTATACTATATTGAATCGAGGTTTATTATAACTATTATAATTTAAATCGCGGAAACATTTATATTTATAAGCTATTTATTGTACCATATTGTCATCATTGTAGGATATATTTTATTGTAATTATAATTTAATTCGCGGAAATACTTATATTTGTAAACTTTTATTGTACCGTACTGTCATTATTGTAGGATATAGTATAGTTTATACATTGTAATTATAATTTAATTCGCGGAAACATGGATCCATCCCCTTGGAAGCGCAAGTGTGATATACAACCTGTTACCTATCTGAAACAGCAGAAAAAACAAACCTTAGATTCCAATGACCTTCGTAATTCATCCGAAGAAGGAAAAAATCGTATTATGGAAGTGGCAATACCGCATCTACCTCTATTATTGTTCTAATGAGTAATGGACAGAAGCTTTCAGAGATTTTGTACCATCGCAATTGCTATAGTAATTTTACCCACAGAGGTAAAATCGACAGAATTAAGAAGAAGAGCGAAATTTGCGAGTCAAATACAGAGTAAGTCAAATACAGAGTAAGCCTTCGAGGAGAAGCATTCGTGAGCATTCTGTCGAATGGAACTTGTGTATGTTTTGCCAGCACTCAGAAGTAAAAAAATATGCATAATAGAGACCTTAAGATTGACGTTTACGGCAAACCACAAACCGCTGTGAAAGTTGAGGTTTTTGCTGTTGTAATTCACCAACTTTTACACAAATTTTGAAATATATCAAACATTCGTATAACTTACGAAATTGTGCACTAATCAATTAACAAAGTTTAGTCACCATTGGCGTTCTCGCCAAACCAGGAAACTACATCTTGAGGTTCGAGGTTTACCGTTGTACGCCTACGAGTGCCTTTAGGCGTTCAAGCATGAAATTTATACGCCAAATGTAACTTCAAACCTCAAGATGTAGTTTCCTAGTTTGGCGAGAACGTCAATGGTGATTAATCTTGTTTAATTGATTAGTGCACAATTTCGTAAGCTATACGAATGTTTGATATCTTTCAAAATTTGTGTAAAGCTGGTGAATTACAACAGCAAAAACCTCAACTTTCACAGCGGTTTGCGGTTTGCCGTAAACTTCAATCTTAAGGTCTCTAATGTATCGACAATGGCGCTTTCCAACATAATAATTAGTTTGGCACAATATGAGCTAGTTATGCGAGTTAGGATGGCAAACATTAGTGATCTTGTGGCATCTGAAGGGGAATATCATCTGAAGTGCTGGGTGAACTTTCAAAGAAGAATGAACAAGGTGGATAAACGCAAGCCTGAAACAAAAGATGCATGCCTGGAGAAAATATGTGCTGACGTACTGAAAGATTTTATAGAGGGGCATGTGTATGAAATGGGTAGCGTATGGTCGCATTACGAGATATTCCGCTTGATGGAAGATGTTCAGATTCCTCAACGGTACGAAACAAGAAGAAGCTCATTTTATGATGATGTGAAACGAATTCTGGGTGATCAAGCTGGTTTTGTCCGATCAATAGACCCAAAAGCTCATTTGTTGATTTATCCAAGTCAAACATACCAACTTGCATTAGCCCATCAACTTATAACTGCTGAGGATGAGGAAAAAGAGGCTGATAACATCCCCCCACTAAAATATAGCATTTTACCACAACTGGTTCATAGTGCATTGCACGTCCGAAGTGAATTGGAGAATACTGAAGGTCATAGCGATAGCTGGGGAGGGATCGATGATGACCACGTTAGACAAATTATGCCAGATAGTTTATACTTATTTATATCTATACTACTTGGGGGTACAAATGTTTTAGAATCTGAGACCGCTCTTACCGGTAAGTTACATAGTTATACATGTAACATTGCACAAGATATAATATATTTGGCATCTGGAAAGCAAAAGCTTTCACCAAAACATATAGGTCTAGGTCATCAAGTGACAAGGTCCGAAAAACTTGTAGACCTATTTCACGCAGCTGGCCATACAATTGGAATGGATACAATCAGAAGGATAGACACCACAATAGCAACCGACATCTTGGAAAGGTATGAGAAGAATGATAACGTCTATATTCCTTGTGAACTTACACCGTATTCACCTGGTCATGTTATTCTTGCTTCGTGTGATAACGTCGATGTGTTGGAGGAAACCATTGATGGAAAGAACATATTCCACTGTACTCAGATAATGTTGTGCAAAGAGGGCCAAGTAACAACGATCAGGCCAAGATTACCCAAAAATCGGCAGACCAAGAACAATAGATTATGGTAAAATGATCAATTTTCACCAACTGGATCATGCACCCTTCTTAAAGGAGAGGCCAACTCCCGTTCTCCATAATGACCTAGAAATAAATCAAGACACTTGGTTTGAAGAAACTACAGAACATATGGAGGCACAGCTAAAAAAATCACATGGTTATTGGCTCGAATGTACCACTCGCAGCAATCTATACCAGGATGGGCTGCTTTCAACGCATCAATTGGCGTGGTAATCCCCCTGTTACCACACCTGGAATGCTTCCTATACTTCAAGTTCCAGCAGATGACAACCATACAGTTATATTAGGGTAGCACGGGTGGCGGAAGCGGTTAGCGCGCTGCCTCTTACCACTGAGTTGAGCCTGTTTCACAACAGGTCGAGGTCACTGTTGGTACTCGCATGAGATCGGCAGTGTGCTCAAATAACTCATGTAAGTTGAGATTCTCTACTGTGCTTCGAGGGTTTTCCCCGGGTACTCCGGTTTCCTCCCTCTAATACTAACCCTTAGGAACTAACAATGGGGCCACAGTAATTGGCTGACGCTGTTGTGGACTCCCTGCCATTGAGGCGAAGTTGAATAAAAAAACAAAAAAAAAAAAAAAAACAGTGATGAATCGTATGAACCGTATACAGTGATTGCCATGGACCAATCCCTTTACAGCAAAACAAAAGAGCTCATCTGGGCAAATCAAGGCAGATTTTCACCATTGTATTTGAATCGCGCGTACGAGGCCACAACTCAACTGAAACAAAGTCCCTTCAACTCAATCATATATGTCGAAAGCCTGATAGATTTTTACTTTTAATTTGTTTAATATGGCTACGGGTGAAAAAACTCTCTTGGCAATTGAAAATATACAGGAAGATCTTTAAAATACATGTTCTTTGATACGACACAAACATATTAAAAATGCAACGTTTACGAAGGATCGAATTGACGTAATCGATCGAATTACTTGACGAGCTGCCCTGCGTGTCAATAACATTACAAGTATTCTTGAAACTAAGAAAAATCAACGCGAAAATATCATTGTCTACCGAATTTATAGATTTTTAGTTCAACAAGAATAATTTTCTTGTTTCAAGAATAGTCAGAATATTATTCTATGACGCAAGAATATCATTCTTGAAAGAAGAAAAAAGGTCTTCCGGATTATGTTGCCTAGATTAATTTTCTTTTTTTAAGAAATGTTTTCTTAAAACAAGAACTTTTTTCTTATAATTTTTCTTGAGAAGAAATAATTTCTCAAAATAAGAAAATTATCTAGACTTTGATTTTTTGCAGTGTAAGGTCTATAAATACGAAATATAACATTATCAGTTTTGTTTTGTCTAGTCTGTGGTTTTCTGTGTTAGAAACGGCGAACTGGTACCAGAACAATACTCTTCGACTCATCACAGTGTTAAAGTGTTAGTTGAGCGTACTGAAATTCTAAAGTCTAATGCTACAGTAGTGAAAGTATCGCTGATAAATTGGTTGAATAAAAATATAAGGTAGGCCAATATGAATTTACACTGTACCCATAAGTAAATATACTAAGTAAATTTCTTGCACATCTTATAAACATTAACTTAATTTGCGTTATTCAAAGAGTGCGTATATTTGAGAAATACTGAATCGAAATATAGGGAATGTAGTACTCCAAGGGATATTATGCTTTCATTCCAAGCTAAAGCAGAATGACACTGGGCTGGACGCCTGCTAAATTCCGTAAAATATACACAATTGCACAGCTATATTGCAAACAAATGAGGGGCATAAAGTAACACATAAACGACACCTTTTAGGGTACATTCCGATGTTTGAGTTAATTGAAGACACAAAAATGGTAGAAAACTATCGCGAAATCCTCAGAGAGACATTCCAACATTCAGACACTTCATCATTACTAGATTTGAGATAACGTGAGATAACATTGGTAATTAACAAGTAGGTTCTCTATAGTTTTATATCTTCTGACACCCCTGATGACATTAGTACAGTTTTGTACACATTCCAGAATTTACTTTTAGAAATGGAACAACGTTAAATGTCCCACAGTAAATAATACACAAAGCAAGTAGAATTTTACTATGTTGGTTATCTTAAAAGCAAGCTAGATTATATCCTTTGTCTCAGTGGTGAAGCTAGACATTAGAAACAGGTCATGCTATATACAGGTACATGTATTTTTATATTATTGAAACCTTTAGAAATGTATTGTCTTAGCCTAAGTGCACATTTATTGGAATAGCAAGACCAGTTGCCATGGCTAGCTTTGGATGAGCAAAACCTTTGGCCGCAATAGAATCTTAGGAGAATAAAAATTAATACACTATTTTAAAGATGGTTCGGTGCACTCTATGTAGATGACAATACCACCGTTCGATTCAGCGTTTTACGATCTCTTTAGTGAAGTAAATTGTGTTTGTCTACAACGCTATGCGGCCGATTTAGCCCCTTTTAAACACTCTGAATTTTGTTTTGTTTACAAATTAACAAAAATGTAAATTAATTAAATATTCATTTCGCTTTCCTACCTTTGGTTTACACGCTACACGTAAATACCACCATTGGATAGCTATTGACAATATCTTTACAACGACTCCATTTTTATTGAATTACGAAATAATCTAGCCCTTTAATTTTATGGCAATTCTCGTGAAAATGCTTTCTTTGTTGCGAAGCCGGTATTGTCGGCGCACGCTCGGACAACTTCGGAAGCTAAATCTCCGGGATCTTTGCCCCTATCGGCTTGAAAGTACCGGCAATCGATTCCTCGTGATGTTATTGCATAGTTCTACTGTTGCCAGAGAGTAAACACGTCTGGAGATATTTACATTTGAAACAACTGATCGTAAATATAGTTGTTCTAACCTTTGAGTCCAGCTCTAGGCCAAGGTGAACAATACATAAATACACCTTCTTTCGCCAGCTCCAAATATGCAGTATCTGTGTCAAGATAAGTCAACATATTATATACATGTATTAGCACAACCTGACAGCTTGATATGTAGCACATATAATAGAGTAAATATTGAATGCCAATAAACAGGCATCTCATAATTATGTCTATTTAGCCCATGAATATCCAACACTCTCCCCTTGACGAGCAAAATCGTCTGGCGTTAGACAGAGTATAACAATGTAGGGATACTAGGGTCAAATGAGGAAATTGCCTTGGGTAAACAGTTTGGTTAACCGGCTAACATTCGGCGCTCTCGCTTCAGCAAGCACAATCATCTAGTGTTAAACATAGTCATAGTAAACTAATGTATGGGGAATTAGGGCACATCACTAATGGTTAATATCTCAAGATAGGTACCGGTCAGGCATAATTTTAAAACATGTGCAAACACTGCTCACAGACAATTTTTCAATTTGTGCAGGAACATTATAGAATTCTGCAATATTAAGCAGTGGCGGATAGTAAGGAGGGACTCACAGAATCTAAAATCAGAATGTGTTATAATTTACAACTATACTAGGGAAAAGTCAGATTTAGTGCTCTCTACTCTTGGAACATACTGTAGGCATGATATAATTTAACATCTATGATCAACTTTTGAAGCAAGATATTTTTGTGTAAAAAGGGGGAATATTCTTGGTACTAAATCTCCACTTAATGTCCTCAAGCACTATTCTTATATTCTAAGATGAATGACACAGAGTAAACCAAGCAATATTTTGTGGCATTATGGAAGTGTGAGACAACTGCTCTATCTCATACTAGAGCAATTGCCTCAATCACTTCATTTCTTTATTTCATAATTCAAAATTACAAGACATTTCATTTAGCATATTACTTGATCACATTTCTGAGTGTTCATATAACTGTTAATGCCAAGGAGCAGCACTGATGTAGTTCTTCTTAGCGGGCGTAATGGGCGACCATGACGAAATGTAGATGTTTACGTCGCAGGTAATTAATCGGCTTTCGGTGGAAGAACAGTTCAAATTGTTGGATATATAGCGTCGTTGGTTTAAGCGTTTAGGGAGGTGGGTCGGTTTTTCGTGTTAGTCTTCGTTCCGCTGGATCCAAGTAAGAATGATATTGTAATATGGAATTACTAAACTATAACCAAGTATGTTTAACTATAGCGCCTTTGTTGTTCATGATTGAATCACGCAAGGTTTTAGGACAATGACGAACTATAAAGTGCTTCGTAGCCTACGGCTATACGCCGGCTTTGGCAAGCAAATAATGTAAGCTTTGTAGATGCGACATGGTCTGCATGTAAACAACGAAATATTTTTACAATACAGATGAAACTTATTGCCCAGAGTCTATAGTCAGTTTCGTCCATTAACAGTAATTTTTGTGGTAAAAAATTCTCATTTAATGTCCTCAAGCACTATTCTTATATTCTAAGATGAATGACACAGAGTAAACCAAGCAATGTTTTGTGGCATTATGGAAGTGTGAGACAACTGCTCTATATTTTGGTTTGTCTGCGATGAGCTGGGTGCTGAGCGGTTCCCAGGGCATATACTCGTAATTGAAAAGCTGGATCTTGAGGAAAGTTGATTAGGACTTATACTGATTTACAGCTTGGGCCCTAATCTGCCCAAGACATATACTTTTACCGCGCGGATTTGAGCTGGATCCTGAGTAAAGGCGGCTAGGACATATACTTTATAGCTGGATCCTAGTCTGCCCTGCAGGACATATACTCTGAGCTGGACCCTGGGAATTAATGATCAGAAAGATATTTGTGACATAATTATTACTGATCTGGCTCAGGACATATACTCATATGCAGAAATCACGCCGATTTTGTAAGTAACATTGGCTCTAGGCCAGGTTGAATAATTCCGTAAGGAAAACGTGAGGTCTATGGTAAATTTGCGACCTCATACTAGAGCAATTGCCTCCACAATCACGCAGCGATAGTGTGTGTGATCCCCATAGACCGAAGAAACGACGGGTGGGTGTTCCTTAAATATCTCAAGTTGTATCTTATTTTGATATCAAGGTTTCATCGTGCAAAATCACGTGCGATGGATGAAATCAAAACGCGAGGAATACTATATAATTATATGTATGCTGTTCAAATTGCGACCTCAAAGCTCGATGGTGCATAAATTCTCACAATAAAAATATATCAATCAGGCCTTCAAACATTTACATGTGATAGACTACAATAGCTGGACAACGGGCCCAGTTATTTTACATTCATCTCTTGGACCGGTTTCGAACTATGTGAAAATATACAGTATAATAGTGATGCGAAGCTGACCTATTTAGTATCGAAGAAACATTTCAGCTTACAAAATACAGCAGAATTTGGATGCATGACTCTGATTAACAGTATACTAGTTTAATAGTGATGACAAGAATGCCAATATTTGGATCTCTTGAGCTCAACTATTAATACAGTATATTTAGAGTAAGTTGATAAATATAAGCATTGAAAGTCCATATAAAATAAGATCTTGTACAGTAGCATTTGCTAAAATAATTTTAAATGCCAACTGTATTATTTTCAGTGTTTCAATTCAAATATTGTCGCGGCAAATTCAAATTTTAAGCGGGGACAACATGCTTAACATTCCCGAACGAAGATTGCAAATATTTCCTCACAAAATGGCTCTATTACACATAAAACATAACAACAATCTTACGTGAATAATATTCAGTAGTCGCTGATGTATTACTTCTGAAAATCCAGTTCATCTTGGGTAAAAAAAGTCCAAGAACACAAAGACACAAAGAAAATTATAATTTTTGAAAATATGGCCGGTGTGATGATTCTATCCCGTGGACCTTGGCGCGCGTACGACGAAGATTAGACATCAGTCTGTCAGTCCGCGCGCATTACGGAAATTATTAATTTCTCGTTCATTTCTTTGATAGAGTAACAAAACTCCAATCACCAGTAAATATTTCAGATTTTGTGTTATTTAAATAAATAGATAGCTCTTCTGAAATGTCGAGGAATAAAATACTACACAGAAATCGGAAATTGACCGCAGAAAACGTGAGCATACTGATACATCCCCCGATATATGTCAATATATTCGTATAGAAATATTATAGCATACACATTATCGTGGTTTATGATGGGATTTATTGTTATTACGGTGGCTCCATGCTGTTTTTTTTAAAACGGAAGTTTTCCGGGACTGCGAGAAGGGGGCAGAGGGGGGGGGGGGGATCGGGGACAATGATCTTTTATACATATTGTGATTTCTAGCTGAATACAAGTATGTTTTAAACATGTTATAATTTTTCACATCTATAAACAAGTAAGCTAAGGAAAAGATATATTCTAGGTATGCTAACTATAAAGGGCTTTTGTTAACGATCAGGTGTGTAATATCCGAGGTGTGTAAGATTGGGCAAGGTGGGTATGGTTGAAAGGTGTGTAATTAGCAAAGGTGTGTATTTGCCAAAAAGGTGCGTATAAATACACATCTTTAGTAAATGGAAGGTGTGTAAAGCAAAGGTGTGTAATTCCAAAAATACAAGGTGTGTACACGCACACACCTAAGGTGTGTAATTTTGTAGACAAGGTGTGTATAAATACACATTTGTTATCAATATTACAAAAGATGTGTAATTATATACCTTTTTTCCAAAACGGATGTGTATTAATACACACCTTAGGTGTGTATAATTACACACGGGGTTTTTAGAGTGTGAAAATACTTACAGTATTGTGAACTATATAGAGCATAATAGAAATAATCTTGAAAAGTGTTGGAAAACATGTATAAACTTCGAAAAAAGAGTTTCACTTTCAGCATGGCCATTGAGGCAATTTACTGTGAATTTGCAATCAATCTTCCAGGAAAACCGGAAAAGTTCACAGTATGCGCATGCAGTGATATTTTATGCTGATACGGGTGACTTATACACAGTTAATTAACGTGCACAGTCATGAAATAATACCTAAGTATGCATGTATGATATGTATGGTCTTGTATCTAAGTTGTCAGAAAAAAATAATTCAAGGCAGTTTTCAGGTACCAATAAGATATTTTGTAAGATGACAGTGATAAATCGTTGTTTCAAATTTTGTTGGGATAAAAGTTAAAACATTTTATCAGTTGTCAGTGAAACATGCAGAAGACATATCTTATCCGGACCTAAAGCTCTGTGATGAAAATTACATTTTGTATTTAAGTGTAATATAGTCCCGAGCCAAAGGCACAAAGCGCCGTTCCGGACGTAGGCACATGTTATCAATAGTATTAGCACTAAGTTTATTGTATACTTTCCATTCAGTATCGCAGGACTATTTTATTGTTACAAAAATATGAACAACACCCAAATCTCAAATAGTTGAGCAATCTTTGCTGTACATAATATTTATATCTATACAAATATTATGTAGGAAATATATATACTGTACCACTTATAATCTAGTTTTAGGCGGCTTAGCTCCCTATGAATGATAAATTGTAAACTATTTTCTACATTGACCAACATTTGAACGCCATTTTGACCAACTTGTAACACCTGCCTGTTCCGCAGGCCTTGGAAGCACTAGACATAATCATATATACTCATATTAGTAATCTTATATCAGGAAAACTCAAGCAAATGTCTAATTTCTGGTGGTAGTAATGATGTGGAAGCTTAGGCACATTTCTAAGAGCTTTACTAACTGCTAATATAAGCACCTGAAATCAAGTACTTGTGATTACAAATCGCACTCCTGCTTCGCGGTCTTGACTCAATTTTTTCACGGTTCAATTAACGTTATAGAGTTGGATTTATATCTTTCATATCCCCTCATGTATACGTATTTTTGTATCACAGTAAAACCACTTATTTAATTATATTTGCTTTTATGATTTGAAGTACATCAGCATGAGATATTTGCACGTACTGTGAACTCTTGCGGTTTTCTAGTTCACTGGAAAGTGAAAGTTTATTGATAAGAAATTTATACATGTTTATTGAAACTTTAAGACATTCAGATATACGGCTATTTCTAGTCTATGTGGTACATAGGCTGCAATTAAGTTTCGTTGAAATTTGCTTGATTCGGATTTGTGAGGTCGGATTCGGATTTGCGATATCACAACTGAAATAACATTATATAATACTCATTAGGTTTATAATAGGTTTAGACTTAGGGTCAGATAATGGTCAACAGATTAAACGTTAGATTAAGACAAGACCGAAGGGTTTAGTGTTCTTTTAGTTAAAGTTTAAGGGTGTTAGAAATGAATTTCATGTTGCGGGTGCCCTGCACAACCCGGGTAAACAGTAAAATGGCGACCGGCTGAATGAGGTATTTATTAAAAAATAGATAACAGGCATTTAGGCAGTTCTAACAGGTTCTAATATGTACTTTAAAAACAAATGATACTTGTTAGTGCTTATACTGATAATTGCCATTCTAAAACCTTTAAAATGTATCCCATCCCTTTTTGCTATTAATCAAAAGAGCAGACTTTTATATATATATTTCAAAAATTCATTAATTATTCATAAGCAAAATACAAAAGAAATGCATCTTTAATCAATCTTTCTACCATGTACTACAGAATTCATTAATAAAACATCAGTATCTTTAAATGTGATAGAACACTCATTAATAAAACATCAGTGTCTTTAAATTTGATTGAACACTCATTCAAAATTCACTCATTAAATTTTATCAACACTTTCTTATACCTTTCAAAAGCCATTTTCATTAAAAATAGCTTTAATGGCTAAAGTTTACACAATAAGTACACTGTCCTTTCCAAACTAAAGTACACCCAACTATACACACTGGAATATATAAATATATTCACCGAAACAAACTCGCTATAATCTGGGAGATTCCAGGCGTATTTTCGAATATTTGGCTTGTTATCCTTGACTCAAAGTTGTAACATGATAGCTCACGCCCCGTCGCGATATAGTATGGCCAGCGAAACACGATGGGTCTTTGCGATTAAAAGTTGGTAAAACATGCCTTTGCATAGCTTATGAAGGAACAAATACTCTGGTTTTCATAAGTTCTGCATCGCGTTCAAAAATTGAAGATTTTCGAAACGTTAATAGGGATTTCTACTACGAAATCACACATTTGTGCACTACTTTTGTCACGTGACGAAAACTTCAACATAGTTGAGGGAAAGGTCACGTGTCCCTTTGAAGTTTGCCGGGCTTCGAAACCCTGTCGTATATATTAACTATGTATAGATGATGTCTTGTCCCTGAAGTGGTTAACGTTAAGAGAACAACGCGAATGGAACACCCTCAAAGCTGCTCATAAAGCGATTCATTGCACAATAGATTGGCCGAATTATCCGACATTAAAATTACTGAACACTCTCGAGTTCTTAGATCAAAGAGTAGTATACAACTTGAAATCCCGTTAATTAGCAATACATTTCAAGACCAATCGGCAAAAGTTTTTAATAGTTTACCTATACTGCATACATGAAACGAGGAATTGTACGGACTACAACGTATTTTGTCGAGAAGGCAATATCAAGAACTCAGTAGAATTTTATTCATTGTGCATGAATGTTGACGTAGGCCTACATTGTTTTGTTTTCTCAATTTAATTAGTTTTAATATTTGGATATTTCGTTTTCACGAATTAGTAGCATATCTACAAGACTACATATATATAATCTGTACATAGAATATTGATTGATACGCGAAGAGCCACTTTGTGGATGTATTACCAATAAATCATTATTATTATTATTATTATTATTATTAAGAGCCACTTTGTGGATGTATTGCCAATAAATCATTATTATTATTATTATTATTAATTGATGACAAAAAAAGCAATTCACACGCAAATGATTAATAAATTCATGTGACCATTCATTACATCCTATTATTTAGGCGCCCGATTACATATCATTCTGTTTTGACAGATATTTAAGAGCAAAAAAACACTTTTAATATTGCACAAATTTATATTTGTAGATTTTGCTAACCATAAAAATTATTGGACTATATTAAGCCCAACTGTTTCTCACTTTGAATAGTTTAAAGTACATGTCAATTTGTTATGTATCCGATATGCATCTTCTTGTTTGTCTGTAGCATCACCATTTTACATTTTGTCTCATAGAATTACACAGTTATATAAGAATTTTCAACACCTATAGTCAGGCTAGTGTTTTGCAATTTCTAAGAACCAGTTTAACAAAAATAGCACCATATGGCTGTTTATAACACTTGTTTACCAAATTCTATAATTATCTCAGAGCTCTGTTTTGCGCACTAAACTATTCCTGTCGCGAATCTCAGGCAACTCTTGTTTTCTGATAATATTTTGAACGCGTGCTTCCAGCGTAGGTATACACGATATGCTGCGGTTCTTTAAGGAAAAACTATACCGGGTGGGGCAAAAAAAGGTACGACTGTTTGATTTAGCATAACTTAAAAACTAAAAGAGTTATTACATTTAAACAAGTTGCTTTGAATTCAGCGATGTCTAACCTAAATTTTGATATATGCCATGTGCATTTTCATGCAATATTGACTGAGATAGCTGCGTTTAAACTTGACTAAACACTTTTGGAACTGTCGAGAATTAGCTAAAAACGGCCTATTAAACTAATTTGACAACCGTGACCATTTTATCGTGAGTATTATTTAAATGAAGTGAAGTTGAAGTTAGAAATGTTTCTTGAATAGATATGCTCTTTTATTCTAACATTTGGCCTTCTAACTTCAACTTCACTTCATTGAAACGAATACTTGCGTAAAATGCTAATGGTTATCAAATTATTTATTAGACCATTTTTAGCTAATTCTCGACACTTCCAAAAATGTTTACTCAAGTTTAAACCCAGCTATCTCGGTCAATATTGCATGAAAATGCACATGGTACATATTAAAATTTAAGTTAGACATCGTTGAATGTACAAAAGCTTGTTTAAATGTGATAGCTCTTTTAGTTTTTAAGTTATGCTAAATCAAACAGTCGTACTTTTTTTTCCCCACCCGGTACACGATAAATTCAACAAGAACTTCGACGTTTCGAGCGAAGGTCCTTCGTCTGGATGTTCTCCAGCTGATCGCGTAAGGGGGGAGCTTGGAGAGGTTGTGAGGATTTTAGAACAAGTTTTTTTCTCCTTGTCCTCCCCAACATGTCATCCACGTGCTCAACTTCTGTATAGAGGTCTGGATACGAGTCTCGTTGATAACACAAAGGGTGTTAAAACAATTACAAATTGATAACAAAGAAGGAAATTCACACGAAAATAATGAATAAATTGACATGATCCATTCATTACATTATATTAATTAGGTGCCCGATGACATATCATTCTGTTTTAACAGATTTATATTTTAATAAGAGTAAATTCATTCCGATTGAAAAAAAACACATTTATTATTGTACAAATTTATATTCGTGGATTTTGCTAATAACCATAAGAATTCTTGGACTTTATTAAGTCCAACTGTTTCTCTCTTTTGACGAGTTTTAAAGTACACGTCAATTTGTTATTTATCCGATATGCATCTTTTTGTTTGTCATGTAGCACCACCGTTTTACATTTCGTTTCGGCTTTTACATTCATATCATTAACACTATAATTATTATTGTGTAAGTAATGGAGATATTAAGTTATCGTATTATATATTTACAACTTTATTTCATTTGAAATTATGGAGTTTTCACGATACAAAAACTCGTGTACGTAGCAACATTACTTAAATCAACCACAGTATAGGTCGTATTCTGTGGCACGTTATCGTTCAGTTTGGTTGCCCGGGTTCGGGCATTACTTGAAAACAAGATAAATAATTAGGATTAATCATACAAAGCCCAAATCCGGTTGTTTGCACTTCGAAAAACCTGCAGTTTTCGAGTGTTTCTTCTTCGAAAATTCAAGAAATCAACATATTTCGCAATCGATGACCACCTTTTTTTAAGGGTACTTGGTGTAATATGCACTATATATACTGTTTTCGTGGTTCCACATTGATTTTTACATGAATTAAGTTTCTCAAACATCCGCTGACATAAAGAAAATATGGCGTTTCAGAATTATTGTTTTTTAGTCATTTTGATGGGGAAAATGGCAAATTTTACCGAAGTTTCATTCCAAAAGTTGTTTGGATTGAAAAAATATATGGCTATCGCTTGACGGGGTTCAAAGGGATGTTACGTGGAGAAATATTCAGTTTTATTCGCGGTAATATGAGGGGATATAAGTGACAATACTAGCGAAAACATTTACCGTGGAAACTGTATTTAATTGTTTATTACTGGCAGAGGTCTTGGCAGATTCAATATAGAACTTTGCTTTGTCATGAAAAACTGTCTGGTATCAGAACCTGTGTTGTGGGAAATCTTGTTCCGTATATACAGATGCAAAATGGTGACATATACGTTGATCAACAGAATAACAACAACATGGAACATTCTTCCTGATGAACTGAAACTTTAGCCTTATCCAGATTTAAATCGCTACTTTATGTATATTACTATTCTGCCATAAATATAAACTATGAACCTGAAAATCCCTGGACTTAGAAATAGATCTGTTTTAAATGTGTTACTGCTCGTGGTCTAGCCTGCGTAGCGACGCTCTCCTGTTGTTCTTAACACTTGTATTGTTCTCTTATTTTAATTTAATTGTATATTATATTTATATAGTATTTGTTATAGGGCCTGCAGTAATTGGTGTATACTGCTGAGGTGACCCTGACACTCCTTTATGTGGAAAAGTTAAATAAAAAAATATTAATTGGATTTTGTAGCATGTTCACCTAGTCAGCTACCCTGGGATTTCCCATCAAAAACAATGATAGGTGTTATATCTACATTCTGTTTCGTGAGAATGAGCTCCTTCCTTTTAGAATATACAAATTAGAATTTTGAACTTAACTCTTTCAACCTGAGTCACAAATCATCAGAATCTGCAAGTTCTTCTTCCTCATCAGAATGGGTCATAGCATAATCTCCCTCATCTTCATTAACTCCAGCTCTATTCTGGCAATCACAACATGTACATGTACCCTGTCTTACACTTGCACTCAACACACTCAAGCAAGGATATGATAGCCTGTGTTCCAGTCCACTTTACACACACAACAGTGTAGTGGACTGGAACACAGGCTAGGATATGATAGATAGACAGTAGATATGCTCCTTTAAATCCAGAATATGTTCAGATGACGTATCGTCCCCAACCTGCGACAGCCTTTCCCAATATATCAATACAGCAAATTTTCAAACAGCATCATGGTCTCAGTGTTGGTGCTGGCTGGACACTCGCCAATCAAGAGCTGGAGATTGTCTGGATGACATGTCCCCCTCCCCCCGTGTCCCACAATCTTTGCTTGAGTGCAAGTGCATCCTCTGAATGTGGGCCCTATAACAAATACTATATAAATATACAATTACATTAAATTAAAATAAGAGAACAATACAAGCGTTAAGAACAACAAGAGAGCGTCGCTACGCTGGCTAGACCACGAGCAATAACACATTCTAAAGAGATCGATTTCTAAGTTCAGGGATTTTCAGGTTCATAGATTATATTTACGGCAGTAGTGTAATATACATAAAGTAGCGATTTAAATCTGGATAAGGCTAAGGTTTCAGTTCATCAGGAAGAATGTTCCATGTTGTTGTTGTTCTGTTAATGAATGTATATGTCACCATTTTGCATCTGTCTATACGGAACAAGCGATAGCCATATATTTTGTCAATCCAAACAACTTTTGGAACGAAACCTCGGTAAAATTTTGTCATTTTCCCCATCAAAATGACTAAAAATAGGTACGCTAAGCGTATTTGCATCTGCTCATGGTGATGCCACTGTTGCACATGAAAGAGTAATATTCTACAATTCTACTTTGGCCCTACATTGTATAAGTTATACACATTTCGTACAAAAACGTACACTTCATTCAACCAGTAACTTGTAAAGAATAAGAGATTGACATTTAAAATAATATATTTTTATAAATATCACATATTATACACAATGGAACAAGGTTTTCATATTAATTGTTAAATGAGGTTAGATTTATGCCAGACACTTTTAAATCAGTACATATCACAATTTAAAAGGGCTGATATAAATGCCACTTTCAGAACCTATTTCGGTAATATAACAAAGATTTTATTCAATTTTATGATGTTGATAGTCCATAATGTGAAAAAATTATAGGTGCCTGATGTCGCCAATGCACACTCGCACAGTGTTAAAAGCATTTTTAAACATATTGATACATGACGTCAACATTTCTCTTGTTTTAATATATAAATGGAAGTATTTAATTTTAGAAATGTGATAGTCGGGGTTGAATGAACACAAATGTACTGTTTATAATTTTTCAAGTGAGTGTATTAGCAAATAAGTCCTGTATTAGAGGCCATTCATCAGTAGCAAAAGTTGACAAGGTTGAAAATCAGAAGTACATCCTTGTATATAGTTCTTGAATAGTATGTATAATAAAATATAAAAGTAGGGTATATAACACAGCATACCAGATCCATATAATAATATTGTGTTGTGGGTAAAATTCAATACATTAGACAGAATAAGTCGGTTCAGTTCTGTACATTGTCTTTGAGTGCCAGAAATAAGATCCCATCATACGACAGATGGTTGCAGCTGTTGATGACTTGATGTTAACTTATTCTCTTTACTCTTGTATTAAAATATACATGTATGCCAGTGAGTTTTGTATGAGATTGTTCTACAAGTGAGGTGTTGCTGTCCTGACAAAATTATCCAGCCAATATCCAATGGTTTCCTTCATGATTGTTGTATTCGTCTATAAACAAACCAGACTGCTAAGTTTGCTGTGCGCACAGAAGATATTCCATGCGCATTTTCGAGCTGATGTGCGCATTTTTTTGATAATTGAAGTCATGTGCACAATTTGCGCACAATTTGATCTTTCAAGAAAGAGATTTATTAGATAATTGAAGTTTTTCCTCATCTAAATGTGCACATTTTGTCTCATATGTGAAATATATGTGCGCCCATATTTTGGCAAGAAAAATATTCTGTGCGCAGTTAACAAAGTTAGCAGTCTGGTAAACAAAGGCAAAAAATAACTTTTGTAGAACATGCAGCAATACATAAGACAATATATAGTATTATAAGGGGAGATGGGGAATATATAGCACGGATTTGATTGATTTGCCCTCCGATTGCTCCGACTCCAAAAGCCATCACAAAATGTCAAAATCTGCTGTAATTCACACAATTAAACTTTAAGAATTCATGTTTAACTACTTACCAGATGAGGATAAGTGTCCATGCTAGATGGCAACAAAGCAGGATGATTTCTCAAGTAAAACGGCGAGAAAAACGGAACAACTTTTCAAGTAAAAATCAATATATTTTTCGCAGCAAAAATGGCGAACACAATAACTTGAATAACATGAGGTCAATTCAGGGTCAATTGGACGGTTGTAAGCTAATCGCTGATTGGCTGATATAAGCTCGTCGCTGAATGGCTACAAGCTAACGAACAAACTTACATTACTTACTTACACGGTCGACAGCAATATATTCTGCGCAAGCGCAGATACAAAAACAATAATTCTGAAACGCCATATTTACTTTATGTCAGTGGATGTTTGAGAAACTTAATTCATGTAAAAATCAATGTGGAACACAAAATACACTATATATAGTGCATATTACACCAAGTACCCTGAAAAAAATGGCGGCGATCGATTTCGAAATATGTTGATTTCTTGAACGTTTTTCGAAGTGCAAACAAGCGGATTTGGACATTGTATGATTAATCCTAATTATTTATCTTGTTTTAAACCGGGCAACGAATTTCATTTTCTAAGCGACTTTTCGTGCCACAGAATACGGCCTATGCGTCCAAAATGTTAAATCTCCAAATGAAGAAACCACACTTAGCGAAATTCAACAAGTGATGCTATACAATGTTTAACCTTATTCTATTGAATTGCGAAAAAGATCTCGCGGATGAAATCGACTTAGATAATGTCGTAGAGAAGTGGGCTAAACAACATGCCCGACGTATAGCTTTAAGACATTTTATCAACGATTGACATTGAATTCTGGACAACAATACTTTTATGTGTAATACTCAGTAGAAATAATTATTCGTAATGTAATATGTAAGCAGTCTGGTTTTATAACTAATAAGTGTGATAAGATATATATGAAACAACTTGCTTTATTTGTGTACGAGTACAGGAAGGTATTCGGAAATTTAGTGTTTTTATTCGGGAATTTTGGCTCGACATCCCCTCCCCCTGGAGAGAGGCTAGGTACGGCTCTGACAATAGGTTTTCATCGTGCGCTATGCCTATAGTCAATTTTCAATCGTTTAAAACAACCATGAAGCTAGCAAAGAAGCTTCGCCATCTTTTCAATATCATCGTGAAATAAATTACAAGTACAATTGTAAAATAATTCTAGACTGTATAAAATTCTCGACTAAAGCAAAAATTCCTCCACTGAAAAAAATTCTCGACTTTAAAAATATTTTCAACTGTAAAAATATTCTCGACTGTATAAAAATTCTTGACTGTAAAAAAATTCTCGACCAGGAGAAAAATTTCTCGACCACAAAAATATTCTCGATTAGGAAAAACCGTTCTCGACAGCGAAAAAATATTCTCGACCCGAAAGATATCCCTTCCGATGTTACAGTTGAAGGTGTCTCCAAAAGTCAAAGAGTGGTAGAGCACTTCATTGGAACGATAAAATATCTAAATGAGATATATGATTATCTTACGAAACGAAAAAGGAATATAATTATATGATGGTAGCATGAACCAGAAGCCAGGGGCGTTGGAAGATTGTTAAACTTAGGGGGGCCGACTCCCACGAGGTGCCGCCATGGTTGGCGCCGCGGAGCGAGAACATTTTGAAAATTTGGAGTCTCTAAATCATCGGAAATGGCATTTTCAGAGTCTTCCCTACCTCTTTCGTTCATTAATATATATACAATTTCAAATACTTCTAGCTTCGAATTCAAATATTTCGCTGCAATTTTCTTTAAATGCAGTTATTTGGGGGGGGGGGGCGAAAGCTATTCCGGCCCCCCCTTTTAAAATATTGGGGGGGGGGCGCGGCCCCCCGGCCCCCTGCTTCCTACGCCCCTGCCAGAAGCCACGGGCAATGAAATATTGTTACAAGTTGAGGACATTGACCAAGCAGAATGAGCATATAATGCATGATCTTCGACATGTTATGACTGAGTTGCAAACAAAGGTTCACTGTAGGAAAGGTAAGAAAGTGACAAGCAGAGGAACACTAGGAGAGAAAAGGAGAACAGGTCAAAAGTAAAAAGGGAGGAAAGAATCGTTCGAGAAAACGACGATACTTTGAGTAGTTCATCTGATGATGAAGTGCCAATTTACTTATTTTAATATTTAATATATGGAGATTTTTTACATTGGAACTTTTAATATGTCTTTCTTGTGCTACATGTAGTTGCATATAATTATTTTCATCAACATAGGACATTTTGGATTAGTAGAGTTTAATAATTTCTAGATACAATTTTTGGTATGATGATTTTTTTACGCAACCACTTTACTCTTCAATATTTTTCTTACTCAACCTTGGATATGCCCAAATTTTTTCTTACCCAACCATTTTCTCTTCGGTCCCACCCCCGACCATTAATAATGACCGGTCCATAAGACTTTTTTACATTGCCAGTGATCAGTATCCCAATATTGTCTATCTCAATCTAGCAAGTCTGAGTTTGCCTTGCCCCCCCAGTGATCTCCAGAGCTGTTCTTGTAAAATCCTGGCAGAAGATGGGAGGACAATCTAGGGTCAATGAGACCCTAGAAATTTAAAATTTCGTGTTCTGAATCTATGTTTGCCCCCCCCCCAGGTCAACACCCCGGCTACGCAACTGGAAACATGCATGTCTGCAGATTGTACTATTTATATAGGCAGTTCCAACAGGATCTAGTTTGTTCCTCAAGAACAAATGTTGCAGATTTAGTGTTTATACTAATAAATGCTATTTGAAAGCCTTTGATGAATTGATTAAATGTATCCGAATACTATTTAGAGTATTATAAAGAAGAGAGCATGTTTTTGGTCATGTACAATTATTCAATTACGTATGCAGCAGCTGGAAACTGCCATTAACTGTTATGCCAGCTCACCAATCGTCCGTGACCTAGCTGTTATATAGGTTCTTACGGCTGAGCTAACCGTTTAAAGGCCATGTTACGCGGGGAAATTTTTGCTGCGACTTGCAACGCAATTTCTGCACAGAGCCATGTTATGTAGAAATGTACGCACAGAAAAACAGTGAACATGGTCCGTGTTTCACTTCACCGATATAATCATTCTCATTCATTTCGTTGTTGTCTTCTGGGCATGTTTACTAAGAAAAATATCGGCAAAGTAAAACGATATTCACGCTAACAATTTCTCTGCGAATATACTTTTTACATAACATCGCTCTGTGTCCGAAATTGGGTTGCAAGTTGCAGCAAAAATTGTCCCGTGTAACATGGGCTTAACTGCCGGCCAAATCCCAAACTTACTTGAAACAACATGATCTCTTTACAAACCTCGGTATTCGTGAAACATCACAGGCAATGTTCAAATTACTAGAGAAAATATAGTTTGATATGCATGCATAAGTTTTTAACAGGAATGCGGGAAATTAACACAAACTGTAGGGGTGATTGGGACCCTACTAAGACAATCCAAATATTCTCCTTTCGCTTTTCTCAATCCGTCGTTTAGAAACTTAAGAAAATCAACCAAAAGTGTCTGACTTGTCGGAGTAGTGAAATACTTACAGAAGTTAGGTATGTATATTGAATGTTTGACTTCTGATGGATACTGACAGTTTGTATAAATATCGTACGTACTATAGGCTCTAATCATGATAGGCATACATCAACGACTCGTTCAGTGACGTGTCATATCCATATATTACTTTAACGCAACGCTGAGGCCAGATTGTTGGCTTGTGGCAATGCTTATCTGAAATAGACGTGTTGTATAGTTTTGACATATTTTACGTCGCATATTGATAAATATCATAGAACATGAAAATCTTGCGATGTCTATGCTATCTGGACTGTGCAACCAGATTGTTGTATATAATTCGAAAGACTGAGAAATTGTGTGCAATATTGGCGAGTTTGAAAGTAATCGTATCAGTTATTAATTAATGTTTCCTGAAAATATACCTTGTATTTTCACCGGTCCAATCCTAAAGTGTGGCATAAGTAAATTTGCGTATTTCTTTGCTTGTGCCAGAAGATTTTTATATATAATTTAAAAGACCGCTAAATTCTGTACGATATACTCGAGTGTGAAAGCGATCGTATTTGTTGATTGTGCGCAGAAGCTTTTTGAAATACATGTGTTATATACATGTACTATTGACATATTTGACCTCGCACTGTATCATATAAGATGAAAATGTTGCACAATCTGTGCTTGTGCGACAAGATTGTTCATTGTGTATGTCATTTGAAAGATTGCAATTTCTGTGTAATATATAGTATAGTGGTTGATTTCGCGTATTAGGTAAATACTCAATCGAATAATCCTTTGAATTACGATGTTTGTTTGTGGGTACCATAAGACCTTTATAAATCATTTAAAGGATTGCAGAATTCAGTACAATATACTCGACTTTGGAATCTTAGATTTCTCCTACAAATAAAACCAAGCTAGCAGGCTGCTCCGTAAGGCATTTTTTCAATAAATTACGCCTGCTGGAGTAGAATCTGTGTGAGGGCCTTTTCCCATGAAGTTTAGTCTAAATTGACCAAACCTCAGCCTTGGCATCCAGGTATCCTAATCAGTTAGACATTTCAAGACAAAGATAGAGGTGCATTTATTATGAAAGGAAGGCAGGCTTCCTTATTAATGACAAAAAGGCCCAGTTTACAGGAAAATCTTGCCTCACTACTGGGGAAGCAAAATACCTACTTATTTGGGGGTAAATGCCCCAGTCAATGGTTATATAGATTTGCTGCACTGACGAGGCGTTGGATGCCAAAACATGCATTTCTGCAGATTGTACTATTTATATAGGCAGTTTTAACATGATCTGGTTTGTTCTTCAAGCAAAATGTTGCAGATTTAGTGTTCATACTAGTCTGATAAATGCTATTTGAGAGCCTTTGATGAATTGATGAAATGTATCCGAATCCTATTTAGGGTACTATAAAGAAGAGAGCATGTTTGCGGTCATGTACAATTATTCAATTACGTATGCAACAGCTGGTAACTGCTTTTAACTGTTATGCCACCTCACCAATCGTCCGTGACCTCGCTGTTATATAGGTTCTTGCAGCTAATCTAGCCGCTAACTGCCAGCCAAGTCTCAAACTTAATTGAAACAACATAATCTCTTTACAAATCTCGGTATTCGTGAAACATCACAGGCAATGTTGAAATTACTAGAATAAATATATGTTGATATGCATGCATAAGTTTTTGAACAGGAATGCGGGAAATTAACACAAACTGTAGGGGTGTGATTGGGTCCCTACTAAGGCAATCCAAATATTTTCCATTCGCTTTCCTCAATCCGTCGTTTAGGGCAAGAAAAGGGCCTACTTATTGGGGAGGAGGGCGGGGGTAAATGCCCCAGTGGTTATATAGTTAAAAATGCCAGGCTAGCTCGTTTACTTTGTTTACACCCATCAATGAATAAATACGTTACATATAGTTCAAGTTATCACTTGGTTTTAACAAAAAGAACCTTCAAAAGAGCTAGAAAAACGGTTTCATAAAATCTACTTTCGAATGATTGAATACAGTTGAATCTGAGGGCTATAATGAGTCTGAATCCGAGGCCGAATCGTAAGCCCAATCTGCGGCTATCTTCATACTGGTAAGTAAAGCATTTGGTCCTTGCCCCTAATGCATATTGTCATTTCTTCGCTCAACCGCTGGCGCTGAAATTGTACAAAACATAGACAAATTTTGTCTATACCCTTGTAAGAGGAGATTTTTAAAATCTTCACTTAATATTTTTGTTGTTTGGGGGCCAGATTGTATCTTTAGCACATCCATTTTACCCGTAGTGATGTATTCTGAAAACGTATTGAGTAATAACGTATTAATAATGTGTGGGCACAGATCGGAAAGTGATTTGAATTACCTATTTTTAGAAACAAAATAAGTAAACAAAACACAAGCTTGAGCAGTGCGAATTTGACTGCCACTTTAAGTGTATAAGCAGGTCTTGATTCGGTTTATTAATTGCATTGCTTCTTTACTCGTGCAGATTTATGAAAGAACAAAGTAATTAATGCATACTTGCCGATTATGCACAAAGTACTTAAAATTTAACTTCAGGTGGTCTGAGGCCATCCACTACAGTAAAAACAATTTCAACTTGCAAGTAAATATTAGGTGGTTACCTTCTTAATCCCTGAGCCAACGACGCGTCAGCGCCATGCGCCAAAGCCCTGGGCAAGGGTAGTAATTCCGCTCGGCTATTTCCACCATGGAAAAATCTTTCAATTATTTTAGTCATTCTCACATTTTGTAGAAAAAATGTAGAAAAAACTTCCAAAAAAGTGTAAAAGTGTTACCATGGCGACCACAGATGGCGAGCACTAATTTTGCCACAGCGACATATCTCACTCAGCGGCCTGCTTAATTAAATATCAATACTTCATGTGAAAATACGTAAAATACAACACCAACAATGGATCTTAAAGACGCCAGTAAAACCCCATGAAGGAAGTCAAAATCTTGGACATAGCCCCTTGAAACTAATACTCGCAATATTACAAAGTAAATGTGCATCGACGAAATAATTTTCGTGACCCCGTCTCCCCAAGTTCAATGTTGTGAACAAACCAGGAACAACTTTGTTAATTTATCAAGACGCATGCAAGCTCAACATTGAGTTGGGCGAGAAGGGGTTTAAGAAGCGCAAAATTATTTTATAGGGCATTTACCATAAGGAGTACGCGAATTTTACATAGAAGGAATGGTAGTCTCAACCAGATATGTCCAAGATTGTCTGAATGTAGACATTTTGTATGCATGGAAAGGTTTGTGAGTTATGGTTAGAAAGCCACATACTTTTGTGTTATGATGAAGGAATACTTGTTCAATAAATGATACGTTGCAGGTATTATAGTGAACCAAATTATACAACCATAATACAAAACGTTTGAGGGGATACAAATAGTGATATTATACTGTGGGCGAAGTAAATTTTTTATTACGACATATTTAGACGTCCAGATAAAATAAACGGTCTATTAGACATATGGTACACTCAGCTTCTAACTTACTCCATATCTTCATCGAAAGATTTGTATAAATGAATATAAAAACATATCCAACACTTGGTATACAGAAATTGATCATGATTAGTAACAGGATGTACTTACAAAATAGCTATTGGCATTAATATGCAAACATTCTCCGGCCTATCTGAGCCGATTAGGCATTGCTACAGCATAGCTACGAATTTCAGAAAAACGAAATAATTGTCAGGCTAAACCATGCATATATGGCAATCTTAATAGGATAGGCTCACT
Organism: Trachythela sp. YZ-2020; assembly: GCA_016169945.1. Taxonomy (NCBI): domain Eukaryota; kingdom Metazoa; phylum Cnidaria; class Anthozoa; order Malacalcyonacea; family Clavulariidae; genus Trachythela; species Trachythela sp. YZ-2020. Next base: position 230,004 of record JADLSH010000327.1, on the reverse strand, counting down.
TTTAGCGCGTTATATTGCAGTATAGAGACCATCAATTGGGAACAAAGTGCCGCACTACTATGAATGTTCAAATAGGCCTTGATACGGAATTTCGAGTATGTTCCTATGATTTTAGAAGCATAAACGTTATATAATATATATTAAACCATTTAAAACGATTAACGAGAAGATTTGATGTCGTTTGGATGGTTAACGGGGATGACAGCGAAATACTATAGTAAATTATAGGTCTAGACATTGTTTCAAATTGGGTTCGCCGTTAACCGTTGAAAAGCCCCGTTAACCGTACTTTAATCAAACCATGATAAAGATTACAGTTGGTTAACCGTCTAAAAATCTGGGGTTAAATTGTCAGTTTTAAAGTCGACACTCAGTTGAGACTCAGTGAAGTATTGCACACATGACGTCATGTTCTGATACAAAATAGCAACCACATGACAGTTGGATAATTGGATTAAATTCCAAGACTAATGTAGCTGTGCATTTATTGCTAGAGGACAATTCTGAAACTCGTCCTTTCAGTCTGGTATGAATAGCTTTAATTAAGCAAATGCCAACTTCTCACTTTAGATGTACCAACAAGTACAAATTTCAAGTTGCACGCGTATTTCGAGATACATAAATTTTTTTTTCAAATAGCTAATATTATACTTACTTTCTAGACGAACGAAAAACTATAGCTCAGAAACCAGTACTAAGATAAATATCCATCGTTTAGACAATATGACTGAAATATAACGTCAAACACTTACGTTATGTCGTACAATTAAGTTCAGTGTGTTTCAGACTGAATGTAGACATTTTGCATGCATGTGAAATGTTTGTGCATGAGTTATGGTTAGAAAGCCACATACTTTTGTGTTATGATGAAGGAATAATTGGTCAAATTGTAGTATGCACAACCATAATGCCAATCGTTTGAGGGGATACAAATAATAATATTTATACTGTGAGCGAAGAAAATTTTTATTAGAACATATTTAGACGTCCAGATAAAAGTAAACTGTCTATTAGACTGCATATGGTACACTTCAAGTACATATCAATCATTAAAAGATTTGTATATATGAATATAGTAACATATCCAACACTTGGCATACATAACCCTTGAGACCATTACTCGCAATATTGCAAAGTAAATGTACACAAACAAAATCATTTTCGTGACCCCCTCCCCCTGTTCAAAGTTGTGAACAACCCAGAAACAACTTTTGTCCATTTATCAAGACGGAAGCTCAACATTGAGTTGGGGGACAAGGGGTTTAAGAAGAGCAACATGATTTTATAGGTAATTTATCATTAGGGGTATGCGAATTTTGCATAGAAGGAAAGGTAGTCTCAACCAGTTATGTCCAAGATTGCAGCCTGGGTTCCCGAGATCTACGTTTCCATGCTATTACTATTAGACTATTCAGCGTCAAAGCATCAACGCGGTTACCATATACCAAATAGTTTAAAGCTGTCTGCGGCGCTGGTGATGGTTATATATAAAACCACAGACATTTAACATCGAAATGTGTCGGGAATATATTCGTATATTGCCTCAGTCGTTTTGTTATACTCTGTTCATCTCAAAAACGTGATGATGCGAAATTCTCATATTGGTTAAAATTTCATTATAGAAATTGGTTGAAATGTTTGTTAAAATTTTATTGAATATTAAAAAAACCCATTATTTTTCATTCTATTGAGAGTTAAGTTTCTAGCGCAATGTTTCTGAATGAATAAAAAACTTTATTTCTCCACGATAGATAAATCAGCATAGCTGGTTGGGTCGTGCATTTAGATACATGCATGTACAGATTAGTATAAAACATTAATCTAAAAATATATACAGTCCTAAAATATACTTAATTAATAACTGCTGTCCTTGTGTTTAATGACAGCTACAATTGGGTCGAAGTTAATTTTACTAATGTCGAATTTGCTTAGTGAGCGCTTAAATTCGTTTAGGTTATTTGTTATGGTACTACGGCGATATATATGAGATATGTGACTATGTGAGGCAAAAGTGAATGATTTGCAGGAAATTCCCTCACTTGTAGTCGCATATAAAACTTGCCGTAAGTAGGCTAACCCCCCCATCCAGCGTACAAAGGGATGCCGACAATGACGTCATACCGCCAATGACGTAATGACCGGAAATACCCGCCCACATTCGGAATTAATGATGTACGTTCATGAATTAATGATGTACGTTCATGAATTAAAAACGTTCATGAATTAATTACCCGCCCACATTTGGAATTAAGTATGCACGTTCAACTACGTGTTTCCGATTTTAACCAAGATGACGTAATGACATGTTTAGTTATATTTAGTGTGCATTACGTAAATGTACTATACATGCCTAAGCAACGCTTTTATTCATGCCCTGTTCATAAATATATAGTCCCTCAATTCACTGTTCATATTCTGCAAACTGTTCGTTAATTGTTCATACTTTTCTTCTTCAGAGAGTCATTATAGGCTTTTAGCCTAGCATGTAATGCACGACTTGAAGTAGTGACTTTAAGTTGTATTAACCATGCTAATGTTTGTTGTTTTTTCGATGACGATAGGCGAATACTTTGTTCGCTCAAGCCACGCTCGAGACCACGCTTGCTTATTCTGAGTTGAGATTTTATTTGGCCAAGTGTAAACAGGTCTTTTTATTGCCGATCATTGGGTAAACGTTTATCCATGTTGTCTTGAAGCTATATGTATGTCTTGTATCTATGCTAGGAAGACTTCTGATCTTACTCACACTAAAGTGAACACAGCACTAAGGCTATATACGCACAGGCTGTTGCTTGCGAAGTTGAAAATTGATACCCCCACATGAAATACTTTGATAATCACGCATTTATCAAGCCAATAGTGATTTCCCACTGACTAAGTTTTATTACTAGCTTACTAGCTTAGCTGTGAGATACAAAGGATTTGAATAATTTTTGACCGCTAATTGGAATATAAAATAATGATTTCCGACTTAGCTGCATGAGTCTAAGTAAAACATTTTGATCTATGCACACATATTTTGTTAGTCAGAAACTCATCCTCAAAATATACACCTAGTTAGCACTGATAAGACCTTTTTATTATGACATTACACAATCGTCTCTCTCTCCTTTTGCGATAAAAATATGGACATGTTTGTGAGGCACTTATTGCTGATTTTTGACGTGCTATAGCGATGTTTACTATAGATGCTTACTGATGTTTACTTTGGCATGCTGTGTTCAATGAGCCGTGCGCGCATAAATTTAGGTTGATCTATGCACACATATTTTGTTAGTCATTGACACTACTCAGTTCACGAATCCTTTAAGGGTGATATCGCCGCATTGTACAAGTTTTTCTAGCTGTATCAATCCTTTTGCATAGCACACACATCCTTCTTTAATTCCATCGCCTTCGTATTTTCTCCTGCATCTTCGCATTAAGTTCGCATTTTTCTCATGCGTCTTCGCATTAAGTTCGCATTTTTCTCATGCGTCTTCGCATTAAGGCCTTTGTGGCCCTATGCGCCTTCGCATTTTGCTTCGCATTCTTCGCATTTTGCTCATGCGTCTTCGCATTAAGGCCCGTCGTGGCTCGAAGGCCCGGAATATCTCAGCCTAGCTGACACTTATAGTCTTAAGTTCGCATTCTGTTTATGCGTCTTCGCATTAAGGCCATTGTGGCCCTATGCACCTTCGCATTTTGCTCATGCGTCCTCGCATTAAGTTCGCATTTTTCTCATGCGTCTTCGCATTAAGTTCGCATTTTGCTCATGCGTCTTCGCATTTACTTCGCATTCTGTTCATGCGTCTTCGCATTCTGCTCATGCGCCTTCGCATTCCGCCCATGCGCCTTCGCATTAAGGCCCGATTGATAGCAAGGCTTTCGTCCTTCCTACGGGAGAAGCAACTTTGTGAGCGTATCCGTGTGTAATGTTCGCACACCTCAATAACAAACAAATTTTAATACAAAATAATACAATTTTTTCTCAATACAAAAGTGGTTTAACATTAGTTTAGGCAAAAAAAAAATAAAATGTTCAATTGGAATCTTCGTCGTTGTTAGAGCAGCGTCTTTCACTCACCAGCTTTTCAAAAAGAAATTTCCTCTTTTCAATAGCAGCAGCCAAAGCTTCGTCAGGATCGAAATCGTCGTCGTCAATGAGTGCATCTCTGGTTTTCATTATTTTCCGCTGTATTGGATCCCTTTTTAACGTCCTCATCCAAACCATTCGTTCTAAATAGGCTTTTTGAAGTTCTTCTCGTAGTCTCAATAAATACAGTGGGCTAGCTTTCGCTAGAGCATCTTCCTCATTAAAACCTTTGTCTCCGAATTCTTGCAATAATTCTTCGCACTCCGGAATCAACTTTTCTTGTGCGATACCTATTAGTGTCCCCCATGGATCCAATTCATCTTCATCAACTGTCTCGTCATTCTCACTGCTTTCCTCGGCGTTCTCACTGCTTTCATCGTCACCTGTTTCGGCATTCCCACTACTTTCATCATCATGTGATGAGGTTGTTACATATTCATCCGATTCTGTATAGCGGGATCTCTTTCGGGGAATTTCATCATCTGTGATCACTTTATCATATACTGGCTTATTTTCGTATTCCATCACGGAGTCTTCGTTAAAACTATGAGTGTTTGCGTATGCGCAATGGCTCGCTTTGTGTCGCCTGATATTATAATTAGATGAAAACCGTTTTAGACATCTATCACACTGATAAGAACCCATAGTCTACTGTCTACTACACCCAAGGAATGAAACGAAAGTTAAGAGTGGCTAGTTATATAGTCGATAAACGCATGGTTCGCTTGTGGGACAATTCAGACGAACTAATTTGAACGCGATTCAGACAGTATGCATGTGCATTCTGCTCATGCGTCTTCGCATTCTGCTCATGCGTCTTCGCATTCTGCTCATGCGTCTTCGCATTCTGCTCATGCGTCTTCGCATTCTGCTCATGCGTCTTCGCACTCTGCTCATGCGTCTTCAGCCTTGTTATCAATGGGCTTCCGGGAGGCAAAGGGCCTTAATGCGAAGACGCATCAGCAGAATGCGAAGACGCATGAGCAGAATGCGAAGACGCAGAGCAATGCGAAGACGCATGAGCAGAATGCGAAGACGCATGAGCAGAATGCAGACGCATGAGCAGAATGCGAAGACGCATGAGCAGAATGCACATGCATACTGTCTGAATCGCGTTCAAATTAGTTCGTCTGAATTGTCCCACAAGCGAACCATGCGTTTATCGACTATATAACTAGCCACTCTTGACTTTCGTTTCATTCCTTGGGTGTAATAGACTATGGGTTCTTATCAGTGTGATAGATGTCTAAAACGGTTTTCATCTAATTATAATATCAGGCGACACAAAGGAGCCATTGCGCATACGCAAACACTCATAGTTTTAACGAAGACTCCGTGATGGAATACGAAAATAAGTCAGTATATGATAAAGTGATCACAGATGATGAAATTCCCGAAAGAGATCCCGCTATACAGAATCGGATGAATATAACAACCTCATCACATGATGATGAAAGTAGTGGGAATGCCGAAGCAGTTTGAGAACTGAGGAAAGCAGTGAGAATGACGAGACAGTTGATGATGATGAATTGATCCATGGGGAAATAGGTATCGCACAAGAAAAGTTGATTCCGGGTGCGAAGAATTATTGCAAGAATTCGGAGACAAAGGTTTTAATGAGGAAGATGCTCTAGCGAAAGCTAGCCCACTGTATTTATTGAGACTACGAGAAGAACTTCAAAAAGCCTATTTAGAACGAATGGTTTGATGAGGACGTTAAAAGGATCCAATACAGCGGAAAATAATGAAACCAGAGATGCACTCATTGACGACGACGATTTCGATCCTGACGAAGCTTTGGCTGCTGCTATTGAAAAGAGGAAATTTCTTTTTGAAAAGCTGGTGAGTGAAAGACGCTGCTCTAACACAACGACGAAGATTCCAATTGAACATTTTATTTTTTTGCTAAACTAATGTTAAACCACTTTTGTATTGAGAAAAATTGTATTTTTTGTATTAAAATTTGTTTGTTATTGAGGTGTGCGAACATTCTACGGATGCGCTCACAAAGTTGTTTCTACCGTAGGAAGACGAAAGCTGCTATATCAATCGGGCTAATGCGAGGGCGCATGCGGAATGCGAGCATGAGCAGAATGCGAAGACGCATGAACAGAATGCGAAGTAAATGCGAAGACGCATGAGCAAATGCGAACTTAATGCGAAGACGCATGAGAAAATGCGAACTTAATGCGAGGACGCATGAGCAAATGCGAAGTGCATAGGGCCACAATGGCCTTAATGCGAAGACGCATAAACAGAATGCGAACTTAAGACTAAGTGTCAGCTGAGCTGAGATATTCCGGGCCTTCGAGCCACGACGGGCTAATGCGCATGAGGCGAACATAAGCAAAATGCGAAGCGAAATGCGAAGGTACACAAAGGCCTTAATGAGACGCATGAGAAATGCGAACTTAATGCGAAGACGCATGAGAAAATGCGAACTTAATGCGAAGATGCGGAGAAAATACGAAGGCGATGGAATTAAAGAAGGATGTGTGTGCTATGCAAAAGGATTGATACAGCTAGAAAAACTTGTACAATGCGGCGATATCACCTTAAAGGATTCGTGAACTGAGTAGTGTCAATGACTAACAAAATATGTGTGCATAGATCAACCTAAATTTATGCGCGCACGGCTCATTGAACACAGCATGCCAAAGTAAACATCAGTAAGCATCTATAGTAAACATCGCTATAGCACGTCAAAAATCAGCAATAAGTGCCTCACAAACATGTCCATATTTTTATCGCAAAAGGAGAGAGAGACGATTGTGTAATGTCATAATAAAAAGGTCTTATCAGTGCTAACTAGGTGTATATTTTGAGGATGAGTTTCTGACTAACAAAATATGTGTGCATAGATCAAAATGTTTTACTTAGACTCATGCAGCTAAGTCGGAAATCATTATTTTATATTCCAATTAGCGGTCAAAAATTATTCAAATCCTTTGTATCTCACAGCTAAGCTAGTAAGCTAGTAATAAAACTTAGTCAGTGGGAAATCACTATTGGCTTGATAAATGCGTGATTATCAAAGTATTTCATGTGGGGGTATCAATTTTCAACTTCGCAAGCAACAGCCTGTGCGTATATAGCCTTAGTGCTGTGTTCACATTAGTGTGAGTAAGATCAGAAGTCTTCCTAGCATAGATACAAGACATACATATAGCTTCAAGACAACATGGATAAACGTTTACCCAATGATCGGCAATAAAAAGACCTGTTTACACTTGGCCAAATAAAATCTCAACTCAGAATAAGCAAGCGTGGTCTCGAGCGTGGCTTGAGCGAACAAAGTATTCGCCTATCGTCATCGAAAAAACAACAAACATTAGCATGGTTAATACAACTTAAAGTCACTACTTCAAGTCGTGCATTACATGCTAGGCTAAAAGCCTATAATGACTCTCTGAAGAAGAAAAGTATGAACAATTAACGAACAGTTTCCAGAATATGAACAGTGAATTGAGGGACTATATATTTATGAACAGGGCATGAATAAAAGCGTTGCTTAGGCATGTATAGTACATTTACGTAATGCACACTAAATATAACTAAACATGTCATTACGTCATCTTGGTTAAAATCGGAAACACGTAGTTGAACGTGCATACTTAATTCCAAATGTGGGCGGGTAATTAATTCATGAACGTACATCATTAATTCCGAATGTGGGCGGGTAATTAATTCATGAACGTTTTTAATTCATGAACGTACATCATTAATTCCGAATGTGGGCGGGTATTTCCGGTCATTACGTCATTGGCGGTATGACGTCATTGTCGGCATCCCTTTGTACGCTGGATGGGGGGGTTAACCTACTGCCGTACATGAGTAAACCTTGCTGCGAAATGATATACATATTGTAGTTATTGGTGAGCATACAATGCCATGTTGAGTAGCTCTGAGTTGATGCTGGTGTTTTACAGAAATATTTAATATGGGTACGATATAGAAAAAGGTAATCCAACCTTAGCATGTGCGTGTGCGTATCAAACGTATCAATTTGTTTTTATCGATAAAATTAAATTATTTTTCATAAATGCATGTTTTAAGCTTATTGTTTGGCAAGACATATTAGTGATTAATTTCTTTTTATTTTGTTATGTACTGCATAAATTATGCATATAGTGTGGAAAAATGTATTTTCAAATGTACAAAACAATGCTATGGAAAGACACCATGCATCAAGCTGTTCATCCTTTGAGAGTAATCGTAGAGCCATTCTTGATGATAAGAGAAAAAGAAGGAAAACCCGTGAAGTGTTAGCACCCAGTCATGATCAGACTTTTATCTGCAGCCGCTGTGGTAGAGTCTGCCTGTCTCGGATTGGACTCGTTACCACCAACGATCCTGCATACGACGTGGGCATCCATCCTAGATCTTCGTTCGCGAAGTCAAGCCATGATGAAGTGGCCTGCAGCAGGCGTTTCTGTATTGGTAGGGTTGGATGCGCTCACGAAACGCCTGCAGCCGTGCCGTGGAGAAAAAAAGGCGTTCGCCAGCGAACGCAGCCTTCTGATTGGTCTCCTGTAATTAACACTATCTTATTTAGTTTCGGTAACACATTCTAATTTCCATGCATAATACTCTCATATCGTGTGTAAAAAGGTCAACACTGGAATCGGAAGACTTCGAAAATGCTCTCTCGCATGTTTTAGCTACTCACATTCGGCAATTAATTCTAAAACCACAGCAAATAAAAGATGCTATTCGTCAATTATCTCGAACGCGTGGTCCATGCCAGTGTAGGTAGAGTAAAACGAAGATTCGGCGGTTGAGTAGGAAAGATAAAACTGCCTGGAAATACAATAAGAAACTTCGACGTTTCGAGCGGAGATTTATTGGCAGTTTTGCCAACTGGCTTCGGTAAAAGTCTGATCTTTCAGCTCTTATCAAGGTCAAAGAGATCATGACCAAGATCAAACAATATGCTATTGTTATTTGTCCTCTTGAAAGCATTATTTACGATCAGATATCGATAGAGGAAGCTCCAATCATTGGCGTGAAAGGTAGATCGCTTAAAGATCTATCACCCAAATTCCCTATTTTTCGACCACAATTAAGGATTGCAAACTCTTTCCGAATATATAGTTGGGTCGCGAGGTAATTCGATATTTACCCCAGCGCAGACGCTTCGAAGGAATTTAAATAGATTATCTGTAGAGATCCTGCTACAAGCTAGTGGTTCCAAATTTTGTTTTAAATAGCCACTTGCAGACTCTACACTTATCATTTGGAAATGTCATACTTCGCTTCGCAACTAACTGTCCCGTTTAATTTTTAGATATTTTAGCATTTGTTTATTTGTTCAATACATTTGTTACATTGTTTAGATCGGAAGTTAAATTTAGCTTCCGGTATATTTTTATATTGAAAAGTGATTGGTACATGGGTTAATTAGACGACCAATCAATTAAAGGGATGTTATTTTTCTCCACGACGCGGCTGCAGGCGTTTCCTCAGCGCATCCTACCCTAACCCCATACAGAAACGCCTGTGGGACGGCAATGAACTCGCTCATTATAGTAACGTGCGATGCCATATGCAACACGTTAAACTACGATAATGCGCGTCGGATCTTTATAACTGGAAAGTGACACATAAGTGTCTGTGTATGGGGTTTGGGGAGGGCACATTCTCCAATCTGCCCATGACCCGTGACTTTGTCTTCTCGGCCTTACGAGTTTATAGGTCAGTGATACCGGTTCGTTATTCTCGCGCGTGAATAAAATAGCTTGATATCATGAGAACAGGAGATTTGGTTACATAAGGTTTTTGAACAAGATGGTACGGGTGATGAAGAGGTCCGCAATAAACATCATACCGTACATATTTTAAGTTCATTAAACTTATAGTCTGTAAAGCTGCATTTTAAATATATGCATAATACACGCAGCAATAATTGCCAAATTCAGAAGATAATCTGACCGAACAAGATTCCTTGTAACTTATCGTCCTCGTTTTACTTTGGCTATTTTCTATTCGTTTGAAATATGAACAGCAATTGTGCATTGGAAAATAATTTCTGTTCAATCCTTTCTGCATGAATCTCATATATTTAGCAGTTAAAATTAGCAAAATAACTGGTTATTACTTTATTTTATTATTTGTTGATGTATTTATACTTTGCAAGAGTTTTAAAGGACAATTTAATCAAATTCGGCTTATAATATATCCACATGCTTATCGGGGTGAGTGTTTTGCAAAGCATTTTTACGTAGCAATTACGGTATGTCTTTTTAAGTACTTTCTACCTGTAATTCTATTTCGTGTCTTTTCTAATTCCAGCACAAGATTTGTAATGGCAGAATCATTCCCTGGAGTTCAGGATTTAGCAATTCATACTCTGCAGGCTGGCTTTAGGGTCGGTCCCATTTCATTCATTATTACCACTGACAATGTGCAAGTGGCTGGAGATGCAGTTAAATACGGTTATGCAGTGAGTGCTGTAGTGTCACTCGGTGCTCTTTACGCTGGCTATAAACTGTTCCAACCATTAATTAAGGCAGTTATTACTAACTCTTTTGGTGGCAACAACGATGGCCAAGAAATTGTACACATCAAACCAGGATCTCTCCATATTCTACTTCATTGTTTCACGGAAAAGAGATTTCTTGAAATTTTAGCACTTCATGAATCCGGAGGAATTAGAGAACGTTTGCGGGAAGAGTTTTCACGGATTGGAATTAAAACTGAAGGATTGAAGGTTGAAATTGAAAATATGGAAGAAGTGAACAAAGTTAAATCGGCTATTTACCCGAACCAGAGGTATGAAAGTAAATATAGGGCGCATAAAAAATCTTGATTTCAAATATTAGTTTTAAAAGAAATAAAACAGTAAAAATTTTACGTTGATATTCATGGGAACGCTTTGCGATTCAGCTTTCGAATGATTGGTTATTTTTACAAATTTAACTATTGGCGAGTGAATGATTCCAAGTGATTGAGAATGAAATAACAAGAAATTGAGATACAGTAAAAATAAATAATTTGAAATTTGTTTATTTTAAAAGCAAAACAAAAAATCCAAGAAATTTAGAAAAATTGTAATGAAATCTACATTACAACAACTTTTTGTCCACTTCTTTTAATTCACCATATTTAGGTTAATCAGACCACTCTATTTTAAACGTATCGACTTCATTCCATTCTTTAAGTTGTTGATAAAACATGAGCAGTCGATCTTTATATGATATAGAGACTCGAGCCGAAGGCGAGCGTTTGTATATCAGATAAAGATCGGATGCGAATGTTTTATCGAACTTAAACAACGACCCATCTTATGAGTTCATTGGCGAAGTAATTTTAAAAATAAACATTGTCTAAGCCGAGAAAATCAAAGCTGAAGTTTATGTAAATCAGGACAAACCTTTATCCGATTTAAAAACATTGATTAAACATTCATTTCTTTTGAATTTTCCTCATGAATTATTAATGAGTTTTTAAATTAAAGTTACGACATACATCAATAAGGGATCCCATAATAGTCAATATCTTTACAAGGCTGCAGACTGTAAAAATGTTGAAACTCGGTTAATGATGATGAATCTATCATCAACATTTCAGAACGTGTATACATTGGTCATAAAACCACTTCCCCCTCACAGTCTAGGGTTTGTACGCTTGTGAAAATATTGATTTTTATGGATGACGCTTTACTTCGTAACTTTTTTATTACGTGTCATATGGATATCTCCCTTTAATTCAACGTTCGAAGACCAGATTGTGGACTTGTGGTTATTGTGAAAACTCCGCAACTTACATAGGAAGACAAAATATACAGTTTCACAATTTGGACACATCTAGGCAACGTACTACTCAGTAGATATAAGAAGCTATGTCGGTTTGTGGTCAGGCATGCATACATAATTCTCTTCTGCTTGATAAAGATAAAAAACTTTCATGTCGACTAACTTTGACGTCGAAGGGCCTCCGCTCGAAATGTTGAAGTGTTTTTAATCTAGTTTATTGCGTTAAGCCGTTATAACGTTGGTCCAAAATCTTTAATGATTGTATGAATTCATGTTTATATCCGTCATATAAACTAGTGAACCCAGTGATCGAGTGGTAATGTAATGATGCATTTTCTTATAGTAAAGAAATGGCAGAAAACCCAACACCAGCCAAGGCGAAACAAAAGGAAACACGTGATGCAGGTAAATGGATCAACCCTCTTGAAGTTATTATGGTTTGTATACTAACCATAATTTGACTATAACCCTAGCTCAGTGTAATAGCATTATAATGCCCTCTGGTAGGATCGAACCTGCGCCTCTGCGATTCCGGTAAAGCGCGCTCGGCCAACTGCGCTTGCAGTGCAGTTGTCAAGAGCTAACCACAAGTTCATGTATATATGCTAGGGTGGCGCCAATTTCTGGTTAGGCCCATAGTTGCACTTTTCGCAACTGCACCTGTTTACGTCTAAAGGTATGTATATAATTTTCGCTCGAAAATTCCATCAACAAACACCTTCACCATTCAGCTCTATCGAACGAGATGCCCCAAAATTATAATATTTACCCTCGTATATACATGAACTTGAGCTCAAGGCAACTGGTCTTGGCAGCACGTTGCACCGGAATAGCAGGGCCGCAGGTTAGATTCCTGCTGCAGGGCCTATACTTGCATTTTTCACAACTTCTGCTATTTCGCTCCAAGACTATGCTCGAAATTTTAATCTACAAAACTTCATAGTTACATGCATACATACATTATTCAGCTCACTCCCCGTTGGGGCTTTTCAGTGACCGATTACATCAAGTATCTCGCTTACCTATATTATGTACGTAGCCTATACATTATCTATTTTTACAACAATTCAACATTCAATTCTATCGAGCGAGATATAGATGCTCAAAATTTGGAATATTTACACTTCTCTGACCCCTCTGCAATGTCTATACGGTGTGTATCGAAAAGAGGATACGGCTTCCACATGGCCAGAAAATTCTTCAATGTTTGTAACAATTTTAGTGAATATGGGTAATTAACGAACTTACATGCAACAGCGTATTATGAATATACTTACAGTATTGTGAACTATATAAAGCATAATAGAAATAGCCCTATAACAAAAATGGTTTGAAAAGTTTTGGAAAACATGTATAAACTTCGGGAAAAGAATTTCACTTTCAGCATAGCCATTTAGGCAATTTCCAGTGAATTTGCGATCAATCTTCCAGCAAAACCGCATAAGTTCACAGTATGCGCATGCAGTGATATTTTATGCTGATATACGGGTGACTTATACACAGTTAATTAAAGCTAGTGCACAGTCATGAAATAATACCTAAGTATGTATGATATGTATGGTCTTGTATATAATTTGTCACAAAAATTAATTCAAGGCAGTTTTCATCTACCAATAAGATATTATGACAGTGATAAATCGTTATTTCAAATTTTGTTAAGGAAAGAGTTAAGATATTTTATCAGTTGTCAGCGAAACATGCGAAGGCATATCTTATCCGGACCTAAAGCTCTGTGAAGGCGCGAAGCGCCGTTCCGGACGTAAGCCCTGGGCAATGATAATAATTCCACTTGGGTATTTACAACTGGGAGAATGATGAAGGAGAACATAGCGAAGTTCAAAGTCGTCCTGTTTCTATGTCATGGACGTTTGGTGCTTTTGTACGTTATGCGCATGCGCGAGTTCACGCCGAGTAAAAACCAGTGAACTATATATACATGGAAGACCGACTTCTAACTGTTACGTAATCAAAAAGTGAAGCCAAACATGGCGGAAATTGAAGGCATTCTGGTGCGTCATTTTCAGTCCCCTACGCGCGCGGTCAATCCTTTTTGATGGCGGGGAGAAGCGGGGAGTGATGTTTTTCGCGATTTTCATATCCTGTTCTGTTCATTTTATAAAGGGCAAGAAAGAAATAACCTAAAGTTTATATATTTAATGTAGACTTTGGTTGTTTTCCGCTGTTTTTCCAACTGTATGTGTGAGTAAATCTGTATTTTTCATTTCGAATCTAACAAGAAATTTCAAAATTTTGTTTCTGTTTTTCAGTCAATCTGTATTTTTCATTATGAATAACATTTTTGTTTTTGTTTTTGCTCATTTCTGAATTCTTCCACTTCATTATATTGTTTATTTGTGTTTTTTTTGTCACATACCACTTCTTTTCAACTACAATTTTAGGCTAGCGTTTAGTATATTAAGAAAGTTTTTCGTGTATACAATGAAAAATTGATATGCAATTTCATATTGTTTGGCATTTTATTATTCATAAAGTGACCTTCAATTGTGGTTTTTACCTAGAAATGTACGTCAAATATAGGTTTAATTAATATTTAAACCACAGCAAAACAAAACACAGAATTTTTGTCGTTTGAAACTTTGTTGTATTTTTTAAAAACAACCTCCTCCGCCATTAAAGAGTTTGACCGCGCGTGTAGGGGACTGAAAATGACGCACCAGAATGTTTTCAATTTCCGCCATGTTTGGCTTCACTTTTTGAGCTGGAGTAGACCTTCCATGTATATATAGTTCACTGGTGAAAACTGGCAACTAGCCACGTCATGATTGACTAAGACAAAAATTCTCTTTTTCAATGTATGCGTCAGTTTAACTGCCAATTTAACTGCCATTTTCGAAACCTTTTTCAAATCGGAAGCGTTTTAAGCTGGTAAGTGACTATTTTGTATACTTGCTATTTATAGAATGCAGTTTAGTTTGTGGATTTGCAAAGGCGTAGGTCACTCTGTACGGTTAATACAACATTGATTAAGCTTGAAAGGTATTTTAGCATTATTTGAGCTACATGGCTTAAATATAAAGATCAAAGGCAAAAACACGACGGCAAAGTGGCAAATTTGTAATGAATGATTACAATGAACTATTGACTGTTGTTATTTATTTATTTATTTATTAAGCTTTGCCAAATATACACGTATAGTTACATCTTATATTACATCATGATTTAGACAAACAATACACACCAAACTCAAATGGCAGGGTATACGCTACAGCTTTCGCCAATTACAGCGGCCCTTTAGTCTTTACATTTACAACACAAACATACAATATTCAATTAAAAACAACATGACTTGGACGAAGACAAGGTACGAGACTTATTACACGACAGACATATTGACTTCCATGTTCGTGGATTCTCGGAATCGTAAACGTTTGTTAAAGCTGAACTATAATACTCGTAAAGTCCGTTTTTAAATGCATTGAAAGTGGCGTCTTTGTTCGTCAAGTTTTTTGGCAATATATTCCACACTCTCGTTGATCTTGTCAGAAAGGACTTCTGGAATGTCACAGTCTTGCATTTTGTTGTTGTAAACAGCATGCAGTCAGGATCGGCTGATCTTGTAATCCTCTCCCGGTTCTGTTGTGTTGGCAGTAACTCTGCGTTGATGTCTATCAACCCATGAATACATTTGAACAGGAAAATCAAATCTAGAAATTCATGCCAATAGCACAGAGGAATGATATCTAACGCCACGAGTCTCTCGCTGTAACTGATGTCGCAGAAAAGGGCAGATCTAAGATGAACTTAGTTGCGCGTCTTTGGACTCTTTCTGTTCGTTTGATCAAGTTTACTAATTGTGGAGCCCAGACTTGAGAACTGTAGCATAGTTGGGAACGGACTAGAGTCAAATACAGAGTGCGACGGACGGAGACAGATTTTATGTCCAGTGTTGATCTTCTTATATATCCTAGCATTCTGGTGGCTTGTGCGCATTGAGACTCGACATGTTTAGACCAGGTCAGATTTGATGAAGTCCACACTCCCAGATCACGCTCGTAGTCGGTACTTTCCAAGACAGTATCGTGCAGCTTATACGGGTATTCAATTTCGTTGTGCTTCCTGCTTATTGTTAAAACCTTGCATTTATCAGCGTTGAGTTCTAGCTTGGCGTTGTTGGAGCACAGTTCAAAGTTTGCGAGATCTTCTTGTAGCAATGATGCGTCAGATATTGAACTTATAGTTCTAAAGATTTTTGTATCGTCGGCAAAGGTTGCGATTTTTGAATTATGAACTGCTTGCGATAGATGATTTTCGTACAACAGAAATAACAGTGGACCAAGAATAGAGCCTTGTGGTACTCCTGATGTAACTTTTAACGGTCTTGACGTCGCTCCAAGAACCGTTGTCTGTTGGTAACGATCACTTAGATATGAAGAAAACCAATTCAGAATGTTCCCTCTAAACCCAAATTCGCGAAGTCGATTTAGTAGCTGAGCGTGACTTACTTTATCGAACGCTTTCGCCATGTCCAAATACAGTACATCTATTTGCTCACCGTTGTCCAATTTACGACCTATTTGTTCAAATACCTCAACAAGTTGTGTAACGCATGATTTTCCTGGCACAAATCCATGTTGACAAGCGTTCAGTTGTTAGAACACATGATATTTAATGTTGTTGAAGACACAGCGTTCAAGGAATTGAACCATGATCTCCATATGATTTTGCATAAAAATATTAAACGTCTTCTATTATAAATATATCTATTATTGCTCTCATTTCTGCACACTGCATTTATTCATATACTTTTATAAAATAAGAAACAACACAATCTAAAAAACTTCATATTTTCAAAGGCGAAGTTTAAAAAAAAACTGCATGAGCTATAACTGCAACATCCTCAATTCCATGATCAAACTCCATAGAAATCTGCATAAACTGTTTCTTTACCTGCGTCACACATAGATCAAGGGCGCCATAGCCGTTTCGCTGGCCGTGTTTTACAGCGCCCTGTTGAAGCTGACTGTAAATACGTGCAAGCAGCAACCTCTCGCATTTTCAAATTGACTAGAGCGAGTTCTAATTGGTTGACAGAATATACGTCATACAGACTTAGTGCCAAATGTGTGCAATTTTGATCTGCCAGCGTTGCAATGAGATTTTTGCGGATACTATAGTGTGTAGATGGGAGCGC
This sequence comes from Trachythela sp. YZ-2020, assembly GCA_016169945.1. Classification (NCBI taxonomy): domain Eukaryota; kingdom Metazoa; phylum Cnidaria; class Anthozoa; order Malacalcyonacea; family Clavulariidae; genus Trachythela; species Trachythela sp. YZ-2020. The sequence goes on along the minus strand of JADLSH010000327.1, from coordinate 213,023 downwards.
AGACTATTACTGAAATAGGTACCAGAATACGGTAGTTTTATTGGCGCATCCCAAGGCGAATTTTATAAGATAGTGTGTTTGATAGTGTAATAGGTACATGAAACATGCAAGCGAAATCGAAAAGGCGAGAAAATTATTTGTAATGTGGTATTGTTATTATACCTCATATAAATAGTATTCAAAAATTCATTAATTATTCATAAACAAAATAAAAAAGAAATGCATCTTTAATCAATCTTTCTACCATGTACAGGGTGAGTCAGAAAAAAGTGATGCCTTTGAAATTAAATACAATAGGGTACAATAGATTCTTTGAAAGAAAATGCAAATATGAAGTTCAATTTCAAAAGGTTCACTATTGTATTAAATTTCAAAGGCATCACTTTTTTCTGACTCACCCTGTACTACAGAACTCATTAATAAAACATCAGTGTCTTTAAATGTGATAGAACACTCATTAATAAAACATCAGTGTCTTTAAATTTGATAGAACACTCATTCAAAATTCACTCATTAAATTTTATCAACACTTTCTTATACCTTTCAAAAGCCATTTTCATTAAAAATAGCTTTAATGGCTAAAGTTTACACAATAAGTACACTGTCCTTTCCAAACTAAAGTACACTCAACTATACACACTGGAATACAGTCAAACTAAACCAACAATTCAAACGTACAAATTTACTTAGCCAAAAGTTCAATGACTCACCAGACAACTCTTCAAGTTTCACCGAGTCTAGGTCTTGCACGCTCGATAGATTATCAAATCTCAAAGCCGTTGCTTCTTCAATTGCAACTTTATTTTTTCTGCTCAATTGCCAGTCTTCAAAAATCTTGTAAGCCCATTTTGTGCAATATCTTGTGGTAGATGGAACAGCCGCTTCTACACTATCTCGTTCTTCGTCAACGGTTTTAGCCGACCTGAAGCGCTTCATCTCACAATTACACCAAAACTATGCTGCGGCACAAGCAGCAGTCCAAACGCACTGCAGCGTGTCCCTCGTTTGCATTGCTAAATAATTTCACACTAACAGGGTGTCTCAAAAAAAAGTGAACCCTTTGAAATTTAATACAATAGTGAACCTTTTGAAATTGAACTTCATATTTGCATTTTCTTTCAAAGAATCTATTGTACCATATTTTATTTAATTTCAAAGGGTTCACTTTTTTTTTATACACCCTGTAGATAAATACTAATTAATGGAAATTTTTGAAGCCATTTACATAACTCGTTGTCGGGCTTTATCGGTGTATAAAGCCGCTCGCCTTCGGCTCGCGTCTTTATACACCGATAAAGCCCTCCAACTCGTTTTGTAAATAGTACATATATACACATTAATAATAAATTATAGGTATGTAGCAGCTGGCACATGCCAATAACTGTCATGCTCCTCATCAGTCGTCTGTGATCAAGCCGTAATATAATTATGTATTTTAAGACAGAATATAGAATGGTTAAAACATTAATATTTATTGGAATAAATCCAGAGACATCGCGAGTTAGGGCGTGTTTGAGGGTTGACAATTCGCCAACTCTGAAGCAAAAGGCAAAAGGTGGTAAAATTTTGTCATTCTCAGACCTCAGTTAAAATAGAACTCGCGACACTAGGTAAAGCAATAAAAACAAAAAAATTAGAGATAAAATCACTTGGTTAAGGTCAAGATCATGGTAAGGATGCCAATCACCTTTCCTTGTACCCGAGAGTTAAATAGCGAAGGAGGCAGCTTAAAAGGCTAAGTCGAAGTCTTACTATAGGGCACCCCTGCATGGCTGCCACTACACGACCCATGTCTGATCACGGAGCTAAAGTAGAAAGTTTAATATTATTTTGATGTGGCAGGAAAAGTCCAATCTGACGGCTAACCTGTCTGACTTAATTGAATCTATCCAGAAACGTGCGCTTTGGATTATTTTCCCATTATTATCCTATGGAACTGCTTTGTCATACTCTGGTTTGGAAACTCTTGAAAGTCGTAGAAATAATCTTAGCAAATCATTCATTAGTAGATTAAGATCTGTTCAAGATATCAGTCACAATCCCTTAGCACGTATTGTCAATACTTTTTCTGCAGTTTATGAACATAAAATTTATCTAAGGACAGAACAGTTATTATGCCTTTTACGAACACGGAGAGATTGAAAACTTTCATTACAATTAAATAGTCTTGATGCATATAATTATATGTATTTAGTTTAGGTAATTTAATTAGGGTATTTTACATTTTTCCTATGAATACCGTGCAATTCAGTTTTACGGCAAAGCGGTTAATTAACAGATTATTATTACTATTATTATTATTATTATTATTATTATTATTATTATTATCTGGTGCCAATGGTCCAATATGTTTATTAGAGTTGAGAAATGTAGTACTTTCGGTATCAAGAAAGTCCTAACAAAATCTGTGCAATATCTGCCGAAGCTGCTTATCAATAAGCATGTCATACCAACCACTAAAATCGGGGAATCATTTGAATATTTGGGACGATTCTTTGACTTTGATATGTCCAATCAAGAACATAAATCTAAACTACTCTCTCTGATACAAGAATTGATGTCTGATATAGATCTTAAACCTCTGCATCCGAAAAATAAACTTCTTCTTTACAGTCGCTATGTTTTGTCTAAACTCTCCTGGCATTTTACCGTTGCTGCTATATCTAAAACTTGGGTCATTGAAAATGTTGACTCTCTGGTAAACAATTACATTCGTAAATGGCTGGAAGTACCTATATCTGGAACACTTACTAACGTCTATCTAACACGCAACAAGTTTGGTTTAAATATCCTACCTGCATCCGTCAAATTTATTCAGTGTCAAACAGTTCTACGCAACGCTTAAAAACATCTCCAAACGATTCTATAAAAGAACTCTGGAAGTCAACTAATACTCATACTAACATCCAATACGATAGCTACAACTCAACCAAGGAAGTTTTAAAGAAATTTCATTCTGTCCAAGAGGATAAACTTAGAGATCACTTGACATGTCAAGGTTCCTTTTTTAAAAATGTTTCCAAATTCTCCCTGTCACAACTTAACGCGATATGGTCTTTATCCCAATCAAAACTACCAAAGAATATTTTTAATTTCACAATTCGCTACATAAACAACACTCTCCCTACTCGAAAGAACCTAAATAGATGGGGTATCTCATCAAGTCCTGACTGCTCATTCTGTTTACAGCCTGAAACCCTTCTACACGTTGTTGCCGGTTGTCAACATTACTTGGATCGATTTACATGGAGACATGATTCAGTACTGAATTTTATTGCAAAAACTTTTCAAACTATAAACGCGTGTAAACTATTTGTTGACCTCCCTGGATTTGACAGCCCCTCGATTATAACAGGAGACGAATATCGTCCAGATTTACTTCTTTCCACCTCAGACAAACACCTCTATATTGTTGAACTCACCGTAGGATTTGAATCAAACCTCTCAAACAACGTTAAACGCAAGAAAGCAAAATACAAAGACCTGATAAGACAACAAAATAGAAACGTTTCAACTGGATTTAGAAGCCCTTCAATAATAACTGGTGATATATATCGGCCAGATTTACTACTAATTAGTCCTAATGAATCTCTCTATATCCTCGAACTTACTGTTGGATTTGAAACTAACCTACACAACAACGTTGAACGCAAGAAAGCCAAATACAAATACTTAATTGAAGAACAACGCGAGCAATTTGCATCCGTTGAATTTGTAAACTTGTCAATCAGCTCTCTCGGTGTTTTCGATAAAGAATGCTTTACGTTTATAAAAATGTTAGACAATGTAGGCTTGGATAAAAAACACCAACAATATTGCATGAAAAAGATAATGTCCATCGCAATTAGAACGACATATTATGTTTTCTGCTGTAGAAACAAGGAGTGGACCAATCCTGAACTGCTTAACTTTTAATATGTATAATCATTTGTCTATAATTCTTTCTGTGATTGTAAATAGTTCATATAGTAACATATATAGTAATCTGCGATTCGTGTAGCCAATTGTAAATTACCTAATATAGTGAGATTTACAATTGTATGTAATGTTAAAAAAATTTGTTTCAATAAAGTTTTCATTATTATTATTAAAGACAAAGTACCCGGGAGAAACCATCGAAGCGCTGGAGAGAATCAAACACAACTTTAATGTACTTCTATGAGTTTTGAAGCATATTAAATCAGAGCATGTAGCCAGTAGCAGGCTTAACTAGCAGGGCGGTAAACAGCTTAGCTAACTGCTAATTGCCACCCAAATTTATCGTTTATTATCATCAAAATGATCCTTGATCATAGTGAACCATAGTAGATAATGTACAAATTATTAGAGAAAATATCATTTGATAATGAATGCATATTTTTGGAAGAAGAAAAAATAATACAAACAATAGGGGGTGATTGGTCCAATTATAAAACATTCTAAATCCAAACATTCCCCCTCATATTCTTCAAACCTTCGTGGTTTCGAAACATAAGAAGATCTAGTGAAAGTGTCGAACTATTGAAGTATTCACAAGAAGTTAAGTATTTATATATATATATTATAAAACTGCATGTCACAGTTTGTTAATATCATACATATATACGTCTAGTTTTATTGTGCTAAGCCGTTCGCGTTGGTCTTAAATCTTTGACGTGCTGTGACTTCAAAATATCTATTTGATCCACAATATCCGTCATATAAACTAGTGAGCCCAGTGACCCAGTGGTACGTTATAATGCCATTTCTTCTTATATTAAAGACATGGCAGAAAATCCAACACCACCAAAGACAAACGCAGAGAAAACATCTAATCCAGGTAAAATTTCTATTAGTTGTTTGGGATATATATTGAAGTTTTCTAATGGCTTATGTCATACATTCTCGGCATGAAATAAGCTTGATTTTAAACCTAAGTAAACCCTACACAGAATCCTTAACAAAACTCCCCCACTCTAAATTATTGTAATAGTGTTCTATCGCTTTCCAGAGGCTATTTCGTTTTTGCATTTCTCAAGAAATCACAGTTGTTCCTCGCACAATGTCAACAATAATTTTTTTGCCGAACTTGTTAATTACATAGAGCGTAATAGAAATAGCCTTATATCAAAAATAGTTTGAAAAAGTTTGGAAAACATGTATAAACTTCGAAAAAAGACTTTCACTTCAGCATAGGCTGGCATAAAATGCATGGGATGTAACTCTTGTACAGTCTTCGACTTAATAAACCAATATACATTCACCAGACTTTCTTCTTTGACTGCTCCCTATAACCGCACGTTTTTATTTCAACAAGACTGACCAGCCAACTAGACAGAAAGCTATAGACTTTGGAAAGCTAGATATTCGACCTGGCAAGCCGGACAATTTAACAAATGGACAACATGTTTAGACCGGATTTTAACAATCGAGAATTGTTAAAATCCCCGCATACTCCCGAGGATCGGGGGGGGAGTTGGGGTTTCAATTGACTAGTGCATTACCATGGCTACAATGATTGACTGAATATTTAAAAGTTATTCTACGAACTCGAGTCGTATATGAGCTGATAGCCGAAATGGCGCGATAGCGCCGAGTCGGCTATCAGTCATATACGACGAGAGTGAGTAGAATAACTGTTTTATTATATACACAAGCTTTGGATATGAACAGAACATTTTGGCGTACTTTTTTCAAATAAAACTTGAATATCCTCTTCATTTAATTGTCCAAGTCTGCCAGCCATTTTTCTACTTTTCTCTACTAGCAGGATATGTAACAAATATTATATGAGCTCGAGTCGGATATTGGCTGATAGCCAACGAGGCGCTTCGCCGAGTTGGCTATCAGCCAATATCCGACGAGAGCGAATGTTTACTTTTCGTAATTTCTTTTTAAGTATAAATTTTATACACATTTACATTTGGCTTACCGTCAAAAACCTTCATTCCAAATTTTGTTGCCTTTTTGTGTTCTTAGGCGTGCTATTTTGAAGCAAAACTCCAATTTCTTCATCATTCATGCTTACAAATCTGGAAGCCATTTTGGTTTTTTTCCCTACTAGTAGGATATTGCTCTACTAGTAGGATATCACAAAATATCCTGCTAGTAGACAACCAATCAGATTGCAGCATTGTGGTTGGCTATGTTATAAGAGCTAATATCCTGCTAGTAGAGAACCAATCAGATTGCAGAATACCTCATATCCAGAGCTTGTGTATATAATAATTAACAGTTATTCTACGAACTCGAGTCGTATATGAGCTGATAGCCGACGAGGCGCGACAGCGCCGAGTCGGCTATCAGTCATATACGACGAGAGTGAGTAGAATAACTGTTTTATTATATACACAAGCTCTGGATATGAACAGAACATTTTGGCGTACTTTTTCAGGTAAAACTTGAATTTCCTCTTCATTTAATTGTCCAAATCTGCCAGCCATTTTTCTACTTTTCTCTACTAGCAGGATATGTAAGAAATATTATATGAGCTCGAGTCGGATATTGGCTGATAGCCAACGAGGCGCTTCGCCGAGTTGGCTGTCAGCCAATATCCGACGAGAGCGATCAGCAAATTAAAAAGCGATTATTTTGCGATACATGTTTACTTTTCGTAATTTCTTTTTAAGTATAAATTTTATACACATTTACATTTGGCTTACCGTCAAAAACCTTCATTCCAAATTTTGTTGCCTTTTTTGTGTTCTTAGACGTGCTATTTTGAAGCAAACCTCCAATTTCTTCATCATTCATGCTTACAAATCTGGAAGCCATTTTGTTTTTTTCCCTACTAGTAGGATATTGCTCTACTAGTAGGATATCACAAAATATCCTGCTAGTAGACAACCAATCAGATTGCAGCATTGTGGATGGCTATATTATAAGAGCTAATATCCTGCTAGTAGAGAACCAATCAGATTGCAGAATACCTCATATCCAGAGCTTGTGTATATAATAATTCATGTTACAATAACTTTTGGGAAGTATAATTGCTTGGGTCGAATTGGCCAGGGGATTCTGCATGCATGTAGATCTAGTTACAAGTTTTACTACGCGCGTCGACCATCTACTGAATAGGAAACGGCATTGGCTGAGTTATCGTAAAATATGTCAGACGTGTCGGCCCGTCGCGATAGCGTAGAACCACGTTATTTATTAACTTCTATATATTGCCCCCCTGCATTGTTAATACAATGCGTATCAAAAATATATACGATTTTCAAATGGCACTAAACTGAAAATTGTTACATTTTTGTTAAAAAAAAAATTAAAATGGGTATCAAAGTGGCTCGATAGGCTAATAATATTCTCATAAGATGCCTTATGCAACAATCGCGAAATCAAAACGTTATGCTATTTGAAGTAACTTGTGTGACTATTTATGAATTTATCTGCGCGGGATCTCGAGTATTGACGAAAGTACTTCCAAAATTACCTGACGTGGCAAGTTGCTCACGCCATCTCGCGTCATTGCGCGTGTTCTATAAAGCGTTTTCCATGTCAATTGCTGACGTCATGAAAAAATCAATTTTTGAAAAACAATACGCTATATCTCATTATTTTGTCCCGTGACCTATGTTCAAAATATCATGCTGTGTCGTACCGAAAAAGTCTGATAAAAAACGATATATTGTCTTTTTTAAAGAAAATGGCATTACAGATTTTGTGCTTATTGTTAGTTTCTGTTCTAGGTGAAATATGCACGAAAAAATTGGGGTCACAGTGCTTCTTTTCCAACTACACGAAGCAAAAGCCATTTTAGAATGAATTTCGCACGCCTGTGTTGCAATAGCAACGAACTATGTGTTACTGAAACTAATTAACGTAATTTGAAAGACGAAACATTAAAAGATACAAATATTGCGATATTTGCTGCATAAAACCTAAAAATATGAAGTGCAAAAATGTAGCACACATGAATTTTTTGAAAACTGTATCGAGCCCCCTTAACGGTCATTATTATTAATTAACTCTCAAGTGCTAAAGGGTTGTTTTTGCCAACCGCATTAAAAGTGTCTTGCGCACAAAAATAGATGGTTCAAATTGCGATTTGTAGTCATAGAGGGAAGTTCAAATTGGGCTTAAATTAATATACTCTCAAAGTACAAAATAATTTGATGTACATCATAATGTACACTAAATTGTCTTTTACTTTCTCAGTTAAATCGCTTTTTCAAGTCGCGTTTTAAACTTTCCAATTCTGTGCACAAGCCTTTTTTTATTAATGGGCAGAAACAGCCGTTTCCACCTGGGAATTAAATTCAACAGTACAGAAATTGTAGTCTTATCGAAATCGGAAGACTTTAAACATGCAAAATCCATTCAAATTTCAAACGTTCCCCAGCCCGATTTTCCGTTTTGAGGTCATTCAAAAATCGCTTCTTTATACACACTCATTAGTGCGAACGTTAGCCAATTAGAGAATGTTAACAAACTGTGTAGGGAGTCCGGAAGTATCCTCCCCAGGACAATTGTGAAATCTGGGGTCTCTGAAGTGGCATTTCCTGCGACCTGGGGGAAAGATTTGACATGCAGAAACCAAGCCATTAGAATCATTTTGCTTTTTAGGCAGTGACAGCGAAGAATCTGATATTCGTATAAAGTTCTCCCGCTCTGATCTATATTTGCCTCCCCCCTTCTTATTCTGAGCCCTAGCCCACCCCCCTGTTCCCAGGGACGTCCCGAAGTCATTTATATTGGAGAAGTGGTGTACAGGAACTCTGACCAACTTTTGGAAACATTGAAACGTTTTGACCAACTATCTAAAGCCTGGCTTTTTATAATTCGTAATGCGAGACACTTGACTTTGACTTAACAGTATTAGCACTAGGTTTATTGTATACTCTCAATTTAGTATCACAGGGATATATTATTGTTAACAAAATATGAACAAGACCCATATCTATATATATATATACGTATTATGTAAGAAATATATATACCACTTAATCTATTTTTAGGGAGGCGTAGCTCCCTATGAGGGATAAACTGTTAACCATTTATCAACAATGACTGACTATTTTCTACTTTAACCAACTTTTAACCCAAAAATTACATAGTATAAATAATAACCTACATAGTATCTCGTATCATGGTTTTGTTTTCGCTCATGTGCACCGAACATACCGGCTTTAACCTATTTAGACTAGAGCAAAACTAGAGCGGTTTGACTATATCATTTTGTGGTAAAGTTTATTTAAATTCTCTATTCTTGGTCTGCATAAATAAATAATTATTTGACAAGGATATCAAACTTACTCCTACATTCCTGGCAACGAGTACAGCCTCGTTAAACTAGGGCTTTTTTCATTCTCGTACCCATAGCCCATTTTACGCGCGGTCAACGGAGCGCGACGAGGGGCTCGAGGGGAAGAGGGGATTACAACCTCATAAACAAAGTTTAGCTGAAAATATATAAGCCGCGGCCGGTGCATAATATAAATAATGATTCGCTTATATACAAAACAATGCACCTAGGAATTGTAAAAATTCAAGTAAAGTTGACTTTACATTTGTAAAAATATAGTAGTTTGATTTCACAAACACTACATTTATTAATAGATTTGGAAATTTTTTTGTGTTGTTATTGCTTTAATTGTACAGCACGTGCAATACACGCGCCCCGCATGTAGCTGTAACTCCATGTGATTGGTTCTCTATTAAACACTACACATTCTAGAAAAAGAGTAAATGCTATTTTGACATGTTTTGATAGAATATAATAACATTCGGCGTGGCCAATCATATTCGTTTCTGATTTGAATTTACCCACAGCGCCTCGTCGCGCTCCGTTGACCGCGCGTAAGACGAGCTCTGGGAATGGGGGTTTTCTTCTTCCCACTTCCTATCATTCCCATCTTTCTCAAAAACCCTCTGAAAACCTGAGTTTGATAGACAAACTTTAATTCCTCCAATATTGAAGATATCTAAGTACAATATTTAAAAGAAAACTATAAAATGTTTAAATATATAAAATGTCAACAAACAAAAAATTAAAAAATGATTAATTTCATGAATGGTCAGTTCTGATTAAAGCTAGTTTGTTCTGTTATAGTTAACAGCATGTTAATATGTCTGACAACAATTAAAGAAAGTTCGTCCATCAGGCCTTCGTTTCCGCATCCATGGTAAATACGTCTGCTGAGTAAGCATATGTATAGTTCGACATCATCCATTGAGTGAAGAATAGCCAAAATACTTGTCGGAAGACTATCTGATATCTCGTCCCACATTTTGTTGCGCCAGCTACTTGTGTGTGAACATCTCATAATAAAATGGAAGTTAACATTCCAAACTTGAACTTTGCAAAAAATACAGCGGGTCGTCTCATCACATTTCGTCCACAAATTGAAAAGTCTCGGAGTATTTCCACAAACAATCTTTGCTAATTTCAATATTGAAAATTTCAAGTGAGAATTTCCTCTTGCCAACTTCCAGAGGTGTAGGGGTTCCAGTTTCGTATGAACTTATTTAACATGCCGTTTCTCCACTTTAGCTCCTCGTATCTCTTGATTTCAATATAAACTTGTTTCCTCCAGGTGTTCCTTGTTGGAAAGGTTAATTCGCCAATATAAGTAGTGAGATAGCTTGTAAGGTTGTATTTTTGTAAAATGCGGATTATATCAGGAAAGAAGCTAAGTTTTTGTTTTCGTGGATTTGTAAGGTATGAGAAAAGGCGATTGATGAAGATCTGTTTTGTAACCATTGTTGGACTTGATAAACATAAGCCACCGAAGTACATTAACTTGGCCTTGTCGATGTAACCTTCCATTGACCACAGGCCTAAACTTCCAACTGCTGCTTCAGATCTGGTATTAGGATCTAAACCTTGAATACACTTCGCATTGAAGCGCAGACTTCTTTCAATTGAGGTTGTTTCATGCTGAGTTAAATTGTTCCAAAGTTCGCAACCGTACAGAGCAGTCGGAAACACAACAGTGCACAATAGATTGGCACCACAAATTGGATTTAGAGCATTCGGACGAGCGCCGATATTGGAAACATTTGCCATCGTTGATTTTGCTTTTGCACAAGCATTGAGTGTGCGTTTTACGCTCGAAAAATTCCCGGATAGTTCTATTCCAACATGTGGCCAACTTTCCTTTTCTTCTATTTTAACACCATACAAAGTCCACTGGCGGGAATTCTTAAGCTTGTTCCGCATTTGCGTAGATTCGCCAAAAGTTACTATAATTGTTTTGGATGGACTGAACTCGAAACGCCATTTAATACTGTAACATTCCAAAGAGTCCAGCATGACTTGTAGACCCTTAACACGTGTGGACATTATGGCAATGTCATCGGCGACCATAACTGGATTGCATTGGAGATTGTTCAGCCAAAGGCCTTCACCGCATTCGTCAAAAATGTTAGGTAAATCGTCGTTGAATACCATGAAGAGCCATGGTGACAAAACACCTCCTTGTCTTACTCCTTGTAAAATCGGGAATTCGGCAGACGGTACACCATCAAACATAACGCGACTTGTTAACTGGGAGTACCAATTTCTGAGGAGTCTCCAAGTTTTCCCTTTAATACCAAGATTGAACATTTTATAGAAGAGGCCAGGGATCCACACAGTATCGAATGCTTTTGTGGTGTCCAAGAAACAACAATAAACTTTGCTACCATTTTCAATGTTATGTAGTGCAGCTTCTTTTAGTGACAACGTTGCATCAAGGCAGCTTTTCCCTTTTTGGTACGCATATTGAATGCTGTTAGGAAATCCCCTTGTTATGAAAAAAGGGGTCCATCTATCGAGTATTAATCGTTCGAATATTTTTCCGATTACATTCAACAGCGTAATGCCACGGTAATTATTTTTGTCGTGTCTATTTTTCTTGTTATGTTTAAAAAGTGAAATAATGTCACCGACCGCAAGAGCACTTGGGATCTTTTCTTCGACTCTAATTGCATTGAGAACCTCAGTGATACTTGAAATACCGCATGACCGCCATACTTTATATGTTCGTAAAACAAAGAATCTGGACCACATGCTTTCCCATTAGGTAATTGATTGCACGTTCTACTGACTTCTTCAACAGTGAAAGCTGTATTCAAAGCATCAAAGCTCGCGCTGAAACTCTCAATTTCATAGTCATTCAAACAACTTTCGACATGAGAAGCAAACTCTGCATCAAAATTTGGATTCGGTTTAGGGGTGTACAATTCCGAGTAGTGGTCTTTCCATACCTCACGCAGTTCGTTCGTGTCACTTATAAATTTTCCGTCAATCTTCAGACTATTTGTTTGTAGTCCTCTCTTTTTCGGTCGAGATGACATGATGCGTTGAAATGCGCTGTTGTCTTGCTCAAAAATATTTTCGAAATGTTCGTACTCTTTGCACTCGTATTCGTGAGCCTTTCGTCTGAGATGCCTTCTAAAATCGCGTTTTGCCTGCTTGTAAGCGCGGAAGGTTTCACTGTCTGGAGCTCGCGGGCGTCCTTGCATAATCCAAAGTTTTCTGTAATGACGACATTTGTCGTGCAATGGTTTTAGGCCTTCTTTCCAGTAGGGTTTAAGATAATTCCTGAAGTTTGATTTAGGAATAGATTGGTCTGCTGATGATTTAAGCGCAGTTGTTAAGTTGTTTAATACCTCACTTACTGAAGCGATGTCCTCAAATGAAGATAGTGTAATGTTAAAATCAGCAATAGCACTGGCTACGTTAGATTGGTAAGCTTCTCTAACAACGGGGTTGATAATGTTCTTCCAAGCTAGACGAGATTTCGATTCAGGCTGGGATGGAGTAGGTATTGGACGTATTTTCAAAGCACAAAAGATTGGTCGATGAAATGAAAGGTTTGCGCTGTCATCGTCCGACACAAAACAAGATTCTATAAGGTCAACATGATCTTTTTTGATAAGTATATGATCAACTGTGGTTTTGATGAGTCCATTGTTGCTATAAAACGTTTCAATGGGTCCTGTGCAAAACGTTTGTGAATTAATTGAAATCAAAAATAATCTCTTCATTATAGTTGCAATCATTGTTCCTCTTGCATTAGTTGCAGAAAGGGTTCTTGGACCGCCGGCAGAGCCAACATGACAATTAAGATCGCCAAGGACAATGACAGACCCACGGCTAGAAAGTTGGTTAATAACATCTTCAAGGGCTTCAGCAGTTTGTTTGTAAATAGGAAATGGTAAATTAGATGATGGCAAATACGCTCCAACAACGAAAAGATTTCGTCTATCAAAAGTTTTAAAGTGTATAGCCAAGATTCTGTCATTGCCAATGTCTTCTAATATTTTTATACTAGCGCTTAAAATAGATATGTTGAGAATATGGTGTTGAGAATAAATATGGCATTATTTTAACACTTTTATGAGTGAACTCTGTCGAAATAGAAGCTCGAATAATGCAGGATATTCGTACAATATTTAAAAAGACACACCACATATAAATATTACATACCATCAACTATTTTCGCCCCCCTAGTCACAGCAGTTTGGGAAATAAATGCCAAACTGTGCTTATATCTTTATACCAATTAAAAATCTTAAAAGTATAAGGTGATAGCTATTGACTATCGAAATGACAATTCGATTTGACGATTTTGACACAAATAGTGTTGAGAATAAATATTGCATTATTTTAACACTTTTATGAGTTAACTTTGTCGAAATAGAAGCTCGAATAATGCAGGATATTCGTACAATATTTAAAAAGGCTTACCTTGTTTCCTGATTCAAATGATATTGATATATAGCAGGTCAAGTAAAGTAAATACTTTGTGTAAATTGGCGAATCATTTTCACAGCGTAAAATGCGACCAACCACTTCCAATACTCCCTCGACTCTTGGCATGTTCAAAACAATATACAAAATTAAAATGATCGTTGGTTTGATGCATAATTTTCACCGTCAAATTAAAAATTTTACTCATGTTTACAATTTTCACCCTTCAGTAGTCCGCCATCTTGAAATAATCAACATCAATGGTCGATTTGTAAGCTAATCGCTGATTGGCTGATATAAGCTCGTCGCTGAATGGCTACAAGCTAACACTAACATTAACATAAACATTAACATTTACAACACGATAGCATTATATCTGCTACGCAGATACAAAAACTGTAACAAAGTTTATCATGCAAATGTTTAAAAGTTAAGAACCAGGTTATACTTAATGATCCTTATTGAAACAGCCTGCACATAGCAGGGATAAAAGAGTTTGAGGCTCTATTTGTATAAAACCGTTGGACATCAAATTTCCGTTGATTCCTTAAACTATAGCTGGGTTCATGTAATGGTGCATGGCAACAGTTTTGCAAGCTTGTGGTTCTGATTTGACACAGCAGATTGAAATAGCTGGTTGCATAGGTATATGTGATGTTCTTGTATTGGTAATATATTGAGGCTTTTAACAGCGGACAGGAAGAATAATTGACAAGGCTAAAACAATAAAACACATTAAAGCAAACCTATTTGCAATTGGGTTAATGTTTCTTGCCGTTCTTAATTATATCTCATTCTTTCCTTTTTCCAAAATAGAAGCGAAGCAATTTGCTTCACCGGTCTTTTCTTCAAAGTACTTTCTCATAATATTATGTTTCTGAAATTTCGCTCATTCGCTCAGCTCAGTTGGAGGTCCACCCATGAACGTAAGCCTGCAATCATTGATGGACTTTTTAATACACTAGCTCTTTTTTACCTGGGTGTAAATAGCAAGACAGAATTAATACTTTAGGGTCACGTCCCTCAGGATAAATAGTCGCATTCTTGTATCGTTCCCTGAGCAAACGAAAAATTGAAATCTATTTGTTAACTCGTATACGATTTAACAAATCGTATACGTATTTCTTTTTAAGTAATGGGAGAAGAACATGAAAAAGAAAAGACTCCGCGAATTATTGTTCAAGGTGGTGCGTACTACATTTTATTCTTTGGTAAACGTCAAGAAGAACTTATGGAAGCAATGAGGCAAGCTGCTGAAGCAGGATATCATGTTTTGAAAGTAAGTGTTCATGCATGTCTTCATACAACTGTATATTAGAGTTCTAGCCTTAACTAGAACTCATTACTCTGCGGTCAGTGACGCCCTCTGTATCAGGCAACGACAGCTAAAGAATTCATTTTTACAGTTTACAAAATAACTGAAGTAAATAGAGCGCACTGATTGGTCAATACCCATGCAGGATGAGAGAATCATGCACGGGAATTTTCCCGCGCCTGAAATTTTAAAAATGTCGGGCGATAATAGTTCAACTTTTGACTTTGACAAAGAAAATAATGGCAAAAAAAGTAAACAGAGGTTCGTCTTAAAGTCGGATAAATGCGTTGACGAGTTGGTGGATAGCGTACAAGCAGAAAGCACAAAGCATAAAACAGTATACGCTGTTGTTGACGTTTTTGGGGAGAATTGCAATGTACATCAAATATATTAATAAACCTTTTTTATATTTCTGAGTGGTTATTTTATAAAACAAATACCGCATTGATTTCCGTGCATGATTCTCTGCTTCTTACACTTGGGATGTTGTTCGACTTTCGTAAAGCTAAAAATACTCGCCTATCGGCTCGTTTGTTTTTTACACTTTGCGAAAATCTCGCAACATCCAGCGTGTAAGAAACAGAGAACCATGCACGGAAATCAATACGGTATTCCTTTAATAACATTATACAGTATATATAGCAAATTATTTTACCAGCGTAACCATTCGGCTCCCTGTGGCCTATTTAGCAAATAGTCCAGTTATTGATACACATGTTCTTCCCACGTTATGACGTCCTCTGTGTATCTATAACTGCACAGTCAACGATTTACTATGTTTTATAAAAATAAAGAGCAAAAAAAGCAAAGCAAGCAGGTAAATGGGATATTTTTAATTGTCCAAACTTTTGGGAAATCAAAAGAGTTGAAACTTATCAATTATCACATGATCTATAAATATAAAGCGACGCTATTGGCTTATTTAGTCACGTGAATTGTTATAGGCTGCCCACTAGGACGGGAACATAACCGCTAAGCCGCGGCATTAAAATTTTCAAAACTTTGGGAAAAAACAAAATATATCCAAATAACATAATTTTCTTTTGTCTTTGCTTTTCATCTCGTCAACAGCTTGTATTAACTCTTTCCAAAATCTTCATTTGCCCATAAAGTGTGCAGAATATGCAAATATTTTCGCTATTTTTATTGAAAAAAAACAACAATATGTTTGTGTGGCATAATTCCGTGGGTCTGTCCTCTAATAGATCATAGCTCTCTAGATCATAGCTCAATTCTTGAGATTATAAAATAATTTGAAATTTCTTTAATAAAATGAATATTGCAAAAAGTTGACAGTAGTTATTAAAGTGTCTGGGTTACCTAATATTATTAATCGTTTTTATCAGAGAAATGGCTGTTACCGAAAAGTATGTTTAGAAGAATGTTTTTTTCTCAACGGCAGTCTCAAAACGTTCATTAGATGCAAGGGCTGACTATCACCATTAACAAATGGGCCCCAGGTTTCGGTAATCATTGCATGTACTGGGATCCTTTTAAACTCTCTCGTCCGTATAGTAGTCGTTCTAGATACATTTCTTTCAGCTCTTTTTGAAGTGCTGGAAGTGATAATGAATATGCTTCAGTTTTAGTAGCTTTTTCGTCGTGATAATTGTGTATGAAATAAATTTTGCAATAATTTCAATAAAAGAATGAGGCACTATGCATTGCTCCGTCTATCACTACTGTCTAACGAATAATTTAATCATCAGCGTCAGAAAGCACAAAGGTTTCACTTGTAAGTTTTTTTCATGGAAAGAAGTTGACATTTAATTATCATGGGATGCTATATGGTGCTTATTCTCTGATCTGTGTCAAAGTTATCTTAATAGGATCCATGCATAAATGTTCTCATTTCAAAACACTGGCTAAATTGTTTTCCCAATATCTACAGCTCATTCTGCTTAAACTGCAAGAGAACCGCCATCTAAGTACAAAGCATCATAACTAATTTTAGTTGCTTGCTCTTAAGAAGCACTATAGACTCAAAATCATATATGAACACATGTTGAGTTGTTCATTTCACCGCTGGAATATGAGGTATACTAAGTTTATCGCCAGATGATAAATAATACATACACACAAAGGGTGCGTCGTATAAAGCTGCTTAGACCATTCATGAACGCACGCTTAACTACTCAATTAACCAAATAGATAGGTATATAATAATGGAGGTTGTATGTTCCTTAAAAATATGCGGTGTGCACACGAGCAGGTAATCGGGCCTTCGCAGATGACATAAAACTGCCCGAAATTGTATATACGCACATGATCGCCCACTGCAAGGGGTTTTGTTCAAAATGTCGTACGGGACTGAGAGAACGCATAGGCAACGCAAGTGTGCATGGAAACTCAGCAAACTTTCTATAAGCAAAAGTCTCTTTATCAGCAAACGTCTATAACGAGCTACGATTTTATGTTGAGGCGGCTTCACCGTGCACAAATCTTATAAAATTTTGCTTATTGATGATTCGAATTCGATGATTTGATGCCATTGGACGATCGTCTCGTTATTCCAAAATTGATGCCCTCACCCTGCACAAGTTTGCATCAACTAGAATAAAAAAGATAGAACAAAAACATTATTTGCCAGAGTTCCCAGAAAAGGCCTTGATTGACTATGGTGCACGAAATGTTAAGTTTAACGACAACATTTCCTCCTGAATAGAAATTTTACCCGGGAATGTTACAGTATATGAGATGGTGTGCAACCAAAATAATGCAAAATATTTTCTGTGCTGCTGATCAAAACAACGCAAAGCCCTTAACTTCAATTCTACGATATTTTAACAGAAAGACGGCGGAACGGCAGTTGATGCCGTAGAAGCAGCCGTTTGTTTTTTGGAGAGCAATACGTATTTTAATGCCGGTCGTGGCTCATTATTGAACAACAGTGGTGACGTGGAATGCGATGCAATGATTATGGATGGAGATACAATGAACACAGGTATTGTCATTAAACAATATATAATTATCAACTAAGATGTATGTGCGAATGTGCTCAGATATTCAGGACATAGTTAATAAAGATAACATGGTTAGGAAACTCGTCAAATTACAAACCAGGTAACAACTGAATGAGATTTATGTTGAACGGTACCTAACCGTGCACACATCTTTTGTCTTATTATTAATATTTCAGAAATACGGTTTGGAGATTAAGCCCAAACATTTCTATTGGTCGATTCATAAAAATACAATATTTACACTAACAGTGACCGTGCACAAATGCAAACAAAAAAATAGAACAAAAACAAAAGCCGAGTTTCTTAACCACTTTTTCTCTATTAACTATGTTCAGGAGTGCTATGTCGCGTTATAATTTTATGTCAATGCGCCATTTTCAATCAGTGGCGTGCTGGCTCGTGTTCGCCAGGGGAAGCCAGCAATTTCTTAAACAAGGAAAAGTAGACGGCGAACATTCATGAAGTAGACGGCGAGCTTACCAGTGATCGTAAGCCAAATCACTTCACATTTCACAATTAGAAATTTACATCCTTTGACATATTACAGACTGGACAGTAATGCTTGTAGTTGTAGGTAGGCTGGTAAATTTTTAATCCTCGTATAAGTCGTATTCCGAATAACAGAACTCAAATTAAGCGCGCGTACTAGCACTTTGAACAGCGCTTACGGCAGTTGCGGTAGTAAGAAATGCGATCTTACGATAGCCAAGAAAACCTGGCATATCGGATATCACTAATATTAATCGGATAAATTTTATCAGATAAACGACAATGTATCAATCATTAACAATCTCAAACTCTTTTTCTCTCGTTGGCTCGTCGGATCTGACAAAATTCCAATTTGGACTAGCGCTTTTGTGTGCGCTTTTGTGTGCGCTTTTGTGTGATTTTGTGCAATTTCGGCCCCCCATTTATGTTTTGGCGCCCCCTAAAATTTTCGCTGGTGGGGGAGGGGGGGCATGGCCCCCCGGCCCCCCTGCCAGCACGCCACTGTTTTCAATGAACAATCTACCTTTATATTGGTGCCTTTGGAAGACAACACAACCATTAAACCTGTACGTGAATTTCTAGGCGCAGTGACGGCTGCACGCCATTTTTTAAATCCAGTTAACATCGCCAGGAAAATCATGGAAGAGTCGCATCATTGCGCCTTAAGTGGAGATGGAGCTCTGGAATTCGCTCAAAGAATTAAATTTCCCACTTGTGATCCCAAAGATCTTATAGAAGAAGCGACAAGTTTGAGACGAAAATTTACCTATGAGGATTTTCCCAAAGTAGTGGAATCTTACTTTGGCGCAAAAGGAATACAAGAAACAGGTTCAGTCGACTACGACTCAGTCTCGGCTGTTGCCATGGATACAAATGGTCATTTCGCGTGTGCGATCTCGACAGGTAAATTAGCAACACGTTGTTGTCCATGCCAAACTGTTCTTATTTTTTGTAACACTTCATTCCTACCTAGTCCATACTGATATTTGTGAGAGTGACGTGAGGCAATCGCGACGGTTAGAGGATACCGTGATAAAGATGATAAAGAATAGAAATGAAAAGTTTAATTTTTGTTAGCAGTATAAACATCCGTGATCGTATAAACAATACTTACGAATGAAGAATGGACTATGCCAAAGTTTATGATAATTTTGTTTCTTTTATAAGGTGGTATACCAGGGAAATTGAAAGGCCGTGTCGGTGATGCTCCACTGGTTGGCTGTGGAGGTTACGCAAATGAATTTGGAGCAGCGACAACAAGTGGACATGGAGAGCAGTTGATGAAAATGACTTTAGCAAGAGAAGTTGTTTATAACATGGAAAGAAAACACGATGCTCAGGTATATTTTAAATTTGTAGCCATCACCTGAATTTGTCTTTTAATCAATGTACTCTTACTGGCGTTGTTGGGAAACCGTAAATGATCTAATATACACGCCCATTCTGTGATAACCGCCTCGTACCTGATAGACGCCGGTTCAAATGAGCGTTTTGTGTGAGAAAGGCACCCTCTATTGAACGGTCCGTATCTAATAAACGGCCCCTCCCTAGGGGCATTTATTAGGTAATATTATAATAATAATAATAATAATTTATTGATATCCATCTTTAGTATAAAATTACAATGGATTTACAGTTTATAAAGTTGATACGAGTATATGTACATTGTGTTAAGTATAGTATATGTTATATACAGTGTATATATATACTGCCAAAATTGCCACAAGTTAAATTTGGCAGTTGAGTAAAATTTATTATGACAAATATAGTAAAAATGTTAAGAGCAAAAAGAGTATAAAATTTAGATTATAATAACGCATTTGTTCTTGGGATAAACGAGAGTTTGTGCCTTTTAGTATGTGAGAAAAATTGTGGGAGAGTATTTACTGTTCTTAGATCATATTTTTTCGTCACGATATCTGGTATATATTTTCTGCATGGATGCGTTTCATCATCAATAATTTTCTCATATTCACGAATGGCGAGCATATTACGACGTTCTTCAAGAGACTGAAGTAGGTCGGGCGGCAGGGCAAGTATTTTTTGACTTCTAGTTTGGATATTCTCCACCTCATCTATTAAGTATTGTGGTAATCCGCTCCATATTGGGGACGCGTATTCCAATACCGGTCTGATTTTGGAGAGGTAACAGGTTAGACCTACTTCTGTCGGTAGATTAGCTCGACGACATTCCCGAAGGTGGAATAAACGTTTTCTTGCCTTTCTTGTAATTTCTTCGACATGTGTGTTCCATTTAAGGGTATTATTACACCAAAGGCCCAGCAGCTTAAACGATTTAACTCTTTCAATCACATCATTACCAATCGTAAGTAAAGGTGGTTCGGGAATACCTTCTTTAAAACAGATCCACATATCTTTAGTCTTTTTTGCGTTAAGTTCCATCTTATTTCTGAAGGCCCAGTCATTCATTAAATCAAGCACCATTTGCATGTTACTAGTAGAGCAATATGAGATTGCCTCATCCTGAGTGCAATCATCAGCGTATTTATGCGTATTAATCTGAAAATAGTTAGGAATACAGTCTTCAAGGTCGTTAACATGAACATTAAACAGTGTTGGTGAGATAACAGAACCCTGGGGGACTCCGGAGGGACAAGGCCTAGAAGATGATAAGCTCTCACCAAGTTTTACTTGCTGGCTCCTTCCTTCTAAAAAACTCCGCGTCCATAACCAAAAAGACTTTGATACATTCAATTCCGCGAGTTTTCTTAGAAGCAGACCATGGTCGACCAAATCGAACGCTTTACGAAAATCGATAAATAAAGCGTGGATCCCCATTCTTCACGTGAATTTTCAGTCTTATTGTACCAATTTTGGGTAATACTCGCTAATGCAGATACTGTTGATCTACCATGTGTAAATGCATGTTGATTATCTTTGATCTTAAGGTCGCTTTTATTCAATTTGAGTTGTATGGTTTCTAGGATTTTTGCCATTTGCGATAGCACAGAAATCTGCCGGAAGTCATTATCTATATCATTCGGGGGGTTCACTTTGGGCACAGGGGTGACTAAAGCATGTTTATATAAGGTCGGGTATTTAGACTGGGAGATGCTACAGCAGATGATGTTATGGATAACAGGAGCAAGCTCTTCGCTATAACGACTCAGTAACCATGCAGGAATATCGTCCGAACCACTAGCTTTCCTAGGGTTTAGGTGCTTAAGAATTGCCTTGATTTGACCGATCGAAGGTAGTGCGGGCGCGATGTTCTTGAGTAGGTGTTCGACTTCCCCTAGTTTCGGAATTTCATTTGGTATGGTAGTCTGCCAAGGCTTAGTGAAACTTTGTTGTAAGCGTTCAACTAGGTCATCTGTGGAGGCAGCTGAGAATTGACGATTACATTCGTTAACGGCAGCAAGTTCGTATATAGTTTTATGCCACTTTGCCGGGTTCATTTCACGTGTATTTTCCGCTTTCGATTGGTAGTACGTTTTCTTTGCACTGGATATAAGTGAAGAAACTTTGTCGCATAACACTTTATACCTTGATTTGTTTCCTGATGTAAAGGCTTTTTGTCTGGCTTTTATTTCATGCTTAATACGCGGGGTGATCCAGGGTTTATCTGAGGGGTGGAAACGTATAATACGTTTGGGCACCGTTTTATTGAGAATGCACATGATAGTACTTGTAAAAGCACTAACTTTATCGTCAATCTCATTAGTAGCATAAACCAATTCCCAGTTCTGCCTATTCAGATGGATACTCAGTTCAATTAAGTTACTACATTTCGTCAGGCGCACTTTTCGAGAAATCGCCTTCACCTTTTCTTTCAGCTTTGGAGTGAGTAACAGACACTGATGGTCAGAATGGCCAATCGGCGGGAGATGTTTAATGTCATTGTATAGCTCTGACATGTTAGTAAGGATTTGGTCTAAAACGTTTCTACCTCTAGTGGGAGCCCGTACAACTTTGCAAAGGTTGAAGCGTCTGCACAATAAATTCAGTTTCATTTTATTGAAATCTCCGGCAATTATTATACCTGCTGAGGGATGGTCCTGCAGAATTTCATCAAGTCCGTCAGTGATATACTCACGCATAGCTCTTTCATCATCGTTCGTCTGACCAGGCGGATAGTATACGCTAATAACTATTATGGAGCTGTAAGGCCTGGGAGTTCTAGGCGGTTTAAGTACAAGCCAAAGAACTTCTTTATCGTCCACTTCAAGATTTGTCAAACGGGTAGTAGATATTTGGTGGTGCACATAGGCTAAGACACCGCCACCAGGGGTAAGGCGGTCTCGACGGAATGCATTAAATTTCTTACTAATTTCTATAGCAGCATCCGGGAAGTTTGAGTTCAGCCAAGATTCTGTAATTATGACTAGTGTCGGGTTATTAACAGCAACGATTCCAGAAAGTTCTGTAATTTTATTTGTCACATGACATGCATTGGTTAAGAGTACAGATGGAACTGAGTAGCCGCTAGGTGGCATAGTTATATTACTTTCCTTTACGGAAATTGGTATTAGGTTGCAGCGGTATTTCAGAGCATTACCTCTCAGAGTTGTTGGGCGGCTTGTAATTCTAACTGGGATTTCCTTTGGGGTATCCTTAGTTGTGTCAGAGACTTCAAGTGTATTTATCGTGCAATAATCAGAGATAGGAAATCTATTACCATGGAGAGGAAGTCTTATTTCATGTGAATCTATCTGTTGTAGGGAGACCATGTTTAGCGAAGTTGAGGTGGTGGCTGAGCTGGAATTCCTATCGCGGAGTATGATCGGAGGGGAGGAACTGATATATCCATTAGTGGTCTTGGAAAGAACATAGGTCCCCATGGGTACGGATGGTTGCCCAGACATCTCGGTGGTAGATTCATATAAGTACTTGGTGGCATTAACGCATTCTCTCGAAATAAAAAAGGCTGCATGCTTTCTAAAAAAGGGTGCCTATCATTGTATTGGGTGTTGGCTGAGGGTTGATCACCAGACATGGAGTGAAATTGACGGTTATGGGAAAAATCGCATGAAGTTCCTTTATTGCAAAACCCCTTTTTACGCAAGAACGGGCAAAACACCGCATCTTTTGGTATATTGGGGAGTTGACAATCTTCATAGTTATTAACTTTATTTGAATGGGAAAAGTCACACCTATCACCTTTTAAACACCAACCGCGTCGCGAAATAAAAGGGCACGGAATATTACTTTTTCGTGTTGGTAGTTGAGGAATGTTATTATTATTAGGACAGTTTCCCGTTCGAACCGGAGAATTACGTGATTTGCTGTTTAATATATTCACAGATTGATTGTGTACGTGGGATAGAATAGTTGAATCGTTAACTACAAATAAGGAATTAATGCTTTCATCCGGAGTTAATGAAGTTTGCAGTTGCGATTGGGGAATTGGATCTACGCTAATTAAGGTAGAATCAATTACGGTACGACTGGGCATTTCATCATTTATATTCATGTTCGATGAAGCTCCGCTACTTAAGTCTTGAGAATGTGCGTGGGATAATATAATTGAATCGTTAACTACAGGTGAGGAATTAATGCTTTCGTCAGGAGTTAATGAAGCTTGCAATTGCAATTGGGGGTTCCCAATTGGGGGATTAATTTGTCTTAAATTAATAATCTCCTCTTCTTGACTTTTAACTTTAGCCTCTAGGTCTGTTTGATTTAGTTGTATTAAATTAATAGTAGACTCAAGGGCGATCAGTTTTCGATGAGAAGCAAGGTCCAATTGCAATTGTAAAATTGCTATATCTAATTTGATTCCCTCTATCTCTGCAATGAAAGCAGCATCAGAACACCTACAGCCCATTTGATTATTAACATCTAGTAATACGCTTGACTGACCGGTATTTGAGGCAGACGTTTCTGAACCTTCCTCGTTTTGTCTCCATATCTGTTTACATAACTCCTTCACAATAAAAGTCGCCTTCTCTCCGTTAAAACCCAACACGTTTTTATTCTTCCTCCATGTTATAGTTGCCTTCTCTCCCGTAAATAGTTTTTTGTCGCTACCAGGATGCGACCAAGTGCCTTCAAGATGTAGTTCATCGCTGACAAATTCTTTCAATGATTCAAAATCCCCCGTCCACGCAAAGGCCAAATTTTCACTAAGAACTCTTGCCATAAGCAAAAAGTAAGCTTTAAAATGATATCAGTCGTTTATAAATAAATATATACTTGATCAATGAATAAAAATCGAATATGCACGTCTTACTCAACACTCAACATGCAACACTCAACATGCAGGTACTCAACATACAATAATATTAAAGAGTCGAACGCGTTGTGCCAGTGTAGGTAGAGTATAACGAAGATTCGACGGCTAAAACTATCTGAAAAATACAATAAGATCTTCGACATTTCGAGCGAAGGCCCTTCGTCTGGAAATTAGTAGCGTGGGTTGAGGAAAAACATGTGCTTTTAAAATGAATACAAAAGCGATCACGCGACAAAAAATACACCAATCAGCTGGATTTAATCAAAACAAATTATAAACAAAATATGGAAATCACATTACAAAATATATTAGCATGTAAGGAGAAGCGAACAAAACAAGAAAATGAGAAAAAAGAGCTATGTATGAGATGAGGTGAGATGTAGAACATCTGCTGATGGCAGGCATATATATATATATATATAAAAGTTGAAACAGTTCTACTCGGTTACTCCAGTTTCACGCAAAATGCGATCATCGGACTAAAGCCACAATTGTTTACAAAGTGCTTATGGCTGGTTGATTAAATTGCTAAAGCCTATATGACAATAAAATTGTTAACCTACAGACTATAATTATAGTGTGCACTTCCGACAAACATTTCCCCGCCAATAACCCTCTACATAAGGTCTTCAACCGACGAAACACAAAGGTCAGCTACAGCTGCATGGGGAATATGGGCAGCGTGATAAAACGCCAAAACTCCATGCAAAGTCCGATCCAACGTGACGACGACACCGACTCAACTCAACACAATAACACGTGCAACTGCCGTGACAAATCCAACTGCCCGTTAGATGGACAGTGCTTGTATACTTGCTCTGCAGTAAAGGTATCGAGCTCTGTCGACCTAGTGTCAACCCAATATTTATATATATATATATATATATATAGTCAAATCTGCAGACATGCATGTTTCGCCGTTCAACGGCTCGTCAGTGCAGCTTGTAACGCAGTCTAGATGCGAGTGACTTCGTATTTATACACCATACTCTTGCCCTCACCAAGCGCATGTGGTACAATACTCAGACACATGCGCATATATATATATATAGTCAGACATACATGTTTTGCCGTTCAACGGCTCGTCAGTGCAGCTTGTAACGCAGTCTAGATGCGAGTGACTTCGTATTTATATACCATACTCTTGCCCTCACCAAGCGCATGTGGTACAATACTCAGACACATGCGCATCCAGACATGCGTGAAGTGTCTATATATATAAGTGTCGAAATATATATATATATATATTTCGCTTACCTCAAGGTATCCACTATAGCATGTTTCACGCAATAAGCGATCATCAAGTGGCGAGGGATTTCGAAAATATTTTCCATGCTTAAATAGTATTGGTCGAAACGTGGGCGTTCAAACATTCCATGCATACTTTACTTCTGTAGGTTTTTTATTTCAAATCTGCTTTTGCGTCTGCATGTTGAAACTATTTCCGATCTTTTGTTCAGTAAAAATTATTATGAAATCTTGTTTGTTTTCTTTCAATTTCCAAATATATTTCGAAAGTTCGGTGTCATTTGGGTATTTTTCTGTTGAAAAGATGTATTGTGTTACGGTGTCGCTCTTTAAATGTGCTTGCAGTCATGCCAATGTAGTTTTAGTGTTGTCCTTGTTGCTTTTGGTAACAGTTGCCTTGTATACTATGTCCTTGGTCGTGCATTGTTTCTGAAGTGGGCATATTTTCTCATCTCTGCAATTGCAATTGTCTGTAGCTGGTTTTCCCTAATTATGCGTGTATTGTGCCTAGTGATTATGGACTTGACATTGTTCATGCAACTAAAGCTGATCTTAACTGTGTTCCTGTTAAAAATTTTATGTAGTTTGTGGTTAGATGGAAAGCTGAAGAAATTACTAAATAGAGAATTAAACCAAATTATATTGCGGTGCCTTTTTCTGCGTTTTTGTTGTGATTGTTGATGCGTATAGTCAAGTGTGTGGTTGAAATTACTGTGCCTTAGTGCATTTTGATAAATTGGTGCAGATTCTCGGCATATGTCCTCGTCAGAAGAGAGGAGTGAAATGCGCTTGTTGATTGATGCTGAGAGCTGCTTCATGATGCATGCTGGGTGGTTTAAATGTCTCTTTATGTATAATGGATCATCCTTAGGCTGACTTGCCTTTTATGATTGCCAATCCGTCGTCTCTATGCAGGCCAATATTTTCTTTGCCAAACTTTTTTCCTAGGTGTTTTAAAATGAAAAAGCCTAAACCTAGTGGATAAAAAGAGACAGCAACAGTATATGTGACGTCACCATGGGTAGCTATGACGATTCTGAAGTTTGCCAACTTGTAGGCCTTTTCATTTTGAAACACCTAGGAAAAAAGGTTGGCAAAGAAAATATTGGCCTGTATAAGTCAGCACGTTTAGCAGATAAAACGAGAAAATAACTCCACAAGATTTTCGAACAATTTGACCTAAAAATCACAGCTGGGACAAACTTAAAAATAGTAAACTTTCTAGATGTTACTTTCGACCTGAATACTGAAAAATACAAACCATAGAGGAAGCCTAATGATGATCCATTATACATAAATAGACATTCAAAAGCACCCACCATGCATCACAAAGCAGCTACCAGCATACAAGGCGACTGTTAACACAAGCAACACGAACGACACTAAATACTAAATTGGCATGACTGCAAGCACATTTAAAGACCGACACCGTAACACAATACATCTTTTCAACCAAAAAATATTCAAATGACACCGAACTTTCGAAATATATTTGGAAATTGAAAGAAAACAAACAAGATTTCACCATAACGTGGTCAATCATAAAGCACGCAGTTTCGTATACGGGAGGGTAAAAAAGATGCAATTTATGTTTGGAAGAAAAACCATGTATCATGAAAGAAGACAAACAATTTTTACTGAACAAAAGATCGGAAATAGTTTCAACGTGCAGACACATGTACCGGGCTCGAGTTTATATCCTTGATCTATTTTCAATTAGAAATCTGTAGAGAATGCTGTAGAGAGAATGAAAGATCGTGTCAATGGCTATGGCTCTGCAATTGCGATTGATCGAGATGGAAACTTCGGAAAGACAACCAATTCAGCTCTGATGCTTTGGGCAAGCGTCAAGGATGACGATTTGGCAAGTGGCATGGAAAAAAGGCAACCTGTTAAGAAAAGTGGGAAGGAGTGAACAACACAGTAATTTCTTAGAACAGTGGTGTCAGTTTTGCATTTTAACCATATTATTAGCTATTGCACAGAACTTCCCCATTTAGATCAAATGAATTAGTCATTAGGATAGCGATGAAAAAAATGTATGGTGGAAATTGAATAAATTGTTTTTCAAAATGACTCATGATATTTATATATGTAGCTACGGTTATATATATCCCCAAAAAAACTCTTCTCGTGAAATAAGAATAGATGTTGATCGCTTTGAACGTCTTAAAGAACAAAGTTACAAATTTGCAGGTCTAAGTAAAGTTCTTTTATGTGGAGATTTTAACGCAATAATAGTAACTCTCGATGATTTCATTGATGAATAACTTTTTGAAAATGAAAGTGGCATTCCAATTGCAGTTGACAAACGCTTGGGACATCATTAGTAGATTTATGTATTGGTAATAATTTGATCACACTAAAATGTGGCCAGTTTACTTGTCTACTTGTCACACTTATAATGGAGCCAGTATCGTTGATTACGTTATTGCTTCACATGATCTTCAGCCATAGTCTAGGACCTGTAATGAGTTAGATAAAGCACTGATAAAGCACTCCTGCTCGTGTTTTTTAAAATAGTACATAACTTCATACACCTTAGAAAGGCTATATTTTCTTAATTCCTAAATCTTATTGGCAGAGGATTAAAAACTATACTTATTTCAATATAATACTAAAAGATTTCATGAGGGATGATATTGTTTTGTTGAGATATAATACAGTTAATTTCACTTACCCCCGCCAAAACACGATTTCAGCCATACTTTTCAGTTTTATTTGCTTTTTATCACCGAGCCTCGCAAACATTATCCACAAATTGTACTTGAACATAATGATAGTTGACTAAAGAATAATCCAACCAAGTTTCGTCAGGTTTAGAAGTAGTGCAGTGTGTTTATCTTCGATATTTGTAGAATCGATGTTTTTCTCAATTATCGCACCGGTGCATGCAATGTCTCGCCGCTTCTCTTCTCGATTTATCACATTTTTCGTCTTCAAACGTATTTAGATAACAGTATCCAAAAATACTTGATTGTAGAATGGTTCCAATGAAAAAATTAAGCACAGAGCTTCCAAACCGTTTGAGTTTACTACCCAAACGTTTTATAAACAAGATAAAAAACATGATGTTCAAAGTAATTTGAAAGTCACGCGCAATCTTCACGAAAACACCACGTGGGCTAGATGACAGGGGGTGAAAAATTCTCACGAATAGTTGAAACTATAGTTGGATTTGATACAAGATTTTGTAAGTTCCTGCGTAATATTGTATTTTCTGGTTTTATTAAGCTAAACAGAAGCCAGGAACTTACAAAATATTTTTAAACCAAAATTTCAAACGTTTTCAATGCTTCAAATTATAGTTTCAACTTTCAACTATAGCTACGTTTCAACTATTCGTGAGAATTTTTCACCCCCTTGTCATCTAGCCTACGCGGAAGATTGCGCGTGCTTTTCAAATTACTTTAAACATTATGTTTCTGATTCATGTTTATAAAACGTTTGGGGTAGTAAACTCAAACGGTTTGGAAGCTCTGTGTTTTATTTTTCGATTGGAACCTTTCTACATTGCACCGGAGCGATAATTGAGCAAAACATCGATTCTACAAATATCGAAGAGAAACACACTGCACTACTTCTAAACCTGACGAAACTTGGTTGGATTATTCTTTAGTCAACTATCATTATGTTCAAGTACAATTTGTGGATAATGTTTGCGAGGCACGGTGATAAAAAGCAAATAAAACTGCAAAGTATGGCTGAAATCGTGTTTTGGCGAGGGAAAGTGAAATTAACTTTATTTTATTTGTTATCTATGAATCTAGCGAGCGTTTCAGAGCGGTCCGGATTTTTGCATCCGGCAGAAAGTGAAACAATTTTTTGAATTAAAAAATCTACCCAAAAAGTTCAAAAAGCTAGCCTAACGATACTTAGAGTACAAAAAGGAATTGCATACATACATACATACATACATTATTCAGCTCACTCCCCATTTGGGGCTTTTCAGTGACCGATTACATCAAGTATCTAGATCTAGCCTACCTATACTATGTACTTAACCTACATTATTTATTTTTACAATTGTCATATTACTTTCCTGCATCAACTCTAAAGCCAGCTATAGTCTTAATTCATACTAAGCACGGTGCGCCGAGAAAACTAATACATTTGTTTTAAATGCTCGTGTATTTCAGTATTTGGCCACATTAAAGCTAAACAAATACAGTTTAAATGACAGATATCATAGAAGAAAAAACTTTTCTCCATAAATAAAACTTAAAAATATGGACCAATTACTGTAGTGAAAACATGATTTTTCTGCCCATTTATATTAAAGTACTTTTCGTATACATATTGTAAACAACAAAAAATTAAAGCCGTGGCCCTTGGCAAACAAAGTTGAGGCTATATGTTTTTATCGTGAAACGACCAGAAACAAATTACAGCATACCTTGTTCATTGTCCAGTTTTAGTAGAAAGCGTGATCGAAATCAAAACACATGCATTCACTTCATGGTTCACTTTATGATTTTTTTATGGGCAAAGCAAGTAAACACGAAGATATCCTTGTCGAAGCAACACTGAACACCAGAAAACCAGGCCAAAACCTTTCATTCCTATGCTTTTCTGCTGTCATATTTAAAAACACCGTGTACATTTTTACAGAAACTACGTTTTTTTGTGAGTTTCTTGCCAGTTTTCTTGAGTTTTCATCTTCGTGTTTTCTTTCAACGTTCAAGTTTTGTTAGCCTCGCTTTGATTTCACAATTGCACTGATCTTAAATTATTTCGTTGCACTGGAGTTTTCAATTTTAATAAATTCTTAAATTTACATGCCCTCGGTCTTGAAAACGTCCCTCGCCCTCCGGGCTCGGGCCGTTTTCAAGACCTCGGGCACAGTTTTTCTCACCCGGACCTCGCAACCGGTAAATAACATATATATATATCTCAACAAAACAATATCATCCCTCATGAAATCTTTTAGTATTATATTGAAATAAGTATAGTTTTTTATCCTCTGACAAAAAGATTTAGGAACTAAGAAAATATAGCTTTTCTAAGGTGTATGAAGTTATGTGATGTATAATTAGCAGTTGACATGGGATGTGCATTGTCATTTTCTTGTAAAATATTATACCTAGACACATTTCACTCTTCAATGACCACCCTTAAAAGTGACCGCTCTAAACACTATATTCAGAAAGTCTGTAGCTTTCATGGTTCAGGAGATAGAGCTATGTCGATAGAGCCGTTTCTGGGTGTGGTCATTTTCAGGCATTTGCTTATCATTTGTTAATACAATTTGTTATGACAGTTAACATTCCTAAATGCTCAGAAGTAAATTGGAGTCCCTTATCGACATAAATCGTGACAATTGTCCACAAAACTTCGATCGCGCCGGAACAAGTAAAAAGATCTATACATACATGAACGGCGAATAAACACTACTACATTTAACAATAATTGACAAGAGGTTGTTACCTATGGCCTATAGGTTGTCCACTCAAAAACATGCAATGAGCATTATATAAAATTCCAATATTGCCGACCAACCTATTGGGTAATGCTTCCTTAAGTTTTAAAATTATACCTTCCCGCACTATATGTAACAGTTACATCAGTTTTTATTGAACTTCTAACGTGTTTGTTTGGACCACAATTGAAATGACAAGCCGAATGTTATTAGAAACAGTCATTCTCAACATTTTCATTCCCTTTGGCCATAATTCAAAAAGGTTGTTTTAGTTACTGCCGATGTACCCAATATAAATTCTCATTATAATTTTTTTACTTTCCCCATTAAAATATGAGCAAAAGCTTAAGACAGTGCTTATCTGCTGTAATCGCATAATGCCATATTTAACGTGTTTTCGCCGGATTACGAAACTGCAACTAGGCGCGAGCATGCATAATTATGTAAGTCAAAATCAGCAATGCTATAATAACCTGACGAGTGCTTACATACACTTGAGACATAATACATATAAAATATATACGGCAAAAACACGTGAGACTGACGATTTTGACAGCAATCTCACGGTCTCACGATCTTAAACTCAAATCTCACGGTAAAAATAAAATCTTGAAAAACTTAAAAGCTAAAAGTAAGTGACTCTTCTGCTTTGATATTTCTTTAGTTTCAACGGCCAATGGCACATTCCAAGCGAGATAATAATTTTGTTTCACATCGGCGGCCCTTCTTTCCGAAACCTATTTTTCAATAGGATAGTACCCCTATGGAACAGCTTGCCAGATGAAATTAAATCCTCTCCCTCTGTTCAGTCGCTGAAATTAAAACTCTATAAATACTACACCCAAAAACGTAATGCATGCTTTGATGTAAATAGGCCAAGGACTAGGAAAACATTTTGTTCTAAATGTCGTTCTTACATTTTGTCTTGTTGTTCGTAAAAGTGCATGTTTTAAGATTATAATTTTGTGTTCAATTGTAATTGTGTGAAACTCTGTAAATATGTCATTGTGTTAATTAGTCATGTAGTATATATATATATATGTATATGTAGTATAATGTTGTACACCTTTGTATGGCAGGACTTAATTTGGGACTCTATTTGTCCTGTTGTCTGCGCCTTCAATTATTTTTGATTGTAAAATTAATAAATAAAAAATAAAAAATGAAAAGTAATTATGCATGTAGCTGAATAATATGTGCTGTATGCCTGATCGCAGGGTACTGCCCGTACGTTCAGGTTCTTATCCAAAATTCCAAAATTTCAGGAATATAGCAAACTAACGTTTATTAATTGTTGCATGACAAAAAAGAAAGTGATTTTTTACTTGTCTCACTATTTTTGTATTTTTCTCACGATTTTTTGGAGAGTAAAAATTGAATCTCACTATATTTGCTTCCAAGAGGTTGACAGGTCTGAACACGGGACATGAAAAAACAGTACAGTACAAGACGGTACAGCACAAGACATAAACAGAGCATTAAAGAACATAGAATTAGAAGTAAATATACAATGGTATACAGTAGAACATATATACCATACGAAAGTAAAATATGGAACCAGCAACAATATGCAGTAACGTAACGGACACAAAATGTAGCATTTCCAAGTGAACTATCAGAAGAGAAGCAAAAATCTTACACCAAAAATTTGTTCAAACCTCAGGTTGCATTGTTGCCATTCCAGTCTTCCCACCGTTCGTTCGCTTGTTAAAGATATCATATTTTCTGTGCCAGATGCATACAGGAAGTAAAAGTCTACATCATACACGGATAAAATGCACCAGATTCTGAAGGAAAATTGCAAACACAGATTAATTAAAATTGTTCTTTCTTATCAAGAATTGTATTTTTGTTTTTCCTGGCTTTCCAGTAAGCGCTTTCTTATGAATACAGCGCTACAGTACTTGTAATATATGTCGAAACTTGTAATTATCACAATGATGTAGAAAATAGATAGTATAGCTGGGGTGGTCATCGGTATAAAAGACAAAAATAATTCGAGAGCTTGCGTGCCCCAGTCTAGAACTGAGTGTACGCCGTTGTCTGTCCCCCCAAATTGTTTAGTTCCGTTGCCCCCATCGCAGTGTTAAAAAGTAATAACATCTATATGTAATTTTTGATACGCTGAGTTCGAATTTTCTTGTTCCCACACACGAAACCGCAGTTAACGTTTCTTGTTCCCGCAGTTAACTTTTTTTGTAATTTTGCTACAAAGTTGGCGGTTGCCGCCATTTTTATACTTCGCGGTATCTTTGATGTTGGTACGATTTTAATAATAATAATAATAATTTAATTTATAGTGCGCAAGTTTCATTCATATATGCTCACATGCGCATAACATTCTAGATATTTACATGAAAGATAAAAATAGTTACGTGTAAGATAATCTAAACCAATTATCCATAATCAGTATAGACTATAAATATTATATACTATTAGTTTCATAAAAATATATATAAATATTGTTAATAAAATTACAGTATTATGTCAATAAATATTATAATAAGCTTTCCTAAATAAGTGTGTCTTTAAAAGTTTTTTAAAACTTCCAACAGAATCAGCTTGTTGGATGTGTGAAGGTAAATCATTCCACAAATTAGGTGCTGCACATCCAAACGAGCGATCACCAAGAGTCAGTAATGTTTTGATGGTAGTCTTCTGGAGCAAGAGTTTCGAATTCGATCTAATGCTGTAAGATGATGGAGGTTTGATACCTATAAGTTCAGAAATATAGTTAGATGCCAGCCCATGAAGTGCTTTAAAAACAATGAGTAGAACTTTAAAGTCTATTCGAAACTTAACTGGAAGCCAATATAAATCCTTCAGAGTTGGAGTTATATGATCGAACCGAGAGACATTACGTATTAATCTCGCTGCTGCATTTTGCACACGTTGGAGCTTGTTAAGCTGAGTCGAAGGCAAACCATAGTAAAGACTGTTACAATAATCTAAACGGCTTGTCACAAATGAATTGATTAATATTTGAGCGGTTTCATGTGTCAGAAACTTTCTTATCCTCCTGATGTTAAATAGATGGAAAAATGCCGCCTTACAGCATTCGTTCACGTTGGTATCACATTTCATTTGGGAATCAAACCAAAATCCTAGGTCTTTAGCTTCACTAGACGCAGTGACATAAGAATCACCAATACGCAGGGTATCAAAATTAACTTTTGCCAACTGTTGTCATGTTCAATTATCAAAAAATCAGTCTTACCGTCGTTAAGTTTGAGTTTATCATTTAGCATCCATGTCTTAATGTCATCAATACAATTTTCCATGGCAGTAACCGCAGATTGTTGTTCAGATATTGAATCTGGTTGGAATGAAACGTACAGTTGATTATCATCCGCGAAAGCATGGGCATCAGGTAAGTTACTTTCCAAAATCTGGAACAATTTGGACACATATAGAACAAACAGAAGTGGGCCAAGACAAGATCCTTGGGGCACGCCATTTTTGAGATCAAAACGCTTAGATGTACCACCATTTACAAAAATGAATTGCGAACGATTAGAAAGATAAGAGGTGAACCATTTTAGTACTTGGTCTTTGATGCCAAAACTGGAGTTCAATCGGTCGAGCATTATATGATGGTCAACAGTGTCAAATGCAGCACTCAAATCCAAGATTACAAGTAAGGTAACACGCTGATGGTAAATGTTCATTAGGATATCATGCTTAACACGTAGTAAGGCTGTCTCCGTACTATGATACTTGCGGTATGCCGATTGTACCTTGGGGTAGAGTTGGTATAAATTCAAGTAGTCATTTGTCTGATTGAAGACAGCACGTTCTGTTAATTTAGACGTAAATGTAAGGTTACTGAAAGGGCGAAGATTCTCAAAGACCACTTCTGTTTTTGATTTTTTAAGTTGTGGTTGGACTAATGCTTGCTTCCATTCATCACAAAAAACACCAGACTGTAGTGATAAATTAATCATTCTGGTAATCACAGGGAGGAGAATATCTTGACATTTAAGGACCAGTGAAGTGGGCATTGGGTCTAAAGAGCACGATTTTTTACTTGATTTGGATATCAAATCTTTGACATTTTCTTCATTTAAGATATTAAAGGAATCAAATCGAGACGTC
This sequence comes from Trachythela sp. YZ-2020, assembly GCA_016169945.1. Classification (NCBI taxonomy): domain Eukaryota; kingdom Metazoa; phylum Cnidaria; class Anthozoa; order Malacalcyonacea; family Clavulariidae; genus Trachythela; species Trachythela sp. YZ-2020. Next base: position 177,659 of record JADLSH010000327.1, on the reverse strand, counting down.
CGTTCGATGAATTCTGGAACAAACGAGCGGCTTGTTTGAAGGTTAGAAGAATCAAATTCAGCATGGATACGCTCAATTTTCTGGACAAAAAATTATCCAATGTCAGTAGCCAGCGCATCAGAATCATCATATTCAGGAAACGTGAGATCAGACCTTTGTGTAAAGAGAATCTTAGCAGCTTGAAATAGTTTCCTTTGATTGGTACTGTTTTCAGATATAAAATCAGTATAGAACGCTTTCCGAGCACGATTCATAACAAATGTTGTCTGGTTTTTCTTTGCTTTATAATCAGTTAGGTCGCTAATCAAGTTTGTGTTCTGCTCTCCTCCGTTGCCGCTTAGCAGCCTTAACTTGCTCATTAAACCAAGGGACGATAGGTCTTTTTGTAACAGTTTTTGTTTTCAATGGTGCATGTTGGTCTAAAATTGAGTTTAATGTTCCATCATAACAGTTTACTAGCTCATTTAGATCAAATGATTCCATGTTTTCGCAGAGGATAGAGTTAGATAGATCCTTCCGCAAGGCATCCAAATTAATGGCCGCTACATTGCGATACGAAACTTTTGAGTTGATTCGAGGCCCTAGATCTAGTTGTAATTGACAGAATACAGGCATATGATCAGAAAACAAGCAGTTCGCTCTAGGAGAAGAAGCAATGATTTGATCAGTTTGTCGGGTAACAACAAGATCAAGAGTGTGGCCACTACAATGAGTAGTAGTATGTACGTGTTGATCAAGTCCGACACTTTCAAATAGCTCAAGTAATTTAATAGTATCAGTGTTGTCATTACAGTCAACATGAATGTTAAAGTCGCCAACAATCAAGAGGGTGTCAGTATTTAAAACAACTGACTCCAAGTATTCAGAGAACTCTGAATAAAACACGGAAGTGGTAATAGGGTGGATTTCGGAGTAAGGTGGTCTGTAGATGATAATGACTGATATTCTCTGAGAGATGAATTTGACTTTCCACTCAGAATACTCAAAGGATTGTCGTTCGCCACCAGCAATTTTAGTAACCAAAATTTTTTCTAAAAATAAAATTCCAGTACCACCTCCCCGGCGATTGAGGCGAGGTTGGTCAAGAAACTTATAGCTTGATGGAGTACATTGGGTCTTAACAGCAGATTGATAAGATGAAGTCTTAAACGTACCGCTGGTACTCTCTCCTCCGCAGAGGCTTGTGTTTTTTCACCTCTCTTTACATGGCGATTATGGAAAATTGTAACCGCTGTGCGGAAGACACGCAGGCGGAGGGGAGAAGTGCGAAGGGAAACGCTCAAAAATTAAACAAAATGCACTTACGTTGGCTCGCCTCATATCAGAAAGCTCTTGGAGATTGTTAAAAGTTTCAGAGGCAACCAAGTCCTGTAGCAATTTTATCCCTTCCTTCACCGTAGATTCGTCGTTGAAGGCTGATTGTCGATGAAGCGATCGGTATTAATGAACAGAAAGTCCATTTTACAAAAATGTTTCAACTCTCCCACCATCGCTCAAACAAGCAGGACAGCATGTTTTTCCACTTCTCCAATCTAGTAACAACTTTTTGCCAAAACAAGGGTTGCTTAGGTCAAGTTTTTCATGTAAACAATCGTTCATTTTATTCTTTGGAATCTTCGCAAGGACATATAGTAGTTAATTTTATTATGAGGGTATTGCCTCCCCCGGTTTTTTGAAATTTTGGGTGTGACTTCTTGCAGAGGCTTCCCGCGCTTCTCCCCTCCGCCTGCGTGTCTTCCGCACAGTTGAAATTTTCCATAATCGCCATGTAAAGAGAGGTGAAAAAACACAAGCCTCTGCCGAGGAGAGAGCCGCTGGTATATGATGGGCACATGAACAAGTTCTCGCAAAATGGAGAACCTTTTCCGTGTATTATTGTTGATATTCTATTAATTTTAAATGAAGTTGAAAGAGTTTTACTAGTAAATATGGTATAGGAATGGTTCAGAAGGACAGTGCGGTGTCGGACTGGGTATTTCAAATAAAGAAATCAAACATGGCTTATACGAGAATGTTTTGTGTATATATACGTTGTCGTTTATACTGTAGGCTGAGTCGCTGACACAGCACAAATATATATATTCTAATATACCTCATGCTTTTGTGTTGCGAATATGAGCACTGATTGTTCTAAATGCTGTGTAGGTACATGTATTTGTTAACATGTTTGGAAATTTCACAAATTGGCATTTTAATAGCTGCATATTAATCAGATATCAGGCATGCTAGAGAAAACCTGTGTACCTTAATTGCTTTTAGGAAAACTCTTGAGGAAGTCTGGGTTGGAACCACTGATCTAATAATAGACTGGATATAGCTTCTATACCTATGAAAAATGAAGCCAAAATCAATCGGCGCAAATTTACTTCCGGTTACCACTTTGCAGCGAAAACAATATGGAGTTGTATAGGGAAATGAGTCGGCGAGGCTGGTTTTTCACAATTTTGAGGTATTTCCAAGCGCTGGACTAAACCGTTCGTCTTGTAATGAAAAGAACAGGATATTTTCTTACTTTTGGAGAGATACTGTTGTAGATTTCGGTAAAAAATCACCGCTAAAGACGTTTGACAAGTTGCATACGCGAAGTCCATTTTCGGCCAAAACTCTCTGCCAAGTGGTCTTTCATGCTGGCATTTTCGCTAAACAAATACTCTGGCTGGATAGAAACTCAAGTCGAATGGTTTAAACGAAAGGTAAGCAATGTATGATAAGCGTTTGTCTTTCTCAATCAAGCGAAAAAGTATAGAATATCGGTGTTGCTCTCGGGTTATGTTGTGCTATGCCTATATGAACATTTATAGCAACGATAGCTTTATATCTATATTGGCTAATTGCATTTTGTATCTCAGATTGGAGTTTTGGTTTTTGTTCTTGACCGAAAAATACATTTAAATAATATATAAATGGATTCGTTTCTAAAACAAGCTCTGTATCATTCATATTATAAACTGCTTCAAGTGTTTTTATGCAGATATGATACTAAAATTGTAAAAAGGACATGGGACAAAGTTGTATGAGCTCAATCAAAATTTGATTTGCAAACTTTTAAATAGTTTTTTTCTTCTTTCACATCGAGGAGACACAGTGAGCTTTCTACAGCAATCCAATACACTACTTCATTCCATTCCTATGTATTAAAGTGGATAGTTTCATCACTGCGATTCACTGGTGATTAAACAAGACTCTCTATTTACTATAACACTCTGATATAATCTTTATCAACTAGAATATGTGGTTATCATCAACTTGAATATGATGGTTATCATCAGCTAAAACAATGGAAAAAGTGCCCTTTTCTAATAGAAGAGGTGTCCTTAAGACAAAGTGCCCCCCAACTTGAAGTTGCTTCCTATGCCTATGATACTAGCGAACATTAGTCGTAGGACACGTGCATGGGTATATATTGGCATTATATATTACATACAAATAAAACAATTGCCAAAAAAAAAAAGCCGGGGGTCAGAATACGAATATATATGATATACACCCCAATTTATCGGTCTAGCTACGGCCCTGTCTAACACCAGATAATTCTAGTTGTCAAGGGAAGCATTATCCACCTTCAATGGGTTAATTAGTAGAACTCTGTGCATTTTTTATGAAACATGAAGTAGCATGTCAACCATATTTGTGGTTTTGAAATGACCTCAAAGAAGCCAAATTGCCAAGCACCAATATTTAATGACCAGTATTTGTTACCAACAAGGAAATGCATGAGAACAACCAACAGAACACACAATACAACCAGTTGCAGTCTATGGTACTCTTATGTATATGGGAAAGTGATATATTTCCACACTTAATTTGCATAAATGTAATGTATACTTTATGGAAAAGGTCAACATTTTGCCAACCCCACCCATGGCCTTCTCTCCCTTCTACAAGAAACCCTGAAAATGTTAGACTATGGAATATTACAAGAGAGGAGAGCAGCTCACCAGAATTTACTAGGGGTCTTAATCTGGTGAGGGAAGACCATGGGCATGATACAGTAAAAAGATAATTATCAGTTTATCCATACCATGTTAAAACAACTAATTTTTATACAGCACTATTAAAAATGTGAGTCACATGTTCATATGATTACAAAATGTTCATCTACTTTGGAAAAGGAACAGAGAATTTATTGTTCAATGATACAGTCACTTCAACAAGTCACTTTCTATAATACAGGACCTCTCTGCCATCACAGCGGTCAGCACCAGTGGATCAGGATGACATGTCTTAATGTTTTCTATTTTCAATGTTTTAGTCTCTATATAATAAAAATTTCAAATGTGAGAATTGACAACTAGTCAAACTTGGCATACACCATTTTAATATGGTGTATACTTGTGCTCCATACTACTCTCAGACTCTACTGGATTGTTTTCTGCATAAAAACACTTGAAGCAGTTTATAATATAAATGATACAGATGTGTAAATGTTTTAGAAACGAATCCATTTATATATTATTTAAATGTATTTTTCGGTCAAGAACAAAAACCATAACTCCAATCTGAGATACAAAATGCAATTAGCCAATATAGATATAAAGCTATTGTTCCTATAAATGTTCATAGGCATAGCACAACATAACCCGAGAGCAACACCGATATTCTATACTTTTTCGCTTGATTGAGAAAGACAACCAGAAGTAAATTTGCGCCGATTGATTTTGGCTTCATTTTTCATAGGTATAGAAGCTATATCCAGTCTATTATTAGATCAGTGGTTGGAACCTGACAAAGCAGATTTATATTTGTTTTCATGCAAAACAGAGTTAAATTATTTTTTATTATCACTTCGAAATTCATTGTCTGTTTCCTAACCATCTTCTGCCAGTTTCTCCTGCATTTTATTGTGCATTCAAAGAACTGGCACATATAATTGCAGACGTTTGTTGCATTCTTGCAAGAACATTTTCTGGTTAAATTAAGCAACCAGTTTTGCACTTAAGTTTTGCCTGCCTTTTGAGCCCGCTAATACCACCAGGCTATCCATAATTATCAACATTTTCACGGCGTACAGATTTGTACACTTGCACAAATCTGAATAGTTATGGTTGACTCCTTATAGTAACAGCCCTTAACTGGCCGTACCCTATCACAAATAAGTAACATCGTCTGGCGTTAGACAGTCAAATACTAAAGTAGAGCGCATTGCCAGCTAATGCGTTAGGGAAAATATCTGGAGCACATTAACCATCCATCAAGTTCATAATTGCCTTTTCAAGCATGCGCAGAAAGCAAATTATCACGCAGCAATATGGAAGCGGTCAACATGTTCCACTTTTAATGCACCAAACCTGTCAATCATGGTTGAAAAACTAATGAGAAAAGTCATCTGTTGTATAGATGGATGGTGAATCCGCTCCTGATGTTTTGCTTAGGAACTGCTACTGTGTAAGTGCAAAACTGATTGTTTAACCAGATTTTCTTGCAAGAAAACACGTCTGCAATTACATGTATTAGTTTCTTGAATGTAATACAATATATGGCAGATATAATAAACTGGCAGAAGATGATAATGAAACAGACAATGAATTTCTAAGTGATGATGAACAATAATTTTATTAATTCTATCTATCTGCTTTGTCAGACAGCTAGCTGGGTGTCACGCTTCCGACTATGATTTCCTAAAGAGCTTCCTTTAAAAGCAAGGTACACAGACTTTGTGGAAAATTTTTAAACATGTTAACGAAATTAAAATTGATAAGTAATATTGAACAAATACATTTATCTACACAACATAGAGAACAATCAGTGCCTATATACTCTTACCACAAAAGCATAAATGCTAAATATACTTCTTTTCTATTTCTACTTTCTACTTCATTGTCGTGACGATGTTGTGTTGTGTTAGCCTACGGTATAAACGTATTATTATATGGCTTTATGAAATCCGCGGTTCTGATTGGCTAGCGAGCGGTCCGATAAAAGCCGTATCCGGACCGTGGTCCGGATAACTAGTTATCCGGACCGGTGTCCCGGATTAAAAAATTTTAAATTTAAAATTTAACTAAAAATTAAAAATTTAAATTAAAAATGTAAAATTTAAATAAAAAATGTAAAATTTAAATAAAAGTTAAAAATTTTAAAATTTAAAATTAAAAATTTAATAAATTAAAAAACACAAAACAAAACAATGCCCATCGTTATGGAAGCCAAAGTGCCAAACTGACAAAGAACCGTCGTTGTTCGAAAAAAGTAACAATAACATGAAAGGTGGCGAAAAATTCTTGTTTATGCATCAATCTCAAGAGCCATATAATAAACAGTTTATTGACCTCGCTTGTTCGGTCTGTACAGTGAAATATTGGACCTCTGTTTTTAAAAAACCTCGGTCCGATATTTCACTGTACAGATCTCACGTTCGGTCAATAACCTATTATTCTTCACTTAAAATACTCGGTCCGAGTCCAACATCGATCGCAATATCTTCTGTAACCATTCCTATGCTATATTTACTAGTGAAGGTCTTTCAATTTTATTTAAGATTGATAGAATATTAACAATATAAATACACGCAAAATGTTATTTTGTTCTTATGTGTTTCGCGACAACTTGTTTCTGAGCCCAGATACGAACAGTACGTTCGAGATTTCATGTCGTAAAATATAAATATGGCGCCAAGCCGCGGTAACCGCCAACTTGGAGCAAAGTTACCAAAAAAACTGTGGGTTTTCGTGTGCGGGAACAAGAATTCATTTGAATTCATGTATGTCCCAAGATATGCAATTTTCAGCTAAGTTAAATTTTACAGTATATTACCCATTTTGAGATTTCATCCTTGAAATCATTATATACTCTACCTGCCTCAGGGTCAGTCCTTAAATACGAGTATTAAGTGTGTTCTTGATATGAAGCAGAGTGAGTGGACAAAGATAGAAGAAAAGAAATCCAAGACTGGCAAGATTGAAACCAAAACATCATCTACCAACACAGACGCAAGAACACTTAATCCCTTTGAAGTGCTTATGAATGTGGACGAATTGTTAAGCCCCAGTGATGACGACAACAACATGAATATGGACGAATTGTTAAGCCCCAGTGATGACGACAACAACAACAACAACAACAACAACTGGCGAGAAAATAGTCGCAAAGTCATCAGTAAAAACAAGAAAAACAATACTAAAACGAAATCCACCATGAAGCCGGAAATAAAGTCCAACCATGAGAAAACAGTCCTGGTGATAGGAGATTCCATGGTCAAACACATAGATGCAGGCAAAATTGGGCGAGCTGCAAGAAGCAAGGCAATCTCACATTCATACAGTGGAGCCACAGTGAACCAGCTTGCCAAGAAGTTTGAAGAAAATCAAACAGAGGAGCAAAAATTCAGCACCATCATCCTACATGTTGGGACAAATGATCTGGTACGTGATAATCCAGAGAAAGTAGCAGCCAACATGGAAAACCTGATCAACAAGGTAAAAGTCCACACCGAAAAGATTGCAGTATCAGGTGCAACCAAACGCTATGATGGTAAGGTAAACAATAAAATAATTGAACAATATAATGATCTAGTTCATAGCTTATGCTCTAAACATAAAATAACCTATATTGATAATAGTTGCATAGGCAGATCTTTATTAAATAGATCAAATCTCCATTTAAATCGTGAAGGTGATAAAGCCTTGGGAAGTGCATTATGCACTTATTTGAAATCAAGTAGAATTAATAATACAAGAACGACTTCAAGGAAAATCATTCTTTTCGTCGAAGTCATGCTCGCCAGAAAGACTGGACACTGTATCTGGCTCATGTAAAGCAAATGTTGAAACAGAAAGTAGATTAGATTTACCAGGGGACAATGTGAGCAGCGATTTTATGAAAACCCTTAGCTCAATCCCAAATGAAAGAGGTTTTAAAATGGCTTTTCTGAATATTGTTAGTTTACCTAAAAAAATAGATGAAATTAATTTTTCAATGTCAAATAAGTTCATTGATCTGTTTGCCTTCAATGAGACACGACTTTATGCAAATATCACAGATAACATGATTAACCTACCGTAGATGGCTACGATATCGTCAGGAAAGATAGATCAAGGAATGGTGGTGGATTTACTTGCGTAGTTCAATCAATTACAAAATAAGAAGTGATCTAGTTCCCCCTGAACACGAAGCTGTTTGTGTTGAAGTTATTAAGCCGCATAGCAAACCATTTCTTGTTACAACAGTTTATAGACCACCCAGTGCGTTATCTGAATTCTTTGATCATCTTGAAAAATTGATCAAAGCTATAGATAATGAAAATAAAGAAATGTATATTCTGGGTTATCTAAACTGTGATTTATTAAAACCAGATGAAGATTCTAACATGTCAACAAAGAAAATAAAGTCTTTGTATGAACTATATCAATTATCACAACTGATAGATGAAGCTACTCGAGTGACTATAACAACCACCAGTCTAATTGATCATGTTGTTACTAATACACCAGAGAAAATTTCTGATTCTGGTGTCATTCATACAGGTATAAGTGACCATAGTCTAGTATTTGCAATCAGGAAAATCTCTGTTATAAAAAAACAAGAGAATATCGTAGAGATGAGAAACATGAAAAATTTTGATGAGGACAAATTTGTTTCAGAACTGCTAAAACAGCAATGGGAAAAGTGTACTTTTTTGCAGATGACCCAAATTATATGTGGGAAATTTGGAAAGAAATATTCTTAGAAGTCGTAGATAAGCATGCACCACTTCAAAGCAAAAAAATCAGATAAAAAAAGTACCTTGGATTACAAGCGACATAAAGAAACTTATAAATACAAGAGACAAGTTAAAACGAAAAGCCATTTTAACAAAACTAGAAAATGATTGGTCAAATTATTAAACGACTAGAAATAAAGTAAATATAGAACTAAGGAATGCCAAAAAAGATTATTATTCCTCGAAAATAGCTGGTCAAAAATTCAATCCCAAAAAAGCTTGGAAAAGTATAAACAACCTACTAGGTAGACAAAACAAACCAACAGTGGTAATGAGATTAATCTAGGTGGAAAAAATTTGACAAGTCCAAAAGATATTGCAGAAGGCTTTAATGATTATTTTTCAAATATTGGCCCTGATTTAGCTAGAAAAATTGATACTTCATTATAATTTTGAAACGTATCTTAAAAATGCTAAATCGGAATTTGCTGCATTCCAGCCTGTTACTGTCATTAATGTCTATCGTCTTTTGCATGGGGTTTCTAGCAATAAAGCTACTGGCATTGACAAGATTTCTTGTAGAATTATTAAAATAGCAGCACCTGCCATTTCAGACTCACTGACACTTATTTTTAATCAGGCTATTACTGTATCTTCTTTTCCTGAAGAATGGAAAGTGGCTAGAGTATTACCCCTGTATAAAAATGGCCAGCGAAATATTCCAGGAAACTACAGACCAATTTCGGTTCTACCGGCCATTAGCAAAATTATGGAACGAATTCTATATGATCAACTGTGCAACTCCTTAACAAAATTTAAATTTTCGAAAATTTCACTCCACAGCTACTGCATTACTGGACTGTACCAATGATTGGAATGTGAATCTAGACAGAAAAATGTTTAACCTAGTAGTTTTAATTGATTTGAAAAAATCTTTTGATACTGTTGATCATCAAATTCTATTGAGGAAGTTAGAGCTCTATGGAATAAAAGGACAAGCTCAAACTTTGCTCAAATCTTATCTCACAAACCGAAATCAGAAATGTCAAATAAAAAATTCCTTTTCATCAGAGCGACTGATTAAATGTGGCGTACCACAAGGTTCTATTTTAGGGCCACTATTCTTTCTCTTATATATTAATGATTTACCTCGATGTTTAAATAAAACAAAACCTCGGTTATTTGCTGACTACACAAATCTGACAGCTTCAGGAGATTCTATAACTGACCTTGAGGCTGCAGTAAATTCTGATTTAGAAAGCCTCAGAAAATGGTTAATCGCCAATAAAGTTAGTCTTAATGTAGCTAAGACTGAGTTTATGTTAATAGGTTCAAAACCAATGATAAAAAATGTTTCTGATTCTCATCCGAATGTTTTCATTGAAAATAAACACATTAAACAAGTTTACGAATGTAAAACTCTTGGAGTAATTGTTGACCAGTATATATCTTGGAAAAGTAATACTAATAATATTTGCAAAAAAATAACAGCAGGAATCTCTGCTCTCCGTCGTGTCAAACCTTTTGTTGACAAATATACACTCATTTCGATATATAACGCTATTGTTCAAAACGACTCCAAAAACTGCAAAATAGAGCTGCTAGGATTATAATGAACATGAGCAATGATGTAAATCATTCTACTGCTTTACATGCATTGGGTTGGGAGCCACTCGAAACAGAAAGGAAGAAAGCTAAAACAAAAATGATGTATAAACTATTAAATAATATGGGTCCCAAATCACTCACTAATCTTTTTTCGTACAAAAATGAGAAAATCAACTACAACCTTCGTGACATTTCAAGTGGTCTTAGTTTACCAAAACCACGTACTAACAATATGAAAAATAGTTTTATGTATGACACCTTTGGAATTCCATTCCCAAAGCAATTAGGGAGAGCAGATCTCTTTCTTCCTTTCAAAATAAAATCGCTGCTCACATAAATGAGTACAAAGTAAATTGTTACCTGTAAATAGTCTAACAACGTTATTATTATGTAAATAATTTAAATATTCCATTTTTGTAAATAGCTCTTAATAGCACTTCTAAATTGTAACATTTTTTATTTTTTTGCACACGCCCCTCGTGGAAATCAGCTTCGGTTGACGAGGTCAGCGTGTATAAATAAAGTTTTCTATCTATATATCTAGGTAAGCTTCAAAACTTTTTCAATCTCCTCTATTACTACATGTATATGTATGTCATTCGCTGAAATCTGAACTGGAAAATTCTTCATTCGCTATAATCAATGTCATGTTGTATGCCAAAAGGCAAGATCAACAACTTTTCACGGCTGTTGAGAAATAAATGCCTGTTGGGCCCAGCTAGGTTTAGATGTGATGTCTCCAATTTCTACATACATTTTTTAATACTTTACACGCAGTATACCCATATACCTTAGATCCTCACGCAGTTCAAAGCCGGTCCAAGAATGCAACGTAACTGGGCCAGTGGCCAGGCAATAATTCTGCTTTCTAGTAAATTTCTCCACTATGAGACAGAGGAAACTCATGTGGCATACAACTAAACTATAATAATGAAAGGGATGTATATCATATATGACTATGAGTTCGTTTAGTTAACCATTAAGGTTATTATTATTATTATTAAAGTCTTTATTGTCTAGAGTCACAACAGACGTGCAACTTTACAAATATCAAATTCCTATTTATTACAGTTAAAAAATTTATCTATCCTAATTAATTATATGAAAGTTAAAAATAGTTAAAAAGACATCTATTTATGAAGGATCGTTTGAATCGTTCCGTTTTAATTTGAGGTAAAATAAAGTTATGTTCTCTTTGTCTTAAAATCCTTTGTTTACACACAGGAAGCAATTCATGTTGGGCATGTTCTGGATTTGATACGATTTTGCTAAATAATTTTCTGTCTCTCTCCTCGATCACTTCAGATATCTTAATACTCTTTGTCGTATATCCATAACGATAAGCCCGCCGGAAAAACTTGTCTATACGATCCAAATATTTCTTATGGAGTGCAGAGCCCCACACTTCAATGCAATAGTAAAAGAGTGACATGATTAGCGAGTCGAATAATTTGCTTAGCTGATCTGCAGAGTAACCATAGCATCTACACACTCTTAATATGTACATACGCCCATTAGCCTTCGACAGAAGATCATCGATATGAAGATCCCAGCAACATGGATTTTCCTGAAATGTGACACCTAATAATTTCAATCAGCTCGGGTTGAAGGGACCCAAAACCGTACCCTGCGGCACGTCTTTGTTAATATCAACATAAACAGTTTCTATGCCATCAACAACAACTCTTTGTTTTCTGTTGGCCAGAAAACTAATAATCCAGTTTATAGCATAAGGGTTGATTTCGAGTGATTTCAATTTTTCACAAATAATGTTATGAGATACCGAGTCAAACGCTTTCTTGTAGTCAAATGATATTACCCTAACAGAGTCTGCACCTTCATCCAGCCACTTGAGCCAATGATGCAAACACATAATCAGAGCATCGGTAGTATTGGTTCCCTCTTTATAAGCAAATTGATCTCGTCCGATCACGGATTTGAATGCAGACGCAATCTCCTGTTTATAAACTACCCTTTCAAATAATCTCATAATGATGTCTGTGAGCGATATAGGCCTCAACTGATTGCACTCTGTCAAAGGATATTCTTTGGGTAATGGGTTCACATTGGCGAGCTTCCACATCAGAGGGACACATTGTTGTTCGATTGAGAGATTGAACACTTTGGTAATTATGGGCGCTAAAAGTTGTGCAAAGTCTTTCCATAACCAATATGGAAGCCCATCAGGACCTGGCGCTGTTCGTTTTAGTTTCGTCAAAAAACTTATAACAGTAGGCTCATCAATGGTAGGAACTCGAGTGCCTACAGGAATTGGTATAAGTTGGGGGGATATGTAATTCGCATCCGTGTTTACATTTTGAAAGTACAAGTTAATATGTTGTGGATCGATGACTGAGCTAATATTGCTATCCTTGCTTTTTCTACCAGTAATTCTATTCACAGTGTCCCACCACTTTTTGGATCCAAAAATATTTTTTCTATTCTCATCATCAACGGAACGAACAAGATTTTCACGAATTAGCTCACAATACGTTTTTGAAGATCATTGTTGACTCCCTTCACTATATTCTTATTCCTTATCTTACATAAGTGTTTGACCAAAGGAGACATATATGGTGGGTCACGTGTTGATATTTTTACTTTAATTAAAGGGAAACAGTCATTAAACATGTTAGTAATAGTGTCATTTAATAGAGTAACTGTATCATTGACATCATTGCAATTATGAATGTGACTCCAGTCACATGTCTCCAATTTCCTCATCATACTGAACTTCCGATGAGCTCTTACGTCTCTAAAGTAGACATCCTTTCTTTCGGGTTTTATAACATGTCGCGGAGAAACCATGACAACCAAATGGTCAGATCTTACTAGACCTTTAAAAACCTTTGATTTTTCCCAAAGATGTGGACAGTTGGTTAAAAATACATCCAAAATTTTATGATTTCGGGTAGGCTTCTTGACTAATTGTTCCAAGTTGTGCTGACTAATAAGGTCTTTCGTTTCTAATTGATTTATGTCTCCTGCTATAATTATTCTTGCATTGGGCTCAGGATAAAGAATCTGTTCTATAGTTTCAGACAAATGATTTAGTAACTCAGTCTCAGGATAAATGGGGTCAGGTGGGTGATATACTGAAGCTACATAGTATTTAGTACTAAGTGTTACAATTTCACACCAAACACACTCAAGGTTGTTGTCAAAATCTAGATTTTTAACTTTCCAGTCATCTCTACGCAGAATAGCCACTCCACCCCCCGACCGCGAGTCACACCGGTCTTTTCTGACAAAAACGTAATTGCCGAGACACACCAGGCTTGACGGAATTTTATCCTCAGTAACGAAACAAATATCAATGTTACTAGAAATACATGCTTGCAGTAACCCCTCGCCCCAACTGAACATTGCCAGACATTACAATTCCAAAACATTACTATTGCTAATCTTTTTTATCAAAAAATCTGCCATGCAAAGGTTGTAGGCGAGTCGGATATCTGCGTTCAAAACAAATTTTTGGCATAGAATTGAAAACAGAATTGAATCCTTGGCTCACACCCCTCTTCACGGCGCAATCAAAGGCTATCGCCAAATGAAATGTTTTACCTGACGTAATCACTGTGGCTTCCTTCATTTTAAATTTGCCATTAAAATTTTGATCATTACTCTAATAGTTTGGAAAGAAGAGTGGAAGGAAACAATATTATTTTGGGAAATTTATTTTGAAAGAATAAAAAATGGAAATTTTGTTTCAAGAAGAGGAAGCACAGTAGCCATGGCAACACGATAAAATAAACTTCTTTTCTGGAGTACAAAACAACAGGTTACAAAAACTACAAAAATAATTAAAATATTAGTTGTTTTAGCCATACAAATCTGAGATATATGGTGTAGGTATGTTCTTATGCATTCTATAAGCTTCAAATTAATGTTTAAATGCAACCTTCCGTTTACTAAAACGTTGCCAAAAGTTTATAAAACTAAACTGCCTTTTACTTATAAATTAGTTTTTGAAATGAAATCAGTTGAAAATATACAAATTCTCTCGTGTGAAACGATTTCGCATTCCTTTTAAGTTGGAACTTTTTGATAGCATAAAATATAGGATATTTTAATTGTAAAAAAATGAAAATCGATGTAAATAAAACAACATTCTTACGGCTATATCAACAATTTAATATAAGAAACTTGCCATATTTTTTCGACCATCTATCTCTATTTATCCTTTTTTTATAAAGTATAAACGATAAATTTGTTCCGCCGATTTTCCTGAAGTCCCAAAAAGCTATTTATAAGTTATAATTCAGACTTACTGATATGACTTACTCATGTTTTTTTTATAATTCGCTCATTCCACTCCTAACAAATATTAGTGAGATGACCACCCATCACTCCCATCACACCCATGAAACATAGCCATGCGCCCGCAAAACTTGATGAACTTTGGATTTCCCGTTGCTTTCCTTTTTTCCGGGTGTAAATATCCGCGCGGAATTAGTACCCTCGCACGGCGCTTCGCGCCGGCTCGGGGATTAGTGCACAACTCAACGTTTAGGGAGACAGCAGCATCAGGTTTTGCTAGAGAACGAGCGTTAATAACCATGCATTTAGGTATAACTTTAGGAATTGGAGGTCCCGTTTGTTCTGTTATACTAGAAATACATGCTTGCAGTAACCCCTCGCCCCAGCTGAACATTGCCAGACATTACATTCCAAAACATTACTATTGCTAATCTTTTTTATCAAAAAATCTGCCATGCAAAGGTTGTAGGCGAGTCGGATATCTGCGTTCAAAACAAATTTTTGGCATAGAAAACAAAATTGGACCTTGGCTCACACCCCTCTTCACGACGCAATCAAAGGCTATCGCCAAATGAAATGTTTTACCTGACTTAATCACTGTGGCTTTCTTTTAAATTTGCCATTAAAAGAGTGGAAGGAAACAATATTATTTTGGGAAATTTATTTTGAAAGAATAAAAAATGGAATTTTGTTTCAAGAAGAGGAAGCACAGTAGCCATGGCAACACGATAAAATAAACTTCTTTTATGGAGTACAAAACAACAGGTTACAAAAACTACAAAAATAATTAAAATATTAGTTGTTTTAGCCATACAAATCTGAGATATATGGTGTAGGTATGTTCTTATGCATTCTATAAGCTTCAAATTAATGTTTAAATGCAACCTTCCGTTTACTAAAACGTTGCCAAAAGTTTATAAAACTAAACTGCTTTTTTCTTATAAATTAGTTTTTGAAATGAAATCAGTTGAAAATATACAAATTCTCTCGTGTGAAACGATTTCGCTTTCCTTTTAAGTTGGAACTTTTTGATAGCATAAAATATAGGATATTTTAATTGTAAAAAAATGAAAATCTATGTAAATAAAACAACATTCTTACGGCTATATCAACAATTTAATATAAGAAACTTGCCATATTTTTTCGACCATCTATCTCTATTTATCCTTTTTTATAAAGTATAAACGATAAATTTGTTCCGCCGATTTTCCTGAAGTCCCAAAAAGCTATTTATAAGTTATAATTCAGACTTACTGATATGACTTACTCATGTTTTTTTATAATTCGCTCATTCCACTCCTAACAAATATTAGTGAGATGACCACCCATCACTCCCATCACACCCATGAAACATAGCCATGCGCCCGCAAAACTTGATGAACTTTGGATTTCCCGTTGCTTTCCTTTTTTCCGGGTGTAAATATCCGCGCGGAATTAGTACCCTCGCACGGCGCTTCGCGCCGGCTCGGGGATTAGTGCACAACTCAACGTTTCGGGAGACAGCAGCATCAGGTTTTGCTAGAGAACGAGCGTTAATAACCATGCATTTAGGTATAACTTTAGGAATTGGAGGTCCCGTTTGTTCTAATGTTATACTAGAGATTGGGGGGTCCCGTTTGTTCTAATGTTATACTAGAAATACATGCTTGCAGTAACCCCTCGCCCCAGCTGAACATTGCCAGACATTACATTCCAAAACATTACTATTGCTAATCTTTTTTATCAAAAAATCTGCCATGCAAAGGTTGTAGGCGAGTCGGATATCTGCGTTCAAAACAAATTTTTGGCATAGAAAACAAAATTGGATCCTTGGCTCACACCCCTCTTCACGACGCAATCAAAGGCTATCGCCAAATGAAATGTTTTACCTGACGTAATCACTGTGGCTTTCTTTTAAATTTGCCATTAAAAGAGTGGAAGGAAACAATATTATTTTGGGAAATTTATTTTGAAAGAATAAAAAATGGAATTTTGTTTCAAGAAGAGGAAGCACAGTAGCCATGGCAACACGATAAAATAAACTTCTTTTATGGAGTACAAAACAACAGGTTACAAAAACTACAAAAACAATTAAAATATTAGTTGTTTTAGCCATACAAATCTGAGATATATGGTGTAGGTATGTTCTTATGCATTCTATAAGCTTCAAATTAATGTTTAAATGCAACCTTCCGTTTACTAAAACGTTGCCAAAAGTTTATAAAACTAAACTGCATTTTATAAATTAGTTTTTGAAATAAAATCAGTAGAAAATAAACAAATTCTCTCGTGTGAAACGATTTCGCTTTCCTTTTAAGTTGGAACTTTTTGATAGCATAAAATATAGGATATTTTAATTGTGAAAAAATGAAAATCTATGTAAATAAAACAACATTCTTACGGCTATATCAACAATTTAATATAAGAAACTTGCCATATTTTTTCGACTATCTATTTCTATTTATCCTTTTTTATAAAGTATAAACGATAAAATTGTTCCGCAGCTTTGTGTAAATATCCGAGCGGAATTAGTACCCTCGCACGGCGCTTCGCGCCGGCTCGGGGACTAATGTTGTTATGGTTCGAGCGGATATGGGGAGTAAACTTTTCTTCTTTACGATCAGGCGAATCGCGTTGGGTGATTCTAACGTGAATTGACATTTTTATCCCATCATCATACGAAGATTGAGAAAATGAACCTAGATTTCTATCGATAGTGTTCATTGTGCTAGCAGCTACTTCGACATTACATCCCGGACAAAATCCAGGTAGCATAGCCATTCCTTCAATCTCTGTGCTTTCCATGGTTTTCTCGTTGAAGGGGGTCTTTTCCGGTAACGTTCCCGAAAAGGAGTTTTTCGATCAAATAAAGCAAGACAAGGTTTTACTCGACCACCATTATTCTCCTTGACTCTAACGTTACCATCTAGGACAGTATAGTTAGTAAGATCCTCAGGGTCATTCATGTCATCCTTTGTCATTTGTGTAGTCTCAATCAATGGGAGTCTCGCTACCCATTCAGGTTGAAATAGAAATTTTTTAGTCCCTACATTGTTTTCTTGATCTTGGAGTATAGTTAACTTGTTTGTTCTATGCTCTCTCATATTTAAGTCAGTTTGAGGAGGGTGGCACAACGATCTTTGATGGGTTTAATACTGAAGTTTAACACATTCGCTCTTTGCGCTTTGTAATGAGTGCTTATTAACTTCTGGCTGTATTTTTACAGGACATAATCGTTTCTTGGCATTTTGCTTGTGCGACTTTGGGTTGAAGGGTTGTGCCCGTGTATATACCTGCGGCTCCTCTTGCATATTTGCTGTAGTAGCTAATCCGGCTTATGTGTTCTGTATGATACATGTCGTATTACCAATTATAGGTTCATTAATTGGAGGGCAATTATATTGTTCATATTCGTTGAACCAAACATCAGTAGGGGAAACTTCGCATTGCTTTGTTGAATTTATGTGCATAATTATTTCTTTTAAGGATTCATTTGTCGCTTCAGTTGACTTGACTTTTTCCTCAAGGGAGACAATGGTATTGTTCAATTCATTTAAGGGCCTGTTCATATGATCCCGCTTACCGAGACGTCTCGCCTACCTATGATCTCGCCTCCTAGTACTTTTACTATAAAAATTTACATCGTGTTCATATGAGAAAGCGGGCTGGCCCGCTTGGCGAGATCTCGCCTGTGAGAGCCGAGATCATAGGTAGACGGGTTGAAAAAATTTTCAATATGAACACGCCAGCCCGCCTACCGGGATGAAATCGAGAAACCAAATTTCCGATTTTGCCGCTTAATTTGACGATTTTTACGTAGTTTTATGTTTGTTTTAGAATCAAGCATGAAATATGTTGCTAAACCAATGCTTTTTATTGCAAAAAAATAAAAAGCAACAACAAAATCGTTAAAATATTTGTGTTGCGTGCATGAAATGTACATGTTTTGCAACGCTAATTATAGAACAACATTGTAATTTCATCTCGGCAAGAGGGATGAAAAACTCCATATGAACACACAGAAATATTCGTCCCGCTAGACGAGACGTCTCGGCAAGTGGGATCATATGAACAGGCCTTTATTCACGATTTCTTCCTCTGACTAAAACAGCTAAGTCATCTTCAAATTTTTGACATTTTGTTCTTTCATCATGTAGATCTTTATTCAATTGAGCGATTACATCTTTCTCTTGTGCGTTACTAGCTGCGTGTGCTTTAGACTCGATATATTTTTTCATAATCACCATGTCAAGCTTTATCTCTTCAAGATCGGCAGCCAGCACACTACACTGACATCGACAATCAGATCTTGTTGTTGTATAATCTGTTGACGATGTATTGCAGATATTAATCAGCGTGTCGGTCAATGCCAAACTTTCCTTCCCATGCAGAACAAGCGTGTTTAATTTCTTGGCATACCAAGTAATCGTTATATCAAAATTACAGCATGTAAACTTTTTCGAAGTACCGCCCGGCGAGGACCACTTCCCTTGTAACTTAATAGCACCTTCGACAAATTTATTTAATAAATCGTAACCTCCAGTCCATTTAATACGTGTACCATCGTATCCCAGATATGTGCAAGCTGGGTGTTCTTGAACTTCTTTAAAATTCCACTCATTTGAGTAGCTATTGACATCTTTTGAAGAGCTTACAAAATTTAGACTTTCCGCCATGACTATGACGTATAGTCATAACGTTCTGCTTATAGAGGGTAAAGTAATGAAATAATGGAGAGACATTGCAGATTAATGTAAGCGCCGGTCACGGCAGCATTGTTCTTATACTGCTTGCTATATTTTGATAATTTTTACGTCGTTTTTGTACCGCAATACTATATTCTACTGCTGTTATATGGAGTTAACAACCTCGCCAAGACTTACAAACTAAAGTTAAAGACACAGAAAATGAAAAAAACAGTCTTATCACGGCAATTAAGCTAATACAACTTGATCAATCCCAACCCAGTAGAATCGAAAATCAAATTGACACTTGGCATACTGTCAATAAGAAATCGAAAGTCGGTAAACCTAGCAAGAATCCACCCAAAACAGCCGCTAGCAACGCGAATGTTAACAGATATGAAGTCCTCAGTGACAGCGATGCCGAACCAACTGAAGAACGAAGCCTGCCTCATGTCGAACTGACTACGAGCCAGAATAATTCTGGCAATAAGGAATCCTCTTCTGGCCTGCTTGGCAAAACTGTCACGACCAATACGCGAGCCCAACAACGACCTAACCAGGATCGCTATCCCAAGTCTAAGACAACAAAAGGTCCCATAGCAATCTTAGGGGATTAATTCCATGATAAAGATGATTAAATCGCCTAAACTCAGCCGATCGACGGGTGAAAAGGTCAATATCAAACATTTCCTGGAGCAACAATTAACGACATGAGCCACTACGTACAGCCCACAATGAAGAAACAGCCTAAGCTCGTAATTCTACACGTAGGGACTAACGACGTCCAACGGAAAGATCCAGAAGAAATTACAGATGAAATGAAATCCTTGTGTCAAGGTATCGTGTCCCAAAGTTTATCAAAAATAGCTATTTCTGAAATAATTAAGAGACAGGACCCGATCATCAACATTAAGATAGATAAAACTAATACCTTACTAGCTAAGCTTTGTAGTAAATTTAAGTGGCAGTTTATACGTCACGCTAACATAGATGCTACTAAATTAAATGCATCGGGACTACATTTAAATAGTCAGGGAACTGCACTTTTAGCAAAGAACTTGATTGAATTCCTCAAGAGTTGACTAAATGAATTCCAGCATAGCGATATTGACTATTTTTATACTATTATGAAATCAATTAACATAGGGGCTAATATTAACAATACTAAACGAAACACAATGCGCAAAACCAGAAAGTCAACCCTATCCTATGAGCACAATTCGAATGTGGTCAACCAGCAAGACCGATTAGTTCCGGCTATTCGAGGCTTCAAAATAGCTTCCTTAAACATAACAAGTCTACCTAAACATATTGACGAACTTAGGATCTGCATGAATGATAAGGAAATTGACGTTCTCGCGATTAATGAAACCCGAATGGACGACAGTGTGCCAACACAATCAATAGCCATTCAGGGTTACAATTGGATTTCCAAAAACAGAAATAGATTTGGTGGTGGTATCGGTTTTTTCGTTAGAGATTCGATAAATTTTCGACTCCGGAATGACCTGAATGATCCTGAAATTGAAATCCTTACAATACAAATTACTAAACAAAACGTCAAACCTTTCTTAATTACAACGTGGTATCGACCACCAAATGATCCAATTGACACTCTTTATAGATTTGAGAACTGTTTACAATTAATCGATAATGACTCTAAAGAAAGTATTATTGTAGGAGATGTAAATTATGACCTATTATCCGGAAATTTATCTCCCCAAGCTTCGGAACTCAAATTCATTACAGAACTGTATCAATATGAACAATTGATAAGTGGCGCTACAAGAGTTACTAAAGATACTCGGACATTGATCGATCACTTCTATACAACAAATTCTAATAATATTATTTCGAAAGGAGTGTCAACTGTTTGTATAAGTGATCACTATCTTATTTACGGCATTAGAAAATTTAAATTTTCCAAAGAAAATGCAAAAATAATTGAATACCGCGACTACAAACATTTCAATGAACAAATATTCTTGCAAGACTTGAAAAATTCCTTTAATGCTTTTGACCTGGATCAATACGATCCAAATATATCTTGGCAGATTTGGAAGAATAAATTCTTCAAAATCTGGAACAATCATGCCCCACTAAAAGACGGAAGGTGGCCAATAAGCGGCTACCTTGGCTAACAATAGATCTAATTGAAAAAACGCCATATCAATTTCTTAAACAGAAAAGCTAAAGCAGATAATACAATTAATAGCTGGTCCGTCTTCAAAAAGGCTAAAAACCAATACAATAGGAAATTAAAGATACAAAATGTTCGTATTATCAAGGCAAACTACATAGCAATTCAGGAAATTTAAAACAAACATGGAAAACACTCAACGAATTGATGAATAGAACGTCAAATAAAAATAAAATCCCAGAAATGAAAGATAGGAATGGTGAAATAATTGATGAAACTCTGATTCCAGATGCCTTTAATACATATTTTGTTGAACTGGGAGAAAACTTGCGAACGAAATTCCTCGATCGAGTATTTCACCGGATAGTTTTCTTAGTGATATAAACCATCCAGTTAATGGGCTCCCTAGCTTTCAAGAAATTCTAGAAAGTGATGTTTTAAAACTACTCCACGGTTTAGGGCCCAACAAAGCATCTGGAATTGATGGTATCTCAGCTCGTATCTTAAAAATTTCAGCATCAGTTATTGCACCATTTCTAACATCCATATTTAACCACTCCATTATAACAGGCATATTTCCCAATGATTGGAAAATCGCTAGGATTACTCCGATATTTAAGTCTGAAGCTAAAGATGAAATGACCAATTACAGACCGATATCCGTTATTTCAGTAGTTGCCAAAATTGCGGAAAAGCTGATTCATAACCAAATCTATAATTATTTACATGACTTTAACCTACTTACAAATTGCCAACACGGATTTAGACCACAACACTCAACTGTTACAGCACTGCTGGATATTACTAACGAGTGGTATAAAAACATTGACATTGGAAAACTAAATGGGATTGTGTTTCTGGACCTAAAAAGCATTTGATACTGTCGACCATAACATACTTTTAAACAAAATAGCAAGTTATGGAATAAAAGGAACAGCGCATCGCTGGCTGGAGTCGTATCTATCAAATAGGACCCAGTACTGTTGTGTGAATGGTAATACATCAAGCCCATCAATTATGAAAACAGGCATACCGCAAGGCTCTGGTTTAGGTCCATTGCTATTTTTAATTTACATCAATGACTTACCAAAGTGTCTAAACAGGGCAAAAGCAGACATGTTTGCAGACGATACCCAAATTGCAACAACAAGTGATGATATTAAAGTAATTGAAGAAACATTGAATGGCGATTTAAACAATGTTGCAAATTGGCTATCCGCAAATAAATTAACTTTAAACAACAGTAAAACCGAATATATGATAATTGGTACCAAGAAAAGGCTTAGCCAAGTAACTTTTGATCCGGTTATCAATGTTGGTAATTTAGAAATTAAACGAGTTAAAACGACAAAATCGTTGGGCCTAATGATAGATGAGTCTCTAAGCTGGTCAGCGCAGGTCGAACACATTTCAAAAAAGGTCACTTCGGGCCTCGGTATACTCAGACGACTTCGAGATACAATTGAATACAATACCCTAATAACAATATACCAATCCATAATCCAACCTTACTTCGATTATTGTGCTCAAGTGTGGGGTTGTCTAGGGAAAACATTAGCAGATAAACTACAAAAGTTACAGAGCAGGGCGTTTCGAATAATCACACGTGAGAATTACACGACACGATCAGCTGACATATTAAGTAAGCTAGGAGTTCCCGACCTCGAAAAACGAAGGATCCAACAACTTTCAATTTTCATGTATAAGGTAAAAAACAAAATGGTTCCTGATTATTTGTGTGATATGTTTACAAATATTAGTGACGTACACGGCCATAACACAAGACAATCGAGAGCCAATTTGACATTACCTAAACCAAAAACAAACAATATGAAAAATGCATTCTCATATAGAGGGGCGGAAGTCTGGAACTACCTTTCTTCATCACAAAAGTCCTCGGAAACTATTGCTAATTTTAAATCTAACATAAAACGTGCATGTTAATATTAAGTATCATATTCATTTTCCCTTTGTTGTTATCTATAGTTATAATAACCTTCTTGTAAATATCGTAATTCATATTTTTACTAGTGTAAGCACGGCCGGTTGGAAGATCACCTTTTTCTTTTTTTTGTACATAATTATTTTATCCCCGAGCCGGCGCGAAGCGCCGAGCGAGGGTACTAATTCCGCTCGGAGATTTACACCCGGGTATGTGAAAACATTGTGGAATGCAAAGTCGTCCGCCATTTTTTTTTGTCATGGACAGGACTGGACTGGACAGGACCTTTTCGTAAGTTATGCGCATGCGCAAGTTCAAGCCGAGAGAAGACTTCCATTTTGCAAACTTTTTTCAAAATTAGTTTTGCACTCATTTTATAAGTAAGTCTCTATGTCTCCAAAACAAGATAAATGAAAATTATTCAGAGGACAAATTAACAAGAGGAGAAAAAGTCGAAAGACCGAAAAAGGAGCGTTTTAAACAGGCAAGTGTCTATTTTCCATGCTTGCTTTGCCGATTTTTTAACATAGCATGCAGTATAGTTTGTGAATTTGAAAATGTGTAGATCATTCTGTGTGGTCAATACAACATTGATTGATCTTTAAGAGTATTTTAGTATTGAATATGTTATAGAAAAATAAAAAAACATTAAATCTCAAAAACTTCATTGCAAAAGCAAGTGCGAAGTATAAAAATATTCCTC
The DNA here is from genome assembly GCA_016169945.1 of Trachythela sp. YZ-2020. Lineage (NCBI taxonomy): Eukaryota > Metazoa > Cnidaria > Anthozoa > Malacalcyonacea > Clavulariidae > Trachythela > Trachythela sp. YZ-2020. The sequence goes on along the minus strand of JADLSH010000327.1, from coordinate 153,704 downwards.
GATGTTACAATAACTTTTGGGGAGTAAATTGTTTGGTTCAAACTTAACTATGGTTCATAGACGGCCGGCCAAAGTTATAAAAGTTAGACTCTGATGGCATTTTTTGTTACAAGTTGCCAACAGGCATTTTCTTAAAGCTTATGCATTGGCGAACAAGAATATATATGTTGCCACCTCTGATTTTGAATTTACCGCCACAAATTTGAGAATTTTAGAGTTTTGCCTATTGAATTACTATAATAGCAAAAAATGTAGAATTTCAAGTTCACTTTTAACAAAAATAAACTATGCCAATAGAACGTTCACCAAAAAGTATACATAAGACAATTAAATGGCTAATGCGATTTTTCAAGCCCGTTTTGAGTTAAAGAAGGTTAAAGAAGGTTAAAGTTGGCAAATAGTAACTGAATAGCATTAATTAGTGCATTTTCTGCATTTTTGAGCATCAACAGCTCAAAATACGGTATGAAAAACGTACAACTCGTTTAAATGTCTTATATATACTTTTTTGTGAACTTTCTAATGATATAGTTTATTTTTGTAAAACATGAATATGAAATTTTGAATTTTTTGCTGTTATAGTAATTCAATAGGAACATTTTTTAATTAAATTCTCAAATTTTTGAGTGTAAATTCAAAATCAGAGATGGCAACATATATAGTCTTGTTCGTCAATGCCTGAGCTTTAAGAAAATGCCTGTTGGCAGCTTGTAACAAACAATGCCATCAAACACTTTTTCTGGGCACATTTTTAAGAGTTGGCCGGCCGTCTATCAAATGGGCGAGGGGTTACTGCATGCATGTATTTCTAGTAAGGTGAAATTGTACCGTGTTGAAATATAGTTCATAATAATAATAATAATAATAACTATGTAATTTTTACTGAAGCTCGTCTTATATTTTGGATTTTATTGGGGAAATTTGTTCTCTGTCTCAGACATGTTCACTCAAGCGTCCATTCTGTCGGGCCAAGGAACCTTGTCCTTTTCACCGTTTCATGATCGAGACTCCTTCGAGCAGGACAATCGTCAATCAATGTCAGCTAATACATATTGGAGAAAGAGAGGGAAACGAGCGGGATGGAAAACGAAGTCTGAGGAGGCCAGGAAAAGATTTAGTATCCCCGTAATTATTTCACCTTGGCATACAAATCGACATGTAAATCGACATGTAAATCGTGCTCAGTCATTAGGAACTAACCTTTCGAACTTAATCGACTTATCCAAGCGTACTCAATGTCAGTCTATAACTCAGACAAAATCACATTTCGCTCCAAATATCATGCTTTCAAATACTATGTCGTTGGTACCTAAACTCGACGAAGTTCGCGAGTTTATTTTACGTAATAACATTGATATTGGATTTATAACCGAGACGTGGCTTGAAGAACAAATAAGTGATACTGTCGTAAATATCTCAGGTTATAACTTATCTCGGAAAGATCGCTCTACCAGCAGCACGGCGGCGTTTGCATTTATACTAAAAGCCAGATCAAACACGAAATCATAGCCAATTTACACTGCTGCGACCAACACGAAGTTTTATGGATTAAATTGAACCCACCTCGTCTCCCTAGGGGGTTCTCATGCCTGGTCATTGCTGTTGTTTACCATCCGCCTGGCTCCGACGATGTCTCTCTCTCAAATCACCTATTTGAAAGTCTATTGTCCGCCGAATCGATTTACCCGAACTTTGCCCTCATTATAGCTGGTGACTTCAATCGACTTAAAGTTAGCAACCTTCAAAAACATTTTAAACTCAAACAGCTTGTGAAAACCCCAACAAGGGGCCAAGCAACATTAAATTGAATTCTAACCAATTTACATAAATTCTATCCTGTTGCTGAAATTACTCCTCCCTTTGGTCTATCTGACCATTGTACTGTGCTACTGAAACCAAACAAAAGAGCTGCACCTAACAATGCGAAGAAGAAAACAATCACTGTAAGGGACACAAGACCTAGTTCCAATATGGCGGTTGGTCGATACTTAGCCAACATTGATTGGTCTTTTATGAACAACCTCAGCAATTGTGAGGAAAAGCTTGAAGTCTTCGGGAATCTTGTAACTATAGGCCTTGACCTACTTATGCCGTCTAAACAAATTCGGGTAAGTACATCTGACGTCCCGTGGATGACACAGCAATTGAAATCACTGATTTTGAAAAGGCAGAAAGTATTTTCAACGGAAGGAAAAGACTCGGTATCGTTTAAGTCACTTAGAAACACAGTTAATCGTGAGAGGAAAATCTGTAAACCCCGCTATTATGAATCCAGAATTCAACAAATGAAGAACGAAAAGCCAAAAGCCTGGTGGAATGAAGTAAAACGTCTGAGTGGTATGAAAAATTCTAATGGGAATATTCTTAACCAGTTACACGTCGGAGAACTTGAAAGCCTTACGATGTCAGAGAAAGCAAATGTAATTAACACCACACTACTAAAGCCCTTGGAAGAGTATAGGTTAACCAGTAATCCACCAGCCCTTCCCCTGGAAGATCATCCAGAATTTTTATGCGTATCCGAAGAAAGAGTTGCTAAGCAACTATTTAAGCTCAATCCTGCGAAAGCATCTGGCCCCGACGATATTCCCAATTGGTTTCTCCGAGAATATGCATGTATCGTGGCTTATCCAATCAGTAAAATCCTAAATGCATCATTTAGCGAACAGCGCCTTCCAAACATATGGAAACTAGCAAATGTAGTCCAATAGCAAAGAAAAAAACAGTTCAAAACATCACGAAAGATATTAGACCAATTTCGTTGACCCCGTGTCTGTCAAAAGTAGCCGAAGACTTTGTTGTTTGTGACTACATAAAGCCTGCCGTCCTGAAGGTCATTGATCCTAATCAATACGGAGCGATTCCCAATTCTTCTACCACCTTGGCTTTGATTAGCACGATCCATAATTGGTTGTGTGGAACAGACGGTTGTGGTTCTACTGTAAGAACTGTCTTGTTTGACTATAGGAAAGCATTCGATCTTATTGATCACAGTATTCTTACAAATAAGTTGGATCTATTAGACTTACCACGTAGTATAACTAACTGGATCATCGATTTCTTATCAGACCGGTTTCAAAGGGTAAAACTGGCAGATGGCTGCTTTTCTGTATGGGGACCGGTCCCCTCAGGTGTCCCCCAGGGAACCAAACTTGGCCCTTGGTTATTTTTACTAATGATAAACGAGCTGGAAATTGGCGAATCAAATTTTTGGAAGTTCGTCGATGACACGACTGCCTCTGAAGTTGTACCTAAAGGCAAAGCAAGTAACATCCAAACGATTACCGATAATGTGTCGAGATGGTCTATTGCCAACCGTCTACAGCTTAACAACGAGATGTAAAGAACTTCAAATATCATTCGCTAGGAATCAGCAACAATTTGAGCCAATTATTATTGATGACATAGCACTTGAAGTCGTTGACAATGCCAAGCTGCTGGGACTGACGATAAGCAATAATTTAACTTGGAACGCACACGTGGACGAAGTGTTGAAAAAAGCATCGAAGAGAGTATATTTCCTTGTACAGCTTAAAAGAGCCCGAGTGCCCCAATTGGACTTACTGTTATTCTATACAACATGTATTAAATCGGTTATGGATTATGCCATCCCAGTGTTCTACCACTCCTTACCTCAATATCTAAAAGACGAACTTGAACGTATCCAAAAGAGAGCAATGGCTATTATCTACCCTGACTTAACCTACACGCTTGCCTTAAGTACTTTAAACTATAAACTGCTTGCTGAGCACCACGAAGATTTGTGCCACAAATTATTTAAGACAATTTTATCCAATCCGTCACACGAACTTTACGGCCTGTTACCACCACGATATCAGGCCAAGTACAATCTTAGACATGAAAGAACATTTGTTCTTCCTCGCATGCGTACAGACCGTGTAGATGTATATATGTATATTTTACCTTATTCTAGCTAAAGACATTGTAAAATACATAATTCAGTCCTTTGACTGCGATGTATTCCATTAAATAATCTATCTATCTATCTGTATGATCATGATTCGCATTTTGATTCGGCCGATTTTCTCTTCGCTTTTCCACGTAATTATCCATCGATATCGTTCTTCGTGAATATAGAAAGCTTTCGTCTTGTTATATATTTAAACATTTGGTTTTAAAACAGCTAAAAGACGTCGGATTCACATAGATTTTGCCATTTTTAAAACACATGTTTCATGTCTGTCACATCAGTTTATCACATGCATCAGAATGTGATTTGAGGATGTGATCAAGCTTCCACTTGTCCAAAATGTAATTTATATTCAAATTTCCTCCTAAGGACTTCTGTTTCGATGTTATGGGGGCTGTGAATATATAGTAGCCAATAAAAACACGTGTCTTTCTCACGTGGTACGGCATCTCCATGACAATATGAATATGACAATATGAATATAAACGTAAGTAATCATGCAGGGTGGCATTTCCAGTAAGTGTACGTAACACCTCTGATCTTATTCTATTAACCGTGGTAACACGTACGTAGGAGCTAATCTATTGTAAATTTGGCTACGTCTGTATAAAGGCGATAGATGCCGGGTTGATGGACTGGCGTTGCATGTTCGCACTTTGAAATCTAAACTATATTAACACTCACCTCTGTTTCAAAATTACAGTTACAAATAAAATGTTAAGGAAATAACTTTGGTGCATGTTGAATATTATATTATAAAATAACATGTATATAACGCGTGCTCTGATTGGTCGAAACCCGTGTTTGGATCAGGCCATCCAAACACGGAAGACTATATATCGTGTTGTTGTTATTTTATAAAACAATTACTTTATGGTTTCCGTGTTTGGATGGCCTGATCCAAACACTTGGGAATGTTGCTCGAGTTAAGAAAAGCTCGCAAAATCACTCGCCTTCGGCTCGAGATTTCGCGCGCTTTTCTTAACTCTCGCAACATTCCCGCGTATTTGGATCAGGCCATCCAAACACGGAAACCATAAAGTAATTGTATAGTAAAACCAAAATTTTTGACATTTTCCCTCAACGCTATCAGATGCACATAAAATACAAATTAAAAGAATTGCATCTAGCCAGGTCATTTCCCGCACTTTCTGGCGTCGAATTGAAAAACTTGGACAGCAAACATGCTGCAAAATTTTATTTCATAATCAGTTTTGGTGGATCAAATTGCTTGGTAGGACTTGTGTACTCACTTCTTTAGGCGTTCCAACTTATAAATGCGCATGTATACTTGTTAACTATTGAAGAACATAGACCTAATCTATTTTAAGAGGGGGTAAAAGCTTATAGCCCTCTCTGTGCAAAATGTTAGTTTCCCAGCCCCTGTATATTTTATGTCAGTGCGCATCATTAATACAGATTGCCGCTCAGTGCCTGGTACCTAGACCATCAACTAGCATACAACTGTTACCAGATGATGAAGGTGGGTTGGAGACTGAACTAGAGCCGACTGAACGAATTAACAATGAAATTGTTATTCGCATTTTGCACTGGTCATTAAATAGAATAAAATATTGAATTATTGTTTGACTATTTTCTCTGAAAGTTCATAAACAATTCAGGTCAAAGACCACAGACAACTGTAGCAGCAAGCACCTTTTTCTCGGCAGTGGCAATGGAAAGAGCCAACTGGGGTAAATTACCCATCACGCTACGGTATTAAAAAATACCCTGCTGTCTATGTCACGAAAAATTCTATGTGAAAGAGTCAATTACGTTTGGAATTTAGTGGCGATGATGCACTTTTGCTATGCACTGGCTCGTGAACTAGCCAATTTCGTTTGGCATTTAGTAGCGACTTCGTCGAGGCAAGCGAGAAGAAATCGGGAAGGACGAACCAATCTGTTTGTTTGTTTCTGTTAAGAAGTTAACTCCCTTTGGCACTTATATTGACAATAAATGAACTATTTTTGCTATGGAACGGTTCGTGAACAAGTCAACTTAGCTATTTAGTGGGAATGATGCATTTTTGTCATGGACTGGTCAGTTCACAAATGAACTTCGTTTGGAACTTAAGCCTAGTCAAACGTTGATGAGAGTTACTGTACAACACTCGCTCGCGTTTGGCCGCCAATGAGAGTTTTGCTCGATATAAAATAGTACAATATGCTGTAACTAAAAACTACTATATTATAAAATACAATAATGTTATAAAATACAAGGCAATGCCTATGCTCGGTCCCAATTTCTAACACACTTTGGCAGTGGCGTATGAAGCGGGGGCCGCGGCCCAATATAGCTTTAGCAAACACAACGCGACGTCAAAGAGGACGTGAAAATGGCGTAAAAAGGGCGTGGGCACATCCATAGATGGGCATATCGCGCCATTTTTACGCCATTTTCACGTCCTCTTTGACGTCGCGTTGTGTTTGCTAAAGCTGTCTATTATATGAGGGGGGGGCCGGAATATCTTTCGGCCCCCCCAAAAAATCAAATAATTTTCATGAAAATGATGGAAACAGATTAGTTTCCTGAACAAGCTTACTAAAAGAGGTAGATAAGACTCTGAAACGGCCGTTTCCGGCGATCTGGGGGCTTCAAATATTGAATACGTTCCTACGCCCCTGCACTTTGGGATAAAACTGGATAAGTGCCTTTGTTTCTTAGACAGTATTTGTAAGGTATAGCACTAGGAAGAAGCTTTTTTAGCTTGTCGTCTGAATGTTGATGGATGTTCTTGTAAAATGACAAGCACTGATTTTCTCTTCGCTGGTAAAGTGTAAGAAGGCCGACATTCTCTAATGAAGCGGCCGGTAAGAATACTGGGGGGAAACGATCTTCAATGCTCGTTTTTGTATACTCTCAATTTGGTCAGCGAGGTATTGTGGGAGGGAAGAGTGCAATAGGGGTGAAGCGTATTCCAAGACTATTCATATTTCCAAACTGGAGCGGGTCAATACTATTTTACTCAGCAGTGTGAGAGAAATAGGTCTCAGGTCGCTACCAACTGATTTGGGATTAGAAATTTTTGGCACTGGAATAACATCAGCTGATTTCCAAAGTGTTAGGATGCGGCCTTGTTTAATGCTGGCGTTGAAGATGGACATATTGGACCCAGTTAGGAATGTCGTCGGGGGCAATTGCTTTCTGAAGACTGATCTTTTCCTATTCAATTTCGACTTGTTGGGTTGATATTATGTAATCATCGGAAACAGAGGTGATGTGAATCTTGTTGAAGCGGAGTGGGGGTAATCCGATTGAGACATCACAGAAAGATTCAGCAATTAATTCAGCAAGCTCAGAACCTCTTCTGAACTCGCCATCATGGAAGATGCTTGAAAAAGGTTCCGATTTGGATAGATCAGAAACAGACTTGATGTTTTTCCACCATTTCTTTGGGTTAGTTTCTCTGGTGTTAAGAATTTTCTTATCATAATAGGACTGACGGGCAGATATGCATAGTTTTCTAACCTTTTTACGATAGAAATTATACATGACAGTATTGCTGGTTGACCAAGCTTTCTGCCTTTTGGAAATTAATTTTTTTATATCTGCAGTGATCCATTGTTTATCTTTAAGGTAACACTTTATAGTGCGCAGAAGAAGGTGACTGTCAATAACAGAGGATATTGTGTTCGAAAATAGGCTGAATTGGTCATCTAGTGCGGTTATGTGGTAGAGAGGGGTCCAGTTGATTTGGGATAAGGTGGTGATTAGGGCTCGTTTCTTTGCACCTCGACAGTCTCTCTTAATAACATGGGAAGGGGTATGAGACTTGTATGACTTCGGAATCTGTATACTTGGGTTGAGAAGAACACGTTGAAAATCAGATTGCCCAATGCATGGGAGTATAATGGCATCAATATCAAGGATATTGTTGCCACGAGTGGGTCTTTTCACAACTTGTTTAAGATTAAAGGATGAAATTAGTGATCCAGGGTTAAACTGATTAAAGGCGCCCAACAAGACAATGCCAGCGTTAAGAAAATTGGCGAGAGCGTTGTCCAAGGATCCGTTGTCCAAGGTTTGGGTACGAGGCTGATTGATTTCCATAAGACGTGTTAAAACAATTACAAATTAAATTGATAACAAAGAAGGCAATTCACACGCAAAATATACGTAATAGATTCATATGATCCATTCATTATACATCCTATTTATTTGCTGACATGTCATTTTGTTTTAACAGATATTTAAGAGTAAATAGATTTCGATAGTAACAAAACACCTTTAATATTGTAAAAATATTGTGGACTTTGCTAATAACCGTGTGAATTCTGGGACACATATTAAACCCAACTATCTCTCAATTTTGAATAGTTTAAAGTACATATCAATTTGTTACGTATCTGTTTCACCACTGTAGCACCACCGTTTTTTCAGTTTTACATTCATATCATTAACATTATATTGCATGTAATGAAGATATTAAGTTATTGTATTATATATTTACATCGTTATTTCACTTGAAATTGTGCAGTTTTCACGATACAAAAATTCGTGTACATAGCAACATTACTTATTAATAAATTAACCACAGTAGGTGAGAACGAAAAATATAAGTATTTTGTCCAGTTTGAAAGAATTTGATATATACTAAATAGAATAGAAAGACCTTCTACAATTCTTATTCGTTATTTCTTAATTTAAAAATGAGTAACATGCACGTGACTACTGTGTGGATACTTTATGTTTTTCCATTGTAAATTTGTTATCTAAAATAAAGAATATAAAAAAGTGTTAAAACATTCCTATAAAAATATTTGATTTCATACTATAATGAAATAATACAAAGTATACCGGGGTAAGTCAAATAGGTTCATAATTATATAAACTAAGGAAAACCACCATTCATCAACCATCATATCGAGTTTATATTTGTTTCATTTTGTGCTTTCACCAACATTAGTGGATCAATATTTGCACCCACTATAGCAATGGATTGGCCATTTTTTGTCACCGCAATGTGCGATGTTTCATTTGTTGCCGTTAAAGTTTGTGAACTATTTATATTACTTGTAGAAGGCAGGGGGTGTTGACTTTCAAAACCACTACTTATACCAGTAGCTTGAATAAAGAGTCTATGTGAGCTATATTACTTTGCTTTAAAGTTCTCGACGAGTTCTCGCAAATTTCTCTCAGAAAGTGTATGTCCAAAACGCACACGCACCTGACACAATATTGGTCAGTGCCTGGCTGTTGCAACTGACAGGTCACAACAACACAGCAATCTTTGTAATTCTGAACAGAGTGTGTTGAATACACCTGAAAGATACAAACAAAAACATGTTGTCAATGCTTGATGCATTGCCATAGCTGTATGCATTTCCATAGATGCATACATATGCACCAGTCAGTGCAAAGCCCCAACACCATACCCAGGGAGAATTATTGGTAGATTTGACCATATTTTATACCACACTAACCACAGGTTGCCTTTGGGCTTTAGACAACATTAGACGTGCAATTCATTATATGCTGGAAACTTGTGGCAGGGGATCAACTAAGGATGGGTTTTCTTAAATTGAAGCCAGGGCAAATGTAATCCGTCACGTAATAGAAACTATCAAGGATAAGCATTTGAAAAGCTGTTAAAATCATTGTTCCACATGTTTTTGTTCACAACATGGATACTTGGACTGTTAATGCAATGTATATGATTTGTGTTGCACTGCTGCATGGGATGCAAGATAAGTTGACATCCATAACTTGCTAAAGTGGTATTTCTTTATGTACTATATCAAGTTTTATATACAGGTTGTAAACTCCAAATCATATATATAAACCTCCCATTATTTTGTAATCCATAAAGCATCTTTGCCATCCTGGGAATATACATTATCCTTTTGCCTGATTTAGATTGATAATATTTCAAAGCAGGTATTCGTATTATTTTTTTGAATCCATGTTTCATTTATGTAAACAAAACAAGGTTGACAATGATCATATTAATAAATGTATAAAATTTCGACTTTACTCAAAACATAAATATGAAAATACGCAACTTTCACAGTTCCAAAAATCAGTGATACACTTGGTACACTGAACTAATGTCCTGAACTTTAATCTTTCTATATAAATAGTTATCTTACCTTAACAATCTTCGAAAAGAAACTTTTGTAAAGTGTTGTATAAAGCTTGCAGTAAAAACGTTTGTCTCGGAGACAAAGACATAGATCATGAAATATGAATATCGAGCGATTTTGCAAACTTTGCGATTTTGCGAACCAGTTACCGCATTTCCATATATGGTCACATTAAAAATCAAGTTCCACCCAACTTATCGTTCGTCTCAATCAAAATGCCGATGACATAGCGGCTACTGTTCCAGTAGACGCAAAAATTGAGTTTGTTACAATATATTCAGCCCGCGCAGACGCAGAACGTGTAAGAATAGTGTGCTACTCGCTTCGCTCGCAGCAATTATTCTGGCTGGTAGATTTTTAGGCTCAGTTGTTGGAGTTCTGTCATAGATATAATAAACCTAGATTGCTGATTCATACCTAGCGGACGCGTGACCTGCATGATAAATCCAAGATGGCCGCCATTCAGGGCAAAAAGACCATAAACTCTACGGGGAAATCCATATTTTTGGCATTTTGCGTCGTCCCAGTGTTTCGAATCCACTTCGATCAAACTTTTTTGGCAATAACTACTTATCGTGAAGGTTTTAGACGCAAACTGGACAGCTGGGGATGAATTGATGTAAACATATCGCTCGCCGAAATTTGTACGAAATCGTCACTTGGACAGTTCGAGTGAATTACTCTGGTTTAGAGTATTTTATAAAGGAAATTTGTGGTTTTCAAGGCCAAAGACGTATACGTTGAAGGCTTTGGATGCAGAATGGACCGTTTGGGATGAATTATATTAAAATATCGCTCGCCGAAGCTTGACATGAAAATGTCACTTGCTTAGCTCGAGTCATTTACTGAAGATAAGTACTTTAAATGTACTTGGTTTAATACATTTAGTCATTAGATATTTTGAGGAATATTCGGAACATTACTTAGAGGATAAAAGTAATGTCTGTAACAGGCTTTACTTGCTGAGACGACTGGGATTACAAAAAAGCAATAAAAATAGCAATTAAAATTGGGAATGAAAAATGAGATTATGATCCCTCCCCCACCTCTTACAACCCTCTGACTTCTTTCCCCAGCTTTTTTTTCCTTTTGTAGTATTTTTGGGGCTCACTTAAATCTGGGGCCCATCAAGCAATTCCCCCCCAGGGCAGCCTTGGAAAATATAGCTTACTAAATGTCGTGTTAAAAAGAACCACAAATGGAAAACACTAACATATTGTTAATCTGTACATTCATTCTCACTAGATGACATGTCAAGAAATTTAGTTTTGGACATGCAAGAAAACTTCATGTTATTTTTATTGAGGTTCGACAAAGTAGGAAAATTTGCCATTAATTACTTGAAGGATTAATATATTTAATATTAGTATAACAATGTACGGATTTCATTCAGCATACATGAAACTGTTAAGTTTAATGAACAGAATATATTTTATAGAGGTTTATATTTCATGACCACCATGGAAAGTCTGGCCGATACATACTTGATATTTTTTGACATGAACAGGTTGCACACTGTTACTGTATTGTTAAATGTTAAGTTAAATGTTTTAAAACAATACTGAAAATCAGAAACAACACTCAAATTTGCAGTGCACTTGCCGCAATTTTGCACCCTACACACTTGAATTTTCCCTGCTGCATAAATTTTTCCTTGTCGAAATCTGCCATATATTACCCACAGTCTGGTCTCATGATCTCCCCGGAAAAAGCCTAATCAATATAATGATCAGAATTCTTCCTTTCATGAGTAATGCTGTCTGCCATTTCTATAAAGTGAGTTCAAATAGGCTGCATTGCATCTTCATAAATGTTTTAATATTTAATATTTCCATCCTTGAAATACCGTACCATGTTTGTGTGTCAAGCTGATATTTGGCGTCAGTTAACTGTGGACTTAACTTTTAAATACTGCTTTTATCCTCTAAGTAATGTTCCGAATATTCCTCAAAATATCTAATGACTAAATGTATTAAACCAAGTACATTTAAAGTACTTATCTGCAGTAAATGACTCGAGCTGAACAAGTGACATTTTCATGTCAAGCTTCGGCGAGCGATATTTTAATATAATTCATCCCAAACGGTCCATTCTGCATCCAAAGCCTTCAAGGTATACGTCTTTCGCCTTGAAAACCACAAATTTCCTTTATAAAATACTCTAAACCAGAGTAATTCATTCACTCGAACTGACCAAGTGACGATTTCGTACAAATTTCGGCGAGCGATATGTTTACATCAATTCATCCCCACCTGTCCAGTTGGCGTCTAAAACCTTCACGATAAGTAGTTATTGCCAAAAAAGTTTGATCGAAGTGGATTCGAAACACTGGGACGACGCAAAATGCAAAAAATATGGATTTCCCCGTAGAGTTTATAGTCTTTTTGCCCTGAATGGCGGCCATCTTGGATTTATAATGCAGGTCACGCGTCCGCCAGGTAGGAGTCAGCAATCTAGGTTTATTGTATCTATGGGTTCTGTGCACTCAATCCCCCACAATGCGTGTGCCAAGAACTCTAATGGCTGGAACCTGAGCCCAGTGTCTGAGCCTAGTAACTTTCCTGTATTTGTTAAGAAATTGTTCACATGTCAAAATTGTTTGACAAGACATAAATTTCTCAATTTCATGAAAAATGGGGTGACATGTAGAGTGACTTAATATATTATGATCCTGAAGTGATGTTACAAGGATCACCCCCCCCCCCCTCCCCCATCAACCTCGTGCACACACACTTTGGTATGAACACATTCTTACCCAACTTTTCCTGACCCCTTTTAACATCCCTGGGCAGTGGCACTGGGTATTTTCACCCTCTACCCTCCCCCCCTCCCCTCTTTCCGACCTTGACAGGGATTGGGAAATTTTGAGATTATTACTATTAAAATTGCTCTATATTTACGCAATATCGATGCCCATATTAGGAAGAGTGTCAGGAGGGGTGGAAACAACAAACGAAAATAAACACGCTTTTACAGATTTGTATTATTTCGAAACGAATAAATAAAACCGAAAGAAACCTATTTTCCCCCTTTTGTCGGAGCAATTTCACATTTCATAGCAAGAACTACCCGTGAGCATTGACTATAAAGAGATGAGCGTAAGAAAAAAAACAAAATTCGCTGAAAATAATACAGTATTTCACGATTTAAAAATATATCGGACACGCGACCCTGAAAATATGCGACGAGTTAACACGTTGTCTGACTCGTATGACTGACTGTATTGATCGTTCCTTACTGAAACTTTGCACTAAAAAGATTGTTTTCAACGTTGTGACAAGCTCATCATATACCATCAGTCCTCTACCGAGCCTTACACGACGAAGGTCTATTTACTTCAGGCAAGATGAAAAGGGACTTACTGGAGAGGGCGGCCTATTGGAGAAGGGGCCTTAATAGAGACAGGTCATAATGATTTTACCAAACCCACCAATTACAGAACGTAGCAAACTAAAGGTACGTTCACACACAGCAATTTGTCGGGACGATTTCAGATGCACATGATGTTTGAAAAATACGTGGTAAACGTCATCTGGCGACATCATCAACTGAAAATATTCGTCATTAACATTCAGCAAAACATAAAATCGGCCCGACAAATCGCTGTGTGTGAACGTACCTTAACGTGCCCTATGGATGCAATTAAAATTAGTCTATTTCATTATTAAAATCGACACGTGCGTTATTATGACATGTACTTTATCTTTGTACTTATAAAATTTTCATTACAATATAGACCTACCAATAACATTTTCTTGGTCTAACTGTCTAATATTCTTGCCCCTTGTCAGTGTAATTCTTAACATAATAGCGCTCTAGCGAAACAAGTCCAAATTTTGGAACAGAATTAAGACTGAAAGTTTGTAATAAGATCCTGTTTGTAATAACAGGTTCATTCTTATGATTTTTTTTGGTTTGGAGTTTGTCAATGCATCACAGTTTTTTGAGATTTCAGCCATGTTCTTCTAAATGTTCAGGGGTTTCATCGCATCGTTGAGTAAATGCATCATTGAGTAAATTTGTGTTTGTTCTTAAAGTTCGTCCAGCATAACATTCGTCTATTACAACTCCAAGAGATTATTCTCTGCAACAACTTGTAAGTGGACAAGCACATATTTCTGGCTACCATGCCACAACCGTATAGTTCATACTCGTTCAGATGGAATAATTCTTTACTTCACACGTGTCCACGCCAATGCTTATGTCTTGCTTTGATTTAAAGCTTGTTTTTGAACAGATAATTACAACTCAACTGAATAGTCACATAATGGCAATGTAATGGAAAAGAAATGAAAGAAATCGTGTCTGTGTGAGAAACAAAGTACGTGTACAGGGAAAAGGAAGATAAGAATCGACTGACACACTCACATACAACACACATTTGAGAAAGGAAGTTTAACAGGTAACAGAAGATACACATATTACAAAATATATTTTGAGAATAATAGCAATATATAGCAACATCTTAACCCATTAAGAACAATTTTAATATACTAAAGATTTTAAAGTTTTCAAATACAACCTATATTTATAGTTACTGTTCATAGAAGCATCAAAGGAAACGTTTCATCCATAGACACTGACTCTAAACCATAATAACATAACATAACAACATAATATTATTGACATACTCTAGAATATAAAAACAAATAAATGACATACAAATATATTTTCGTAATATTTCTCATTTCTTATTCTCTGTTTCAATTTACGCATTTAGCTATAACATTGCTCCTTTCAACATTCGTGGGCAGTGAAATCACTACTTATCCATACTTGGTATGATCTAAACATTCATCCAACGGATAAAAAATGCAGAAAAGGACTTCACACATAAAAACAATGAAAAGTCTAAAAATTGCCATTATGTATGGCAGAGTATGCAAATATGAGAAATAACCGGTTCCTGAAAACTGTCAGTGACAATATATAAATTTTCATAGAATATAAGTATACACGAAATCTTTTGTAAGTGTGCATGGACGAAAGAGAGCATGGGCGAAAGAGTTCCTATTTGTACTGCAATCAATGTAACTGACTTTCATTTTTTTATAAAAAGTTTGGGCAAGTGGAAGCTTCGATTGTGGAAACCAAGATGAACAAACAAACATATTGAAAATTGAAAACAATAAACACTACTGCAAATACTCTGGGGCAACTTAGCTATAGAACATGTCTTTAAAATGCGAAAACGTTTTCCCTATCTTTCGCTTACACAATACAGAAAATTAATCATTTTCTCTGTCTTATTTGAAGCGAAAAGAGATGTATTTAAAATTCAATGGCCATCATTAACCTTTCATTCCCATTGTAGTCATAAACACTTTGTCTATTACAGTGTAGCTTACATGAATTTTCTCTTATGACCTTAATTGGGCAATGGGAGTATGCCTTTGATGCGGGTGTCGCTGATATACCTCAATTCTGAGAAGGCGACAAAATTTTGTGATCAAAAGTGCTGCTACATTTTTATTGTGAAAGGTGGTAAGTATTAGCATTTGTACGCAATCATCACGAGAAAATTTGTAAGAGCTGGCTCCGGTCGATTGTTTCTGATAATAGCCACAGTCTTAGCAACCTTTTGCCACCGGGACGCGCTCCTGCACATGATCTGAGAAACAGTCGGTTGTTTGATGTCCCTTTTTGTAAAACTAAGCGTTTTTATAGTACCCTTGTCATAGCATCAAGTAACCAGTTTTCATAGGTTACAACTTTAACTTTTTTAACTATATATATTTTAATTGTTTGGTTATAACTTCATATACTTTTTATGTACAATGCGCAATTCAGCCTATGGCTGCTATGTAATAATAATAATTGCCAATTTCTGCTGTACTGTTGTAAAACTGCACTTAACAAAATCAAGCATTGCAAAAACGAGTGATGTTTTAAAAGCATGTTAAACACAAATACCTTTTTCCAGCAATGGATAAGATTAAAAAATTAACATAGTAGTGAGTATCTTTGAGTATTTTTTAGTTGTTATTTGGCATGGAGGATTGAGCGGAAACGGCAACAACACTTGTTTTTCTAAACTTTAGCTATCAATTAACCCTGCTGGTAAATATAACCCGACTTGTAGTATATTTCTTTGTTTTCATTGTTTACAGAAATTCATGGATGCAGCTGCAGCATTAGAAGAATTTGAAGACTCATGATTCTGATGAGTTGGATGATTTTGAAAATACTATCAGGATGTTCCATTGAATGATCAGATTGAGGTACACGATACACGAACATAGATGTTCGGATGAAGAGAGTGATTCGAGTTAAAGTGATGAATCTACCACTTCGTCAAAGATAAAACTCACCAACGCACAAATATATGTTAAAAGCATCAGTAAGAGAAAATGAATGTGCCAATATATAATCCCAGAGAATAATTTTGATGGCGTTTTTCTCACATCCATCTGATGAGGTATATTCACCGTTGACGACGATGGCTGCATAAAACATATCACTGAAGAAACCAACGCATATGATACAGAAAAATGGAAAGGAATGTTCTATCACCAATGATGAAATAGAAAAGTTCTTCTGCATTCTTTTCTATATGGGTGTATTTTCATCCCCACGATACTCATCAGTTCAAACTTCTCACACTGCTGGATTATTGTAAGAAAAAGTAAAGGAATAAAATATGGACAGGCCAGAGCGATATGTGTTGAATAACCGGAGCGTGATCTTGCGTTGAAGTTAGTGAAAATAACGTGGATTTACTTTTAATACAAGACATTGCCGAGGAAATCGTGGTAATCAAATTTCGTTTGCAAAACACAATTGATGGTATGACTTTTTAGCTTGCAGCAAGGAACTCAATGATCGTAAGTGCTGGGCAATGGTACACCTCTCCCAGTAGAAACGATGCAGATCGTCAAGGCCGTGTCGCAAGCTGTCTTTGCAGCGCTCAATGGGTCGAACGCAACTCGTCTACCATCATCTTCAGCCTTGGAGACAAGGGAAATACCAATAGTTGAGTCAGGTTTTACCAGATCAGCAGATGCTACTACGTAGGGGCCGGTAGCATCTGCTTTACAACATATTTCAGCTGAGACTAGTTTTATACAAGTCTCGGAGCATGCAGCACCCGCCTTGGCTAATATAATTCTATAAGCGTGCCAATCGATTCCAACGTTAGCGCAAAATTGAAGACCAAGATTTGTGCCAATGAATATTCTGATTTCGGCATGATGCTCAGCTCAGGGGGAGGTGATCCCTGGTATCGCATGTCTGTGCGTTTTTTGAATGGTGCCTCCTTACCAACATTAGGGACTTTAAGATATGCCTAATCTACGACGCGGACGTGACGAAAAAACAGTCGCTAGATCCTGTTTGTAATAACAGGTTCATTCTTGATTTTTTTTGGTTTGGAGTTTGTCAATGCATCACAGTTTTTTGAGATTTCAGCCATGTTCTTCAAGGCGACAAAATTTTGTGATCAAAAGTGCTGCTACATTTTTATTGTGAAAGGTGGTAAGTATTAGCATTTGTACGCAATCATCACGAGAAAATTTGTAAGAGCTGGCTCCGGTCGATTGTTTCTGATAATAGCCACAGTCTTAGCAACCTTTTGCCACCGGGACGCGCTCCTGCACATGATCTGAGAAACAGTCGGTTGTTTGATGTCCCTTTTTGTAAAACTAAGCGTTTTTATAGTACCCTTGTCATAGCATCAAGTAACCAGTTTTCATAGGTTACAACTTTAACTTTTTTAACTATATATATTTTAATTGTTTGGTTATAACTTTATATACTTTTTATGTACAATGCGCAATTCAGCCTATGGCTGCTATGTAATAATAATAATTGCCAATTTCTGCTGTACTGTTGTAAAACTGCACTTAACAAAATCAAGCATTGCAAAAACGAGTGATGTTTTAAAAGCATGTTAAACACAAATACCTTTTTCCAGCAATGGATAAGATTAAAAAATTAACATAGTAGTGAGTATCTTTGAGTATTTTTTAGTTGTTATTTGGCATGGAGGATTGAGCGGAAACGGCAACAACACTTGTTTTTCTAAACTTTAGCTATCAATTAACCCTGCTGGTAAATATAACCCGACTTGTAGTATATTTCTTTGTTTTCATTGTTTACAGAAATTCATGGATGCAGCTGCAGCATTAGAAGAATTTGAAGACTCATGATTCTGATGAGTTGGATGATTTTGAAAATACTATCAGGATGTTCCATTGAATGATCAGATTGAGGTACACGATACACGAACATAGATGTTCGGATGAAGAGAGTGATTCGAGTTAAAGTGATGAATCTACCACTTCGTCAAAGATAAAACTCACCAACGCACAAATATATGTTAAAAGCATCAGTAAGAGAAAATGAATGTGCCAATATATAATCCCAGAGAATAATTTTGATGGCGTTTTTCTCACATCCATCTGATGAGGTATATTCACCGTTGACGACGATGGCTGCATAAAACATATCACTGAAGAAACCAACGCATATGATACAGAAAAATGGAAAGGAATGTTCTATCACCAATGATGAAATAGAAAAGTTCTTCTGCATTCTTTTCTATATGGGTGTATTTTCATCCCCACGATACTCATCAGTTCAAACTTCTCACACTGCTGGATTATTGTAAGAAAAAGTAAAGGAATAAAATATGGACAGGCCAGAGCGATATGTGTTGAATAACCGGAGCGTGATCTTGCGTTGAAGTTAGTGAAAATAACGTGGATTTACTTTTAATACAAGACATTGCCGAGGAAATCGTGGTAATCAAATTTCGTTTGCAAAACACAATTGATGGTATGACTTTTTAGCTTGCAGCAAGGAACTCAATGATCGTAAGTGCTGGGCAATGGTACACCTCTCCCAGTAGAAACGATGCAGATCGTCAAGGCCGTGTCGCAAGCTGTCTTTGCAGCGCTCAATGGGTCGAACGCAACTCGTCTACCATCATCTTCAGCCTTGGAGACAAGGGAAATACCAATAGTTGAGTCAGGTTTTACCAGATCAGCAGATGCTACTACGTAGGGGCCGGTAGCATCTGCTTTACAACATATTTCAGCTGAGACTAGTTTTATACAAGTCTCGGAGCATGCAGCACCCGCCTTGGCTAATATAATTCTATAAGCGTGCCAATCGATTCCAACGTTAGCGCAAAATTGAAGACCAAGATTTGTGCCAATGAATATTCTGATTTCGGCATGATGCTCAGCTCAGGGGGAGGTGATCCCTGGTATCGCATGTCTGTGCGTTTTTTGAATGGTGTCTCCTTACCAACATTAGGGACTTTAAGATATGCCTAATCTACGACGCGGACGTGACGAAAAAACAGTCGCTAGTGTTTGGAGGCCAGTTTTAATTTGCTTTTCTCGCGTCTCTGACTTTGTTTACAACCAGAGTCCATAGTTTTTACCTGTGTAGCTGAAACTGTGAGAATAGCGATGGTTTTTCGTCACGTCCGCGTCGTAGATTTAGCAGATCTTAAAGTCGCTAATGTCTTTGGAAGCAACGCAAAAAGCTAAAAACCATTGCCAATATTGAGGCATGGATTTCGGCATGTTAAATATATTAAATTAGTAAAAAATGAACATTGAAATTCTTAGCATATGTCAATCAGGAACATTGCTTTGTGTAAATGAAGAACCAACTGTAACGTACAATAATTAGTGAAGTGATAAAGGGATATATATTCACGTAGAAAACCATGGCACACCTGTTTAAACAGCTATATATGTTAGCGAAATTGATATTGAAAGCATTTCACAGGACAAATCAACAGATCCAATTTTCACATAGTGTGCATAGAATTTCGACAGTGTGCAAGGGAGATAAATCAATGGTCTACGAATCAAGAAGGTTGTGGGATAATGATATTCGCGATAACCCCATTAATTGCAGTTAACTAATATTTTTAAAGTAAAAGTTAACGTCAACTGTATAATCCTAACACACACACAACTCAATGGGGTGTGTCCTAATTGTTAATCCCGTACAGGTCCATGTCACGTCAAAATTGCTACACAACAGTATCAAAAGATTTTTAATTCAGTCACAAGGGTTTCACCAAAATGCTAGCATTGTGTTTCGGTTTCCAACAGACACAACCAGTTTCAAGTGTCGTAAGGTCTAGAATTAACTCTCCACTTTACGAGATGAAAAAGCAAGAATTATTTTACTTCCAAGAATCATACTTGCTTAGTTTTCATGGAACCATTGTCTCATGTACACTGAAGAAATTTTGGATAATCTAAAATGTGTTTGGTGCTCTTGCACATATACCAAGAACAAATGGACTCATTCTATTTTCAGCCAATGGTGGGGGAAAGTTTAGCCAAGATGCCGATTAAACTGTTTCTGTCTGTGCCGTTGAAGATAAGAGTAAACAGAACGTTTTCATTGGCGGGGGGGTGCTCACGGCAAAATTTACCGACGACGGAGGGCAAAAAAGGCGATGTTAGTTGCTAAGCCTCAACCAGAGCACAGCGTTATTAGTCTGCCTCGCAGACATATGGGGTCTGGGGGCATGCTCCACCAGGAAAACTTTTCATTTTTGAAACCTCAGAAGTGCGTTTTCCGTGTTTCCCTTAGGTTTTTACACCTTAGAATTGAAGATTTTTACCGTTTCTGAAATTTACCGACAAAGTTACTTTCAAATTCTACGTTTTAACCGACGAAGATCAATTTACCAACAGTTTTCGTAAAAACTGAGGGGTGTCGCACTCCCCACACTCCCCCGCTCGGTACGCCCATGAGAGTAAACATGTATATATATATTCAGTTCAAAGTTGTGTTTTCTTCGTGAGAGATAGTTTAAGCTAAGGCCGGAAACCAAGGAGGCTTTTCGAAATTTTATTCGAAAACTTTATTCTATCACCAAAGGTGAGGAATATTGGGGTATAATAGAAAAATTTAACTGTGGAAACGCAAGTAACAACTGTGTGTGTGCAAATCTGGATTGTAATTATATAAGGAAAATCAGTGAAATAAAGAAATATCATGAGTGTAATGAGACAATGGCACCATGAAAACTAAGCAGATTTCTAAGTAAAATAATTGTTGCTTTTTCATGTCCGTGATTTCTGCGCAGTGCTCTGAATGTCAAAGTGAAGTAATTCATCCAAGCACGGGTAAATGGAGGGAGTAACTATGACTCTCTATGACCATCTTGGGGGCAGATGCAGGTAGACCTTCTCGTGATTGTCCCGGAGAAGTTCACTGTAAAATAATGCAATCGTGAACTTCCTAACGTACCTGCAAACATTTGGCAATTATTTTCCAAATAGTCTGTGTCGGAATGGCTAAACTAAATGAAATAAGTGGTGCTGCAGGTGCAGCACCTGCCGACACTTTTTCAACCGGTGGTCTGGATAGTGAAAAAATCTGCATGTTTGTAAGATCTGCAGAAAAGCTAATAAAAGCAAAGCTGGATTGAGTACACATATGCGAAGGATGCATGAAGAAGTGTAATCACCAAGAGAATGTGGCGGCCCCAAGCTCAAGAGCACGCTGGGAGAAGGAGGAGCTGGTTCTGCTTGCTAGGGAGGATATTTGGCTAACCAAACTCGGTGTTGCCAATAATCTGAACAAGGAGTTGGTTAAAGTATTACCTTACAGAACGTTCGATGCTGTCAAAGCAGCAAGGAAAAAGACTAATGTGAAGTATCATGTGATTTTGAATGAGTTGCGAGCCGAAGTAAAGGATACTGACCAATGTGAGATACCACATTGGTCCTTAACTATTGTTCTACATTGTGGTAAAGTTTGGAAGGAATCGGATAAAACGTGCACGGTGCATTTCTCTTTTTGTGTAAAAGGCCAAAAGAGATTTCGCGGGGGTTTTCCGCTCCCTGTTGTGTTTCTCCGCCCTATGTTCTCACTTCAAACCTCATCAAAGAATTTTTGGCAAGGTGCGCTGGGCAAGGTGGTTCTGCGTCATTTATTGATTATCTAGTTATGCCTCTTTGATTTCTAAGGCATTGCACTCGCGTATAACTATACAAGCTTTAATTTAACGTTCTAAAAATTGCTCACTAAAAGCCATTTGCCAGTACCTGATGTTACTAGTGTATCGCTCCTTTTTCTGTTATAATATGGCTGGGACCTTCGCCATTCCTAAACTCACTCTACGGAAAACGAGTTCCAATATTGACGTTCCTACTTTTAACTGGAGCGATGTTACAATAACGGAAAATTTAGGCACTGGATCATTTGGTACCGTGTGTTCTGGCCGCTACACGAGGCGACACATGTGCATGAATTTTATGAATCAGACAATCACTAGTTTATAAAGATTATGTATATATATACGTTTAAATATTTAATGTTATATTATTTTATGATAGTTTATACAGTAGTTTATAGACTATATATAGTTTATAAAGTTTAACAGTTGATCTATATAATAGACTATAATCTTTATTTACGGACTGATTACGGTTTTCCTGTTTTGATAAACAATTATGCTTGCAATTATATATACTGCAATTATGCTTGCAATGATTCAGTAAGAAATATGAGAAAACCAGACATTTTATGCGATTTACAGTGATTACTTAATAAATTATATAATATATATATTTGGTATATATACAGGTATATAATATATTATATATATTTGTGTATCTTAACTCAAACCTAAAATACCCGAAATTATATCAAAAATAACGTAAAATTTCACACTTGTAATCGGTTGTATTCCGGCTTTGACTTTGCGGTAAATTACACACCGTTGCCGTTGGCTTTGCCACAAAGATCGAAAAGGCCGGGTTTGGTGGAAATTTGCAAACTCCATGCCTACGTAGCCGCTAAAATATCATAAAATACTAAATTAAGGAAGAATTATATAATCCTCATGTTTGTTTTTAGCATTTTTAGAAAATTACCATCGTATCGGCAGGAAAATAAGCGCATTAGAGTATTTTGCAGGAGTACACGTCGAATCGACAAAATATACAAAAT
Organism: Trachythela sp. YZ-2020; assembly: GCA_016169945.1. Taxonomy (NCBI): domain Eukaryota; kingdom Metazoa; phylum Cnidaria; class Anthozoa; order Malacalcyonacea; family Clavulariidae; genus Trachythela; species Trachythela sp. YZ-2020. Next base: position 130,754 of record JADLSH010000327.1, on the reverse strand, counting down.
AGAAGCAAAAATATACACACAATGAGACACGCCATTACAGATTCCGGCTTTTACATCCGGGTTTTACAGATTCCGGCTTTTACAATTCCGGGTTTTACAGATTCCGGGTTTTACAATTCCGGGTTTTACAGATTCCGGCTTTTACAGTTCCGGGTTTTACAGATTCCGGCTTCTACAATTCCGGGTTTTACAGATTCCGGGTTTTACAATTCCGGGTTTTACAGATTCCGGCTTTTACAATTCCGGGTTTTACAGATTCCGGCTTTTACAATTCCGGGTTTTACAGATTCCGGCTTTTACAATTCCGGGTTTTACAGATTCCGGCTTTTACAGTTCCGGGTTTTACAGATTCCGGCTTTTACAATTCCCAGATTCCGTTCCTTGATTCCCCGTTCCTTGTTTTACAGATAGCCCATGCCAGAAGGCTCGTTTGAAATTTAACCCTCTTTATTGGTACGAAGTGTTTACAGCGTTAAGAACTGGTACTTCTAATAGATACTGTTTATTATGTGAAGTTAATTGTTATGGATCTCCGATCTCGACCATCATGACCCAAACGATCAGCGAAGTGGCCGAGTTCAAAGCGATTGTGCATCCCCCGGCAGTGGACAAAGTTATCGAAGACATTAGCTCTGAAACGGTCGAGAGCCCACAAACAGAGGTTGTCACAAGTATTCTGTTTGTCCAGCTCTTTCGTGCACCTGTGGTGACACGCAGGATTATAACTGTGAGTCTTGTGCCTGGTTTATTTCCGAATATGAGAGGGAGTGTGATCTTATCACTACTGAGGTATTTTCAGACTCGATTATCATTGATAGACAGTCGAACGAATGAAAGGTCTACGTTGTTTACCTTCGCTGTGAACGAGCGCGCTACAGAGACGCGGTTATATGTAGACTTTCTCAAAGTCCCTCGTCTTTATAATCGTCTTTAAAACGAAATAATTTTCAAGGAAGTATTTGCGAAAGAGTAAGGAATTTGCGGAAGTCAATTGTTTATGCGCGGTGTGAGACGAGGGACTTTTCCAACTTGCAGCGCGTGCTTGCAGCACCCCATAACGGGTCAGTAACGCTGAGCTATATATAACATGAACATGCTTTGTTGAGTTAGTTATACAACTAATTCAACATAGCGCGCGGTCAAGAACCATTTCTTAAATTATCATTTTCTCAGTCGCTATTCTACAGGATTTTTTAAAACTTTCACATTTTCTACATCCTTACTATCAGATGTCATTTTTGTGACGTATATAGTTGCATCGATGCCATGATAAGTAACGTTGGGAACCATACTGTTGGTCTAACTTCGGACGTTTTCTTAACAGTAGCACTCGTAAATAAAAATGATGTCTGAGAAAACAAAGTAGTAAATGTTATATCAAATACCGCTAATTAAATAAAATCTAGTTTAAATGTTGGTAAAATAATTTTCATGATTGTATATTTTCAATTTGTCAGGTGTTAAGAGTTACCCAACGGCAACTACACATAAAATATACACTGAAGATATTAGCGTGACTTTACAAGACGATGAGATGCCTATAATTGTTACTGAATCAACCATTGCTAAAAAGCTGCGAGAGATTAGTAAATCACGTGCCAATGGTTCACGTAACATTTCCAATTGGGTTTTAAATAAATTATCAGATGTTTTGGCTTTACCAATTGCAGATGTAAAGTTCCGCGTATTTGGAAGCTGGCTAATGTTGTCCCAATACCCAAAGAATCTTCTGTAAAAGACCTAGACAAAGATTTAAGGCCAATTTCCTTGACATCGACCTTATCAAAGATAGCTGAAAGCTTGGTAATTGAGAAAGAACTTTAACGAACGTTAAAATCTGTTGATCCACGACAATTTGGTTGTTGGCAATGATAAATTATGTAACTCTACCAGAAGATCATTCTTCCGCAATGTGGAGATTTGCCGACGATACCACGATCTTCCAAACTGTCCAAAAATCATTACAAGGAAATTCTTTTTAAATAATATCAACATAATTTTAACTTTCTTAAACAGTCTAGACTTTTATAATATGATATAATATTGTAATATAGAAAATCTCCAAATTTTACATGCACTACTTTTATACTCACACATAATATGTAAACTTGTTTATATTTTTTCATTGACTTTGTTGTATACTAAGCACATGTAATTCAGTCCTAATGACTGCTAGATGTTGTTTTAATAAACCAGATATCTATCTATGCCTCGACCGCATGAAATGCTGAGCATGCCATGACTTCGACAAATCCTGCCACAACATCATTTTCATTTGACGCGCAGTCAAAGGAAACGCTGGAAAGTATGTATTCCATCGTATTTGCTTACTATATTCGGATGCTCATAAGCCCAGGGAATCGTCGACGTTAAAGACCTACGTGTTTGCACTAAGGATCTTCTAGAGTCTGGCGCCTGGTGGTATAGGTGATGCTTTAGCAGCCACTATATTCAAAGACCTGGCAGAGCATGTTGGGTTAAAGGACTATCGCCTTCTGCAAATGCAAGGAAGAGTGATGGATGACCTGCAATACCTTAACAAACCATTTATTGCTGGCATGAACGAGCCTATCATGCGACTATTGCAAGATGGCCTCCCTTGCAAAGAAAGGTTAAAGATTCGAGTTTTGTCGATCGTCTGCTGAAGAGAATGGCACTTTACCACCAACTTTTCAGCCACGGTAAGATGCACAGCGTAGCGCATTACACGGCAAAGGATCTCAAGCTTCCAATTCGTGTGACCAACTTCTATGCTCATCAGCGATTTATGAGCTCCAGCTACTTGTCACTGAAGAACCTCGCACACAGTTTGGAAGTGTACATCGAGACCTTCAAAGACCATGACAATCGCGAAGAGGTTGGTTACAAGTTGTGTGGTCAAGACATTGTCCATGACTTGCTGGACATCCTCAATTTGTTGTGGCCCTTGGTTATCCTTATGCTGCAGTAACAGTCTGAATGGTAGCTGGAAGTTGTGCTCGCATATTCCTTTGGTAAAAAACAGATGGAAAGTTTTATTGTCGAGGTATCCAAAGACAATCCTGCTGCCTACGTTTGTCCTAGACTGAACAAGAAAATCAACGAAATTCGGGAGCAGCGCTATGGTAATAGTGAACTTGTGTTGGGGTGGTTGTTATTGGTGGGGGGCGATGACGGACTGCCAGTAAATTGGAATGCACGAGAATTACACAACAGCGTTGACGATTTGAAGAAGCTTCCAAGAAATGTGATTGACAAGCTGGACGAACGCTACAAAAATAGCTTCTCTAATCTCAACCGATTGCTATCCAAATGCTTCGACGTTGCCGACTATTTGTTGGATTGTGTGGAACACGATCCGACGACAGCATCCCAGTGGACAACAAGGAGTTCTCCAAGCATGGGGCACACGAGTTTCGACTATGTGTTAACTACGTCTCACAGATGCCGCACATCTGGGACAAGAATTTGGAGATAGGCAGCGAGTTGTCGTCCACTGTGTTTTGCCGTCTGAAGAAAGTCCTGATTGCCGTCCTCTGGGGTGATATGTTTTCCACACACGTCTGCAAATTCTTCAAAAAGATCACCATCAAAGATAACAGAGATTTATCTTTGACACACCTGGTCGTCCCAGAAGGTGTGAACGTGACAAAGTTCCTGGAGGGCACACCACGACAATTTACCCTTTCAGAGGTCTTCGAAGTGGAGCTGAGCAATGACGAGAAGATGGAAGTCCTTTTCGACAAGGGAACTGTAATTAAAGCTCTATACACGGATTCGTGGTTTTACTCCAATGTCGGCCAGGAATTTTGTCTTATTTTTTATATATTTTATGCGAAGAGTGGAAAAGAGGCGGTTGCAGAGTCGTTCTACAGGGTGGTGGACAAGCAAGAAATAGATGGTGGACAGAGCACCCGGATGCTTATGAATCGTGCGAAAGTAGATTCATATCTTCCGCCCGTCATTCAGTGTGACTCAGCACTTAATGAGATGGCAAAACTTTACATTAGTGGAGACAAGGATCTTGGCCTCAGCAGGCATCGTTTGCCAGTATACAGAGATCGACGATCATGGCAAAAACACCAAGGAGAACTTTCAATTATTTAATATTAAGTCTCCAAAACAAGATAAATGAAATTTTTTTAGAGAACTTTCATTTACTAAAGTCAATAAGAAAAGAAATCAGTCGAAAGGCCGAGAGAGGACAGGATTTTCGAGTTTTAAAGAGTTTTAAACGGGCAAGTGTTTATTTTGCAGTTTTGCCGTCAATTGGCATGCACTATAGTTTGGTCAACAGAAAATTGACTAATCTTAAAAATTGTTTTAGTATTAATTCAAATGCGTTATATAGAAAAGAAACAACATATTTTATCTAAAAAACTTCATAGTATAAAGATACTGTTCAAAAAACAGTTGAAGTTTTATGACAATTTCGAAACGTTTTGTGAGACGTCTAAGATTGAATTTTACAGTAGAGCAAGAACAAAATAACATACCTACTTTATATAGTTGGGCAATTGGTAATTTTGTTGTTAAAATAAAAATCTTATAACTAATTTACCAGTTTGTACAGAAATGAAATACGGTGTTCGCTTGCGTGTTACCATGGTTACAGTAATCAATTAACTACTTCATGTTACAATAACTTTTGGGGTGTTCGGGAGAATAATTGTTTGGTTCTAATGGCGAGGGGTTACTGCATGAATGTATTTTTAGTTATTGATGCTAAATTTAACTTCCTATAAATGGATTGCGATGACTCATCTTCCTCGTGCCAGCTTTGGAACTTTTCATTAAAAATTTAACATTATTATTGATGATGCTGAATTTAGCTTACCATATAAATGGATTGCGGTGACTCTTCTTTCTCGTTTTGGTCAACTGGTAATCCTCGTGCCAAAAACAAAAAGAACACCATTCGTATATGTAATTTCTTATATAGATTCACATGTATATAGACTCAGGTATGTTAATTGTCATGATAATGGTAAATATGTGTAAAACAGGTCCAATCAAATTCTTACAGCCAACAATGTAGCTAGGAAGTGCTATAGGTGATGCAAGGCATTGTTTTTCCATCTTATAGATAAGGCCATAGTTAATAGTTTTATAATTTTCAAGCAACACATGGCCAACATTCCCCAACTCACATGGCCCAAGCTCGAAAACAAGGCCACTCCCAGATGGCCACCCATCCGAGTACTAAACTAGTCCAACTGGGCTTAACTATACTGGAAAGGCAACGCGCTAACCACATGCATTTGTCACCCATGCTCCCTCGATATGCTATTACCTTACTTTCTGGAACCACCTTGTTGCCGTATATGTTTAGATGGCAACGAGAGTATAATTGCACCTTGTATGTGTACAGGCACATCAGGCTATATGCACCACGGGTGCTTGGAAGAGTGGGTGAGAAGGTCTGGTAAAACACATTGCGAGATTTGCCTCCATAAATTTGACATTAATGTCAAAATAACATCTTTTACAGAGGTATGCAAATCATTTCCTTAGGGGATTTACTCCGATAAAACATTGTAAAAAAAGTTGGGGTTAAACTGATGCAATAAAGGCTATATTATAAGGCTCTTCATATATAATGAAAAGTAGATGGTTTCAGCGAAATATATCGTGATTATATTACTCGTGCGTTTTCGGTAGATGTAGTTTAACAAAGCGAGCCTGACAGTACGTGAAAACACCGATGTACTATAGTCAATTGTAACCCCGGGCCTCTACCCATTGGTTTTAATGGACTTTGCAGGGAAATACGGAGTTTTAAAATACCCAACTTGAGAAGTAAGTTTGTAGGTTTCAAAATAAGAGGGTGCTGGATAGCCGATTAGATTCAGACCTCATACGCAGTAAGTAGGTATTGTAGGAGTACACTCATGAAAAAACATTCTTTTTAATTAAATGTGTGTAGTATTTTGCTGGAGAAGGGTTTGGCATCTAATATATTTCTTCTTAACAGTGGAAATTGGTCAAAATAGCAACGAGGGAATTCCTTTCGATTTTTTGTGGGGGAATTTTTTGACCAATTGCGATTTTATTGACCTGGAGAATAACAGAAGTAACTGTCAACAACGATTCGTTTGTTCCGCTATGAGGGATGATTGGAGTTTGCACTTTTTGGTTTGTTTGTTGGGGGTTAATTAACGGAAAACTAAAAGCCCACGTGGAACAGAATGAATTTCATGGTTATTGTGTAGCGGTCAAGAAATTTAAGCCAGATTACAGTTCAAAGGAAGATGTCCTACGAGAGGCTGCAATAATGTCCAGGCTTTCCCAAAAGAACCTGCCATATCTATTTGGAGTATGTACAGAATCTACTCCATACTGTTTAGTTTCCCGGTTTTGTGGCATTGAGGGGCAATCCGTAACTGTACAGGATACTCTTGGAAGAGAATCATCTGAAACCTTGCCTTGGTTTTTACTGATGCAAGAAAGTTCAAGTGCTCTGGATTACCTGCACAGATCTGGTTATCTACACAATGACATTGAAAGCGATAACTTTCTCTTAACCAAGGATCCTTCCTCCACTGAAAATCAGAGTGTCCATATAGTCCTAAATGATTTGGGGAAATCAAGATTGATAACACAGGAGAGACTGTACAACCTTACTGCAGCTGAAAAGCAAAAATATTATAAACTTCACAGCCATATTGCTCCTGAGGTCATTGAGGGTGATGCCCCTCAGTCTATTAAGAGTGACATATTTTCATTAGGAATAGTTTTTTTATGATGTAGCCAAAGTTTTTAAAAATGATAGGCTTAGACAGTTTGCAAAATGGTGTGCAAGATCAAACCCAACTGTTAGGTGTAACTTAGTTGACCTTGTCGGTAAAATTAAGACAGAACTTCCCTTAAGTACAGTGGACCATTAATGTTACTGTATATACTGTAAATAAACATGAAGTAATTTCCACACTTGTAAATAATATAATCCAGCAAAACATACTTTTGAATATACCTGATACTTTGTTTGGTTTTTATGTGGTCAGCGCACTGCACCGACACCGAAGTGCCTAGTTCTGGTTCATTCAGTTCCTGTCATGGGAAGAATTCCCATGCTCCCCCCCCCCCCCCATACCCCAAACACTGTGTTCGGCGAGATGCCCAAAGTCTATTATAATATCTCGACATGGATTGCGATGCATTTGCAAGTGGCATTGATCTGTTCAATGTCCCACTTACCTCTACTCCAAATAGACAATTACATTGTTTAGAAAGGGATTTCCCTGAACCGCCTGAAAAACCGAACCATGTACAAGTACCTGTCAGCAAAGAAGCCTCTGCATCAAAGGAAGGGAAGACACAATTAGGTCTGCCACTGAATTTGCCGTTCCCCAATAGATTTTCCATCAAAGTTGAAAGAGCAGTTGCAGCTGGTAACGTGTTGCCTGTAAGGAGATAGTTGATTGCAGATATAGCCACATGCCACCATGGTATCTGTAGCAACCCACAGCAAGGGGATTACAAGAGAATCGCCCTACGAACATGTGAGAAGTTTCCCGAATTGAAGGATTTAACTGGATCAAGTTTTTGGGTATGATAACCTGTATAACCTGTACTTTATTATCCAATCATTAGACTGGGAATACAGATGCCTTACATCATGCGATAAAACATGCGACTGAGTGCTTGTTTTATCGCCCGATGTAAGACGTCTGCATTCGCAGGTTATCAAAACATTAGCTCTTTATGGAATATACTGTACTGGTTGAAAAGGAAAATTCAGTTAAAACCGAATTTTCAGGGACTCACTATTATTATTTTTATCCATGTCCATGTTCTTAGCGATCTCATATATCGCCATGCCACTGTTGTACCCTGTTGGTGTACCACTGCTGGAGCAATGAACTACACAGATTATTGAAGAATGTAAGTTGAGTATCATTCCTCATAATTTTATGAAGCGCACGAAATGTACGTTTTCCTACTCTCTCATAATAGGTTTTCTCACATAATAGGTGATATCAAGCATCATTACGTACCCTGTACATTGTACAACATCTTGGTTTGATGCCATTTAACACAAAAATGTTACCCATGGAGTCCTGCATGCAAATTGTACATGGGTCTAAATGAAGCTATTTCCGTGTACGCATTCTTGGTTGTAAAAATCTTGGTAATGATAGATGTTCTTATAAAGGGCACGTGCTGCAAAAGGTAGACAAAAAGGCATTGTCTGATATTTATAAACATCTATTACACCACTGATGTAACAATAAAATGACGAAGGCTCATTTTCTAAAGAGTAGGTTTTCTTTAAAGGTACGAACAGACATGCAGAAAATCCTGCCAAGCTTTTGTTTTGAAACGTTGGTAGACAAATTGGGGGTTTCTCTGAAGAAAATTGTCAGGAAAGAAGAAATAGGCAATAAAGATGTCTACGACGCTGTGTTGGCCGTTGAGAAGAAGACGACGCAAAAGAACGCAGCAGTAGTAAAGTTTAAAGATGTGAGTATTCTAAAACAATATTTCCATACAGCAGACCCAATGTTTTCATAAGAAAAACTTACAAAATAATGACAATCACAAAACAGTAAAGGAATGTTTAATCCTTTTATACCTCGATTTTCGAAAAAAACAGTTAGGTTTATACTGCTTTTATTTGCTGATTGACATACTGTGCTATTCTATATGTTTGAAAAACGTTTATTCCAGTTTTTCGCGAATGTTTTTTATGTTTGTCGGTGTGTATGACTATTTTTGTCGATAAACTAAGCATTGAATAATGTTTCCTATTTCATATTTAGCCTTCCACCAAGCCTGATATGCTATTTCATGATCGTGTCAAGTGTCAACATGGCGGTAGCACTTGATTCGTGTAGTTCTTCAAATTCACAAATTTTACAAAGTTTTTCTGATTCTATCAGCGAAGAGAACACACAAAAATCTCTGGTAACCTCAAGGTTACATTTTGACAGCAACGAATTTGTCTGGGATGGAAATTTAGACGGGTTAAAGCAATTTGTTCAGGATGACCTTCAGCTAAACGGGAAATGGTCGTCACCAGGTGGCGATGTGAAATTGTTCACAAATCCTACCTTCGTGTTCAAATGGTATCGCCCTACCAAGAAGAAAATTGTCATTGTAACTGACAACGAAGAGTTATATCTAGCCGAAATGCTTAGGGAACATGCTAACGAGGATAGCGGAGAGAGTGATAACGAACATATTGCGGTAGAATTTGAGAATGCCAACGACGAGACTGTAAATCAATCCGACATGTCATCGAATTGCAATAATTGCCAAAAACACAGAGAAGAATTGGATGAAATTAAACTTAAGCTAGATACATTATTGTCGCTTTATAACGTAGTTGAAATGAAGCAAAACGAACTCGAAAGTGAGAGAAATAGATACCAATTAATCGAAGGCGAAGATGGCGTTATCGAAATGCTTATAAACAAAAACAGGAAATTGGATAGTGAACTTGATAACATGACAGTGACCCTAGAGCAGGTGAAACTTGACAATGAACTAATCCAAAAGGCATTTGACATGAAACAGAATATCTGGATAAAGGCGAAATCTTCAAACCATTATAACCACATGCCAGTTTCTGACTCTCCAGTACAGGGGCCCTCCACTTCTAATCGTTTTGATGCGTTGACTGTTGAAGATGACAACATACCTGACAATACTTCAGACAGTGGCTCAGACAGTGGCTTTCAAGGGCAGATTAACGAATACCGTAGTACGAGACATCCAAATTTGTCAAAAAATCCCGAAAAACAAAGCAAAATATGTCAAGTGTTGCTAGTCATAGTGAAGGTCCCACAAATAAACAGTCACCATCAGAACAGAAAAAAGTATTCATCATTGGTGACTCCATGGTCAAGAACATTGACAATTTAAAAATATCCAGAGCGGCCAAAACTGAATCGACCCGGTGTCACTCTTATAGTGGAGCAAGAATACAGCATCTTGAAGAAAAGATCAAGGAACATTGGTCAGAAGATCGTCAAAATTATGAAGCAGTAATTACCCATGCGGGGACCAATAACTTAGTCAACGAAAGTCCACAACAAGTTGCTCGACGTATGGAAAGCCTCATACAAGTGGTAAAAGTCCATTCAAGTGATGTCGCGGTGTCAAGTGTCGTAAAAAGGTATGATGGTAAAGTATCCCACCAAAAAGTTCAAGAAGCAAACAACCTATTACTCAGCTTGTGTCAGAGGTATGAAGTTGCATTTTTAGACCACAGTGAGATAGATCAATCCCATCTCAATAGATCCAACCTCCATTTGAACAGAAATGGAGACAAATTGTTGGGCAAGCAATTTTGCTCTTACTTAAAGTTAGTTAAAATTAGTCGCAATGCTGTTGATCATTCATCAAAGCTGCATGGCAAAAATAAGCCTTTTTTTCGGCTTGCACTGGGCCATCGAATGAAGGAATGGTCAGATCACCTGAAGCTAGTAACCGATATAATGAATAAATAAATACTATTGATAGTTGCTCTCTAGCCCAAAATATGAGCAGCAATTTATTCAATGAAATTAATTATATTCCTAATGAAAGAGGCCATGATGAAATTTGCTTTTCCTTGTCAAACAAATTTATCGATTTAATCGCATTTAATGAAACAAGGCTTGATTGATCAATATCAGATAATCAAGTGTATATTGATGGATTTGATATTATTCGAAAAGATAGGTCAAGAAATGGAGGTGGTGTTTGTATGTATTTGCGTAGCTCCATTAATTATCGTATTAGGCATGATCTAGTGCCTAATAATCTTGAGGCTGTTTGTATTGAAATCATTAAGCCTCAAAGTCAGCCATTTGTCGTAGTAACAGCTTATAGACCTCCAAATTCGTCATCCGAATTTTTTGTTGATTTAGAAAATCTTGTGAAAAAAATAGATGATGAAAACAAAGAAATTCACATTCTTGGTGATTTAAACTGTGATTTACTTAAAACAAATCCAGACCAATTAACTAAAATACTAAAATCCATATATGAACTATATCAATTGTCACAAATGATTGACGAAGCTACGCGCATAACATCAACAACATCCACCCTTATTGATCATTTTATTACAAATAGACCAGAGAAAATTTCTGACTCTGGGGTAATACATACTGGAATTAGTGATCATAGTATGATTTTCGCAATAAGAAAAATCAATTTTTCAGTAAAACGTCATGAATATTGTTGAAATTAGAAACATGATCAAAAATTTCAAAAAAGGATTTGCAGAATAAGCCTTGGGATCATATCTATTATTTTCCTGATAATCCAAATAGTATGTGGGAGATGTGGAAAAAAATCTTTTTAGAGGTCCTGGATAAGCATGCACCACTTCAAAACAAAAAGGTAAAATAAAAAAATGTCCCTTGGATTACAAGCAAAATTAAAATGCTCATACCCGAAAGAGATAAATTGAAAAGAAAAGCAATTATTACAAAACAAGAATCTGATTGGCTCAATTATAAAAAAGCCAGAAATCAAACAAATACCGAAATAAGAAAAGCCAAAAAGATTGCTAACCAAAAGTGCAACCCAAAACAGGCTTGGAAAACTATAAATAGTTTGATTGGAAAGGGAAAGAAACCCACAATTTTAAATGAACTAATTATCAATGAATCTAAATTAACAAATCCTACAGACATTGCAGAAAGATTAAATGAATTCTTTGCAAATGTTGGACCATACTTGGCAAGCAATTTGGATGAACCCAGCTGTGATTTTCAGAATTATACTAAAAATTCTGAATCCGAGTTCACTGCATTTACACCAATTGCGGTCAACAACATTTCTGATCTTTTTAGGCTGTCTTGTAACAAAGCATGTGGTGTTGACAAAATTTCCAGTAAAATTCTTAAATTAGCATCACCAGCTATTTCTACTACACTTACATATATTTTTAATCAAAGTATTACTCTTTGCAGCTTTCCAGATGAATGGAAAGTAGCTAGAGTTTTACCTCTTTATAAAAGTGGTCATCGTCATATTCCTGGTAATTACAGGCCAATATCGATACTACCAGTCATAAGCAAAATCATGGAAAGAATACTGTACGACCAGCTGTATGAATATTTAACTAAAAACGAAATTCTTTCTGATAACCAGTTTGGCTTTCGTAAGTTTCACTCCACCGCTACGTCCCTATTAGATTCAACAAATAGTTGGTACGTTAACATGGATAGAAAAATGTTTAACTTAGTAGTTTTTATAGATCTGAAAAAAGCATTTGACACCGTAGATCATCAAATTCTACTTGAGAAGATGAGAATTTATGGTATTAAGGATAAGGCACATTCGTTGTTGAGATCATATCTTACTGATCGCACCCAAAAATGCCAAGTAAATGGTGTCGTCTCGTCTGAACACAAAGTTAAATGTGATGTTCCTCAAGGTTCCATTTTAGGTCCTTTATTTTTCCTAATATACATAAATGATTTATCTGAATGCCTAAATAGGACAAAGCCAAGACTTTTTGCAGATGACACAAACCTAACTGCTTCCGGTGGATCAATAAATGATGTTGAAAATGCAATGAACTCTGATTTGGAAAACCTCAGAATGTGGCTAAACGCAAACAAACTGAGCCTAAACATTGCTAAAACTGAATTTATGCTTATTGGAACAAGATCTCTAGTGCATAATGTTTCAGATTCACATTTAAACATAATGATTGAAAACAAACCAATTAAACAAGTGCAGGAATATAAGACACTAGGAGTAATAGTTGATCAGCATCTATCTTGGAAAAGCAACACTGAGAGTATCTGTAAGAAAATCACATCAGGTATTTCTGTTATTAGAAAACTAAAAGAATTTGCTGACCGTGATACACTTGTTTCTATATTTAATGCAATTGTACAACCATACTTTACTTATTGTTGTGAAGTGTGGGACATTTTTGGTGAAACTCAATCACAACGATTACAAAAGCTCCAAAATAGATGCGCTCGAATTATTATGGACATGGGAAATGAAGTTAATGCTCAAATTGCATTAAATTCGTTAGGTTGGGAGACACTAAAAGTACAGAGAACTAAAGCCAAGGCAAAATTAATATTCAAAATTTTAATTCTGGGCCAAAAAGCCTAACAGACCTTTTCAGCTACAAGAATGAGAATACACATTACTGTCTACGTGACAATGAAACATCACTCGTTTTGCCACAGCCTCGCACAAATAGCATGAAAAAGAGTTTCATGTTTGATGGGGCAAAAATATGGAACTCAGTCCATAAAGAAATCAGAGGGATTGGGTCCCAGTCTCTATTTGAAAGAAAAATTGCTGCTCATGTTGCTAAATAATATATTTATATATATAAATCCTTTATTGTAAATAGTTAACTATATGTTTTGTTAGTTGTCTATATTGTCAATTTTGTCAATTGGAACAGTTACATTATTTCTATAATAACTTTAGAACACACGCCCTTCGTGGAAATCAATATTCTTAATTGACGTAGTTAGCGTGTCAAAATAAAATTTTCAATCTTTTCTATCCATCTATAAAATGGTCGAATTTAAGCTGGTTCTCCTTGGTACCCCGGATGATGCTCTGCAAGCATTCGTGTCCGGAGAAGACAAATGTTTCTTTGAAACGACGACTAACCTTATGGAAGCTCTAGTGGACCTAATAACAGCTTACTACGTGTTTGATGTCAGCAACCCAGAATCCATGTCTGGAATGTTGTATTTTCTCCAAGACGTAGCCTTAGAAGCAACGGACACCGCGCAAAAAAGATCCATCAAGTACTCGACATTCATGTCAGAACTGAGAAGTAATGTACATTAAATATGAAATAGAACAAAAACTGAAAAATGTTAATGTGAAACCTCAAAGATAACAATGTTACAATGGGTTTTCAAGATGTTCTCATTTGTCAGTTTCTGTTTTAAGTCCTATATCTGCCAGGCTGCTGCAATACCATTGCAAGCAATTGCCTATTTGTAGAAGTATTAATTGTTTTTTTATTGGGATATATTTACTTTATTGGAGCTGTTGTGGGAAAATGGCGTTTCGTTCGTGGTTTTCAAGTGCGGTTTTTTGAAACTGTTTAATTGCATCAGAATTGCAGCTTTATATATATATATATATATATATATATATATATCGAACGTGCTGTGTGCGTTTATGATGTTAACCCCACAAATATATTCGAATAGATTATTGATACTTGTCGCTGTATTGATTGACTGTATGCTGTACCAACTTATTTACTAACATAGTTATGCAATTTGAAATATAGATTAAGTTTTGTTTTTGCATGCCAATAATGTAACTTCAGTATATTTCGCAGTATTGAACAGCAGACTTTAATAGACAAATTCTACTATTTTACACATTTAAATTAAACATTTTTAATACTATACAAAGGTGTCTCGTGTATAAGTACTCATGAATGCGTTGTTTTCCAGCACCACTAAATGTTTCAGCACACCCAAAGTCGTGTTGTTTAGCACATTTAAAGTCGTGTTGTTTCAGCACATCTAAAGTCGTGTTCTTTCAGCGCATCTAAAGTCGTGTTCTTTCAGCACATCTAAAGTCGTGTTGTTTCAGCACAACTGAAGGTGTGTTAAGGAAACACGTCTTTATATGTGCTAAGCCAACACATATTTAAGGTGCGCTATCGTAGCACACATGGAGGTGTTAGTAACACACCTATGCGTGTTTCCTAACGCACCATTTGGAGTAACACAGCTAAAGGCGTGTTGTTTTTTGGACAAGCCAAAAACACATCTTTTGTTGTGCTACTATAACACATATTAGTATGTCACCTAAACACACCTTAAGATGTGTTGTTTTGTAGACAAAAAAGTTGTGTTACTTAACCACACCTATTTTTTAGAGTGTACTAACACCCAAATATCATGCGGCAAACCCGTAGGCTTTATATTGGTGACACGTTTGTTGATCTGAGTTTATACTTCGCCTTAACACCTCATTCTCTTTATATTCATAATATAAATTCATCTCAGTTGTGTATGTTATACAGTTTATTAGAGAAAGTAGTAATTTAGTGAACAAATTAATCCATATAGGAACATGTCTGTTTGCCGCATAATAACAGTTGTATCGGAAACCGTCGGAATACGACGTAGTGGTTTTTCTGTTTGGGGTGTGATTACCGCACCCGCTAACTGCACGCACTGCACCCGCTAACCGCACGAACCGCAACCGAACTGCAGTGTTAAGTTACTTCTAGGCAGTACTGTAGCAACTTGTTGTGCTATGCAAATTGCTGATTCTTTAATTATTGAAACCTTCAGAAATGTATTGTCTTTAGTATATTTTAATGCATGCTTATTTGAATAGCAAGAGCAGTTTCCATGGTTATTTGCTAATGCTCTTTCTGCCTCTAAGATTCTATTGCGGCCATATTTTTGCTTAATCCAAGAGAGCTAGCTTATAGCATTACAAAATGTCCAGGCAGTCTCCCAGTCTTCAGGTAGTTTTACACAACAGTCAACTGCAGAGTCTTCCACTCTCCTTATAATAACTCAAATAAAAATATATATATTTGCATAGCATGGCTAGTTTCTAACGTCTAGCTTCACCACTGAGACAAAGTATATAATCTAGCTTGCTTTCTTCTAAGGGACATTTGATGTTTTGCAAGTGCCATTTACTGCGGGACATTTAATGTTGTGCAAGTGCTCTGACCCCAGACCTCATACTGTATTCTATGTTGGATGTGTAATCGCATTCTAGTTGTGTTTTACAGCAATATCTACATTGACACTCACAATACTTTTTCCATAGCCCTCGTCAACAATGGAGAGTATGGTTCGGGACAAAATGGTCCAGTTTTGTGTACTGTGCATTGGGTGCCCCGAGGATGTAGACCAGCGAGTGATTATTGGGGAGAATCAAGTGTTTGTTGAATGTCCAGCTACTGATGTGATCAATAGATCTCTGATAGATGTTATATCCGCATACTACGTTTTCAACGTTTCCTACCCAGGTGGCATGGTTGCGGCCTTATTCTTTCTTCAGGAAATTGTGTTGCAATCAAGCGATAATGCATACAAAGGTACAAACAACTCAGCATTAATGACTGAACTAAAGAATAGCATGTCAATAGTTGAAAACGAACTGTAGAACTGTTTTGTTATGAATTAAGCTAACTGTAATCCTACAATATAGTCTGTATATTATTTAATAGTCTTAACATTATTTTTTAGTCTTAATAAATTATTTAACAATTATTATAGTATTATGCTTTCTTATATAATGGTAAACTAGATTCAAAAAAATCATGGTTGCCAACAGAGTAACTTTGAAAATACAAAGCAATGCAGAATCAGGGAATGGGTATAACATTTAAATTCTGTGTTTCGACCATCTTGCAATCATTGAAACATAGAATTAAAATGTCAACCGTTTTCGATGTGTCTAAAACACCAGGAAATATCTCACAACCCGATCTACTACTCACATTTCATAAATATTCTTCTGCGCGCGGATGTAAGTAAACGACAATTAAGCCTGGTTTCTATTTTATTGCAAATGTCGTGAATACCACAAAATGAACGGTGTGATAGCCGAACGCCAATAATTATGTAACTCTGCAATAAGTGAAGAGAAAAAATCCCACCGTCTAACATAATTTGGTTACGACTATATCACGATCATGATATGAATAATATGAAACATTTATTAAGCCCTAATGCTAATAGGGAATGGAAAATGTGTCTTTAACTTATAAGTGCTATAAATTTTCGATAGCAAGTATTTTATCACCGCATAGCACCTCCATATACAAAAACAAAAAGAACACCATTCGTACACCTAATTTCTTATAGATTCACATGTATATAAACTCAGGTATGTTAATTATCATGATAATGGTAAATAAGTGTGAATTTTACCCCTTTTATGGTCTAATAGGTTTACTAAGCTCCGGGGAACGAGCGGTAGTTCAAACAGTAAGTGCTAATGGTAACAAAAAGGTTAAAAGGAGAACAAAGACGGCAGGTGTATATAAGGAGAAAGAGGAAATGCAACCTGAGGCCATTCCTAGATACAATAAGTCCAATCAAATTCTTACAGCCAACAATGTAGCTAGGAAGTGCTATAGGTGGTGGAAAGCATTGTTTTTCCATCTTATAGATAAGGCCATAGTTAATAGTTTTATAATTTTCAAGCAACACATGGCCAACTTTCCCCAACTCACATGGCCCAAGCTCGAAAACAAGGCCACTCCCAGATGGTCACCCATCCGAGTACTAAACCAGTCCAACTGGGCTTAACTATACTGGTGAAAGGCAACGCGATAACCACATGCATTTGCCACCCATGCTCCCTCGATACCCCTTGATATGCTATTACCTTACTTTCTGGAACCACCTTGTTGCCGTATATGTTTAGATGCCAACGAGAATATAATTGCACCTTGTATGTGCACAGGCACATCAGGCTATATGCACCACGAGTGCTTGGAAGAGTGGGTGAGAAGGTCTGGTAAAACACATTGCGAGATTTGCCTCCATAAATTTGACATGAATGTCAAAATAAAATCTTTTAGAGAGGTATGAAAATCATTTCCTTAGGGGATTTACTCCGATAAAACATTGTAAAAGAAGTTGGGGTTAAACTGATGCAATAAAGGCTATATTATAAGGCTATATATATACTGAAAAGTAGATGGTTTCAGCGAAATATGTCGTGTTCATATTACTCGTGCGTTTTCGGTAAATGTAGTTTAACAAAGCGAGCCTGACAATACGTGAAAACAACGATGTACTATAGTCAATTGTAACCCCGGGCCTCCACCCATTGGTTTTAATGACTTTGCAGGTAAATACGGAGTTTTAAAATACCCAACTTGAAAAGTAAGTTTGTAGGTTTTAAAATAAGAGGGTGCTGGATACCGATTCGATTCAGACCTCATACGCAGTAGGTAGGTAATGTAGGAGTACACTCTTGAAAAAAATATGTTTAATTAAATATGTGTAGTATTTTGCTGGAGAGGGGTTTTGCATCTAATATATTTATAGTAGAGGCCATTGTTTCAGCGACTTATTTTCTTCTTAACAGTCGAAATTGGTCAAAATAGCAACGAGGGAATTCCTTTCGATTTTTTGTGGGGGAATTTTTTTACCAATTGCGATTTTATTGACCTGGAGAATAACAGAAGCAACTGTCAACAACGATTCGTTTGTCCCGCTATGGGGGATGATTGGAGTTTCCACTTTTTGGTTTGTTTAATGACTGGAATATTTTACCCTTAGATCTAAGAACAATCCGTACAAGAAGCTCTTTTAAGACGGCAATTTTTAATGAGTTCAGGGCTAAGATTTATGCATAAGGATACAATTTTACTTCTTAGCTTATATTAAACTTTTTAACTTGATTTTGCACGTACTTAAAATGTTACACAGATTATGACTTATAGTAGTTAAATGTTACATAGGATCATTGTAACTCTGTTAGTATTTTTAATTTTTGTTTTATATTCTTTGTTACACAGGTCCCTTTTGAAAACCACACTATGTGACTTAGGCCACCTGTATAAAGAATTTTATTATTATTATTATTATTATTATGTTTAGTTGGGGGTTAGTTATTTTAAGTTCTTGCGAATTGTTCGGTGCTGGAAAGCGTCCAACCAGGAAATAATAGTAAACAGTAAAAGGAAGTCAACAACTTTAAAGAGCACTATTGTATATATAACGTCTGTATAGTATGCGCTTTGTCGCACTCACATCTCACCAGTACACTTGATTGAGTTGTTAGATGTAATGACGCAATGGCTACAAGAACATGACCAACTTGTGGGAGGTCCCCCTAGAAGGAATAAGCTTCAGCCACCCATGTTTGTGGTTCCCGCACAGAAGATTTTAACATATGGCCACAAATCTTTCATCGCCATGCCACCTTTAACGATTGAAATGTCGACCAAACCCGAAATGCGTTTACGATGTTTCTAGGTGGTAGTACTTTACGCTTTTCCCAGCGTCAGACCGAAAATGTTCGCGCTAATTTAGAGCAATTGCAACAAGCAGTATAGAGCTGCGGCGGTATAGATACGGCGCGTTTAAAAAACTCACGACCAAATTTGCCGACTTCATCTGATTTGCAAAGCAATCTGATTTTAACATCACAAGGTAATCAATTTAATGCACAAACTGTTTCTGATTCTGCATATGTCACACGGCAACGCTGCAACATTAAATGTTATCATATATTTTATAGTTATATATATTTTGCATATAGATTATGCGATTTGGCGGTTACCAGGCGACAGGCCTGGTGTCTACCCTTCCCAAATTTTTTCTTTCCAATGTACGATCCATATCCAATAAAGTAGACGATCTTGATGTAGTCGTCCAAAGAAATGGCATAGATTTTGCGGGAATTACAGAGACATGGCTGAATCCTAGCATCCCGGATAGCAGTATAAATATCCATGATTTTAACCTGGTTAGAAAAGATCGCTCTGGTCAACGTGGGGGTGGAGTTTGTGCATTCGTAAAATCAAATATCCCTTTCATGCCTCTTCCAGACCTATGTTGTCCGGATCACGAGAGTCTGTGGCTAAAACTTCGACCCTATCGACTTCCACGGGAATATTCCTGCATAGTTGTTGGACTTGTATACCATCCACCACAGGCCGATAATAACGAACTGTATGACCACCTCATAACCTCATTGGACAAAATTTTAGCATCTTACCCAACAGCAGGTGTAATTGTTATGGGTGACTTTAACCAGTTCGACTCCAAACGCCTTTGTAGAAACACGTCACTTAAACAAATTGTAAAGAAACCTACCCGTGGAATGCAACTTTAGATTTAATATTTACTAATATGAAACGTTGTTACAATGACCCGGAAATACTCCTGCTATTGGACAATCGGATCACATGTCAGTCCTGTTACACCCGGTTAGTAACGATCAGCGCCCAAATACCATTACCAAAGTCTGGGTCAGAAAGCGGAAGCAATCAAATATGCAGGCATTTGGTCGATTTCTTTTGGATCTTAACTGGAATGTACTTTCGCAGCTACCCGATTGTCAAAAATGTGTGACCTGTTTTATGACATTATTCTCATGGGTTTGGACACAATTTTTCCCAAAAGCTGTTAAACTTCACTGTAGAGACAAAGCGCGGATGCCTCCTGAACTCAAACTCCTCATCTCCCAAAGACAAAAGGCCTTTGCCTTGGGAAATACAATTGAATACAACAAATTGCGAAATAAAGTAATTCACGTCGTGAAACAGGCAAAGTCTAAATACTTCGAGTCTCAAGTGAATCATTTAAAAAATTCAAAGCCAAGGAAATGGTGGAGTGCTATTAAAAACCTAGCTGGCTTTTCTTTAAAGCCTGCCTTTCATTCTGCAGAGGTGAATGGAACTATCTTGCAGGGACGAGACTTAGCACTCGCTGTTAATAACGGGTTTTAGCCGCCACTAAATCGTTACCGCCGCTTTCAATTACTGATAAATTATCTGTGGAAGAACCTACCGTTTTGTACCCTATCTCCGTTGTTGATGTCGAATCGCGTTTAAAAGCAGTTAAATCGAATAAAGCTCCTGGTCCAGACTCTCTGCCAAATTGGATTCTCAATAACTTTTCAATGGAGATTTCAGAACCTGTGACAATGATTTTTAATGCCTCCATTAAACAAGCACAAGTTCCAACGCAGTGGAAAGATGCAAATGTCGTTCCTGTCCCTAAGACATCCCCGGTCACGGATATATCTTCAGACCTGCGACCTATATCTCTGACCGCCACGCTCTCAAAAGTTCTTGAATCATTTCCATTTCAATGGATTATGGATACCATTAAGTCTCAGTTGGACCCAAAGCAATTTGGATCGTTAAAAGGCTCTTCTACGATAGACGCATTAATTAGCATGTTCCACTGTTGGTATTCTAACACAGACGGCAATGGCGAGACTGTTCGTGTTTTTCTGCTTGACTTTAGTAAAGCATTCGACAGAATCAACCACAAAATCCTGATAAAAAGATGCAATTACTAAATATTGATAAATCCTTAATAAACTGGGTTATTGATTTCCTGATGCAAAGAAGACAGAGGGTGAAATTGGGTTCTTCGTTCTCTGATTGGTCCTTGGTAAATGGAGGCGTCCCGCAAGGTACAATCCTTGGCCCATTACTTTTTCTCATCATGGTCAACGATTTGGCTATTAACCGCAAAGATAGATGGAAATATGTTGACGACACTAGTCTCTCAGAAACAATCGGTAAAGGTTGTCAAAGTAACCTGCAATCCGTTATTAATAATATCGATCAATGGTGCACGGAAAATGATATGATGCTTAATCGTTCTAAATGCAAAGAGCTAATTATCTCGTTCGCTAAGGACGTCCCTAATCTTCGACCATTGTTTATTAAAGATCACTGTATGTCCCCAGTTTTATCAGCAAAGGTTCTTGGTCTGTACTTTTCTTCTGATCTTAGTTGGAACTTACATGTTGAACACATAGTATACAAGGCATCAAAGAGACTTTTTTTTCTCCGAGTGCTTAAACGCAGCGGTCTTGGAGGGAGTTCTCTAATTCAAGTTTATACCACATGTATACGACCTGTGCTTGAATATGCATGCCAGGTTTGGAACTTAAACTCCCTGACTACTTAAAGGAAGAAATCGAAAGAATTCAGAAGCGAGCCCTACGAATAATATGTCCTGACCTGTCATACCGCAAAGCCTTGGAAGTTTATGAAATATCCTTGCTCTCTCAAAGACGAAATAATTTATGTAAATCCTATTTTAAGAAACTTCTCAACCCGGAAAATAAGTTGAATGAACTCATCCCTAATAAACGCGAGGACTTACGTACTTACAATCTACGTAACGATCAGCATATTAACTTAATTAATTGTAAGACTACAAGATTTAGTAAAAGTTTTATTCCTTCTAGTATCGTATCATATAATGATTCATTTTAATTGTAATATAAATTTTAGTTTTAATATACCGTATATATTACTATATGTATTAGTTTTTATCATGTAATTTAAATATCAACTCTGTACAATTCAGCTCTTAGCTGCCATTCAGATTTTGTAATAAAATTCAATTCAATTCAATTCAACATACCAAAACAAAGCCAGCTTGTTTGTATTGAATATGAATCACAATACTGCCGCATTAAACATATCGTATGCTGTGTATCATCAAGATTAATAGGTTATTGCTGTATGTTATTATCCCCGAGCCGGCGCGAAGCGCCGTGCGAGGGTACTAATTCCGCTCGGAGATTTACACCCGGGTATGTGAAAACATTGTGGAATGCAAAGTCGTCCGCCATTTTTTTTTGTCATGGACTGGACTGGACAGGACCTTTTCGTAAGTTATGCGCATGCGCAAGTTCAAGCCGAGAGAAGACTTCCATTTTGCAAACTTTTTTCAAAATTAGTTTTGCACTCATTTTATAAGTAAGTCTCTGTCTCCAAAACAAGATAAATGAAAATTATTTAGAGGACAAATTAACAAGAGGAGAAAAAGTCGAAAGACCGAAAAAGGAGCGTTTTAAACAGGCAAGTGTCTATTTTCCATGCTTGCTTTGCCGATTTTTTAACATAGCTTGCAGTATAGTTTGTGAATTTGAAAATGTGTAGATCATTCTGTGTGGTCAATACAACATTGATTGATCTTTAAGAGTATTTTAGTATTGATTCAAATATGTTATAGAAAAATAAACAAACATTAAATCTCAAAAACTTCATTGCAAAAGCAAGTGCGAAATATAAAAATACTCCTCGAAAAGCAGTTGAAGTTTTTTGAAAATTTCGAAACGTTTTGTGAACGTCTAAGGTTGAATGTTACAGTAAATTAAAGCTAAAAGAGTACACAATAGCATACCCACTTTATATAGTTGGACAATTGATAATTTTATAGTTAAAAACAAAATAAGATTTTGTACAAATTAAAATATAAAAAATATACAATGTTGCGTGTTACCATGGTTACATTCGTCGACTCAGTACTTCATGTTACAATAACTTTCGGGAGTAAATTGTTTGGTTCAAACTTAACTATGGTTCAAATGGGCGAGGGGTTACTGCATGCATGTATTTCTAGTTGTCTTCTATGGCTTTGCAGATATATAGGTCGGAGATGGAAGGCCCAAATTGTAGTTTTGTGTGTGAATTTGAAGAGATATTACCAAGACATTTTCTTGACGCCCATGTGGTAAGATTTTCTCTACTGTATTTTGTAATGACTACTGTTGCTAGTGTTCCTAACAATCTAATTGGTGGTTGAAGAATGAGAAGAGAATGGACAATGGAACAGGAAGTTTAGACTTTCGAACTGATGATGTCTCCCAGCTTTACATTATTTGATGGCATGCGTGCAACTGGTGTCCACATATGCTGGCGTTGAGGCCTCGAAAACTGTGAAAAGAAAGGATGCCAACTCAAGAAGCATGTCGAGGTCAAATGCCCAGATACACGATATGTCAGTTCAACGATGGAATGGCTGGTGACACACTATTGTGCTCTACCTCGATGTTCTACTCTATTGTGTTGATATTGCCAATGTCAATGCTTGGCTCTTATAGTGTAACAACATAAGGAGTAAGGACTGAAATATGAAGTGCCAATGAAATCTGTGAATTTAGGATGCCAACCTATTCTCTCCCCTGTGTTGCTTAAATTTCATGATGAAAATTTGTCAAAATTATAGATTAACTAGCATGAATTTGTGTTGTTAAATTATTGCAGTTTTGCAGACAGTTTCAATCTTTAGAAAAACTGCTATTAGCATTGTATTCATATTTTACAACTTAGCACCAATAACTTCCGCGAGACATGTGTGATTTGGAAGTTGAATAATTTTTGATGTCAGAAACTTCAGTCAAACCACGTCCAAAAGTTTCTTTAACTCCTGGTAAAACCCATTAGAAATAGAATAAGTCCCATTAGAATAGAGCAAACACAAAAAACGAATATGTAGCAGAAGGGCTTAATTTGTCTATCATTCATGAGTAGAATGTTGAACAATGAGAATGGAACGACACCTGCATGGGAAAATCCACCTTTACCGCCAAATTTTTAACAATGAAATTTTAAAACATTGCTTTCCATGTGTCCAACCAGGCAATGTATAAAATTGAAAATCCAACCGAAAAAGAGAAACCATGAAGAACATGTAACAGAAAAGCAGGAAACAAAAGATAAAAGTGATGAAGGTCGAAAGGATGGCAATAAATTCATTGTTTCCATTTCCAAAATGTATTTGCATTACAGTACCTACCGCTGAAGTTTCAAACTGAACGGAAGCTCGCTGCTCCGAAAATATGAGAGGGTTTCGGGCAATGTGGCATGAAGGACAAAATGTTCGAGCAAGGAAATGATATCGCAATGAAACTTTTTGAAGCTATTGTCAATGAAAATTCCAATAACCCAAAAATCAAACAGTTACATGCGATAATTGAAGCAACAAGTGCAATGTTTGCTAGTTCCTGACTAGTACAAGAAACTGTTTCAAATATTTTCACACTGGTTTAACAACATTATGATAACATAAGCTAAGCTAGGGTTATTGTTGACATTATTCATGTTCCAGTAGAACCTATTGAAACAAGTGAATACTACAAGAAACGTCTCTAAAGCAATATAGAATTTCATACTCGTTGGATATCATTAGAATATAATTTGTTACTACTAATCCACATGACCCATATAAGTATAGCGGGTAAATTTCCGTAGCAGGTAAATTTGCATTGTAGTATAGCGTGTTTTAAATATGGTTTCCTCACAACAAAGGAAAGGAAGTACGGAATCAAAATGCAGGTTTAACATGCGGTTGTACTGTATATTAATAGTACTTTCACCGGTTTCTATGTCAACATATTTCAGCTGTAAATTTACAATCGGGAAGTTTCTCATGAATGCCACCAAAGCTGCTGGTCTCCCCGGAAATATAAGGGATCTCTTCGTGCAATTTCGAAAATGGAATAAAGAGGAATGGTACATGTACAAAATGACCTTTTGGAGTACATTATACTCTTGTCGTTCATCAACATTTCTGGAGTAACTGCTATTCCGCAAGCAGTTACATGTCTCCCAAAGGTGAAAAATTTGAATTTAAAAATTTGCCTTTGTGCTTTCCCAATGTAAGGCTATATATTGGTGGGACAATATAAGAGAATATTTATGCAGTATATGTCGTAAGGCGACTACTGATCAAATCAACATGTAAAAGCTAAAGATAAAAATATAAGGCTATATAAGGTTGAATATTTTCGGTTGCGCTGATAATGTTAATTAGGGTGTAGGTTCTCTTAGGGTGTAGACGCCCGTCATATTACGTAAATAACTCATTGTAAGGTAAGCTAACGTCACGCAAACCTGTACAATAAATTAAACTACTTTAACCAAATATATTGTTCTTCACTACCATTCTGTTGCAAGAATGGTGGTCTAAGAAGTAGAGTGCTCGGCACGTGACATTTGCACCAGATTATATGTGTGTTGATTTTTTAGGTTAAAAGAGTTTTTACTAATGTCTAAACAGGATTTCTTTTCTAAGGTTACTACTGTAATTTCCAATTGAAACTAAGTATGGATAAAATATTGCAATTGAATAACTCTCAATACGTTTGCTTGCAATTCCGAGTAAGCCCCACCCTCTCCCGCTCCCCAGATGAGTGTTCTCCCTTGTGGGGGAACTCTTCAATGGCGTATTATGTTCGAATGTGAAAATGCTGTGAAGCAATTTAAAATGCAAGTCGAGTAAGCTTAGAAGATTTCCTTATTATAAAATAAATTTTAGCGGTTACAATAATAAATTGGAACTGACACTGTATAGCTCACAGGATTTTATATTTCTTTGCATTTGGCATAATCAAAAGACTGTTGCTAGGCGCAATAACACTTCAGTTAAAATGAGCAATGTTACAGCAAGACTGCGTATCATATACGATGATATTTAAGATATACAAAACACAAGACAAACACAAAACACAAGACAAATACCAGATGGGACAGTACAGGACATGACATGATGAAATATTACAAGCCAAGACTAGACAAACAAAATCAAATGAAACACAAAAAGAAAGGATAAAGCACATATGAACGTTTGTGCTATGGGAAAGTGAAATAGCTGGCCAATAAACAATCCACAGCTAAGTAACAGACACGATAGTTTGAATATTGCCAAGTGAACTATATCAGTATAGAGAAGCAAAAATCTGTTACCTCAATGTTGCTGAAACCTCAGTTATCAATGTTGCCAATGCCAAACTTTATACATGTAGCTTTACAGCATCCCAGCGTGCATTTATTGAAGCGATCACATTTGATACAGATCGTATTCCAGGACGAAGAAAAATAGAAATCCTTATTTCATCGTAGTTCCATCACGAACTAAATTCTGAAAGAATATCACAACTTTAATAGATGATATCTCCAACGTGATACAGTGTAAATATGGTTTCTAGGATCTAGTAGCATTTTTAGAGTACTGCAGTAAAATATTACATTTCATTTTTTTTCGGTAAACAATAACAAAACCCACAAGCATATATAAATTTATTTAGCTAATTTGGCTCACCTGTATATGTGTATAAACCTATTGAAAGTCTTGCATAGCCATGCCTGTATGAAGATTATACTGATCGCATTGCATTATTTCTGGAAAAATGAATTAATATACTCAGGTACTACAGTACATACTGGAATATTGAAAATACATACTTCCCTATGGCTACAGTAGGTTATACTTTCCTACAGCATAGTAATAATTTAGTGCAATATTTTATGTTCACGAGCTTTGTTCAAGGATCCAACTACATTTTACGTGAAAAAATATAGAAACGAGCTCTTATTTTGAGCAAAAATTCAGATGGTTAAATTCTTCAAGCAAGCTTATGAATACTGTTTATCACTACCTAGACTGAAATCCAACAATCAAGATGTAAACATCATATATTTGTTATTCAAGGGTACGAAAACATAAACGAGCAAGTACTGTATACCTGGGGCAACTAAAACAGAGGATTATTCAGGATAGAGGCATGTGTTGATACAGTAGTTACTAGTTCTACAGTACTGTACATAGATATAGCAATTCTACTAACCGCAATTCAATCCAATTCAAATCAGCAAGTCAAACCAATTTATATTTTGAGTTAAGTTTACAAAATTGTAAATGCAATGCAAAATTGTACAAATCTGTGCTCACAAATTCCCACCTTCTATTCGCACAAGGTTGAAATTTTTGAATCACATTTTTCGAATTGATTTCATGAATCTTTGAAATCCATAGATGGGTGCTAATATGAGTATTCTTCCCTGAACTCATGAAATAAGGCAAATAAAGACAGAATTCTAACAACTCACAATAACATTTAGAATTCATAGCTATATCCATGCATGTACAGCATTAACCAAAACAATTTTGTTAATTAACCCATTAACTGGCAGTACCCTACCTCTGACGAGTAAAATCGTCTGGTGTTTGACAGAGTAAAATACTAAAGTAGGGCGCATCTGGGTGCATTACCAGCTAATGGTTAACCATTGCTATGGAAGTATGGAACATTTTCTTTGAGATTCATTTTTTGAATTTTCACAGTAACAGATTTGCAACCGTTTTGCTAAAGTACCTTCTCAGGGAATGGAACATTACTGTATACAGCAATGGTCAATCATTACTATTATTAAAGTTGCAAGTCTATGACGACTCTTGTTCGCATCAATGAAAGATCATGTAAATATGTTTTTTCAACAATGGATTTAATATACTCAAAATACTCTATTGGACTGTAATGTACTATGCGAGTGAAACGAGTGTGCCGCTTTTCAAATAGTTTGGCCCACTCGCGAGTGGTTGGCATGTTACTCAAGGACAGGACTGTATTAGTTAGTTGTAGCAACTCAATGTACTGTTATTTATCCAAGAAATTGATGTAGAAGTTCTTGGTGGATGGACATTTCGAGTGAAATATTATATACAATATTTTAGACCTGAACGGGAACGGCTGCGAAAAATGCAACTCTAAGTCCTCCGACAGAAAAATGCAACTCTAAGTTCATGTATATATATAGATGCGGGTACTGCGGGCTGTGATAAGCTAAATTACAAGAATTTACTTGTCCAGTTGCCAAGCTACAGAGTCCAGTTGCCAAGCGTTAACCACAAGTTCATGTATATATATATATATATTATATATATATATATATATATATAGATGCGGGTACTGCGGGCTGTGATAAGGTAAATTCTGCATCTCACTCGATTGAAATTGATGTAGAAGGTCTTGGTGGATGGACATTTGAATGGGAACGGCTGCGAAAAATGCAACTCTAAAGCCTGGTTCACACGAGTGAGATAAGCACAAGCGTAAGCATAAGAGATCAAACGTTCCGACATTAACGCAAGGATATCAAACCTTCCGTTCTTCAGTATAAGCACATCAAAGCGTTCCGCGCTTGTGCTTATTTCATCGTGTGAACCATGCTTGCGCTTGTGCTTATGCTTATTTCATCGTGTGAACCAGGCTTAAGTCCTCTGACAGGAATTGAACCTGCGGCCCTGCGACTCCGGTGCAGCGCTCTGACCACTGAGCTACAGAGTCCAGTTGCCAAGCGTTAACAACAAGTTCATGTATATATAGATGCGGGTACTGCGGGCTGTGACTTACTTGTAATTTACGTTATCACAGCCCGCATTACCCGCATCTATATATATACATGAACTTGTGGTTAACGCTTGGCAACTGGACTCTGTAGCTCAGTGGTCAGAGCGCTGCACCGGAGTTGCAGGACCGCAGATTCAATTCCTGTCGGAGGACTTAGAGTTGCATTTTTCGCAGCCGTTCCCGTTCAGGTCTAAAATATTGTATATTTCACTCGAAATGTCCATCCACCAAGACCTTCTACATATTATTTATCCAGTTAATATATTGTCAAATCCACGTATATTCACTAACCTGATTGAAGATACCATGTTTGACATCAAACACTTCACTGTAGTAGTGTATCAGTTCCTCACCAGCTGTTTCCAACCTCTGCCTTTCATTCTTGCAAGAGCTATAAAGTTCCAATCTTCACAAGTTTACTTCAGATGCTGTTTCATCAAGACTAATATGGTACAAAAACTGTTTTAGTACATTAAGAAGTATTGTACAGGCCTTAACTTCGGAAAATTCAACCCCTCAAAATACATGAACCATTTCAGGTTGACAAACAATATTGGTTCCTCAAGTTCAATATTGGTTCCACAATATTGGTTCCCTATAAATGTAATTGAGCTAATGTAGTTACAGTAAATACCCAATTCAACATTATTGCAAATTTGGAAACCTACTCATTTATAGTTCAAATTTAGGGGTTTATCTGGCAATCATTAGTGTACTGGTAGTGGTGCAGGGAAATTTTCAATATCACTTTGCAGTTTACTAGGCTGAGGCAGTTTTGATAAATAACTGAAACCGATAACCGTAACGAAATAACCGACTCAACTGAGAGTCTTTTGAACAATAGATCATGGCAAAAAAGAAGGGACTTCATCTCTTTTTTTTAAGAAGTGACTTCATCCCTTAGAACGTACAATGTACATTTGAGACGTTAAAAAAACCTTTCCTTCATTCATTTTTATTTCAACGCAACAGCAGTGGTTTTTCTTCCATTTTTTAATCGGTTTTCGGTTCACTCAAAGTAGTCTAAACGGAGTAACCAATCTTTAAAAATAACCGATTCATTCCAGTTAACCGATTAACCGCCTCAGCTTACAGTTTACTATGAATTCATTAACTCATTGCTACACAGCAACTCATGCTATTGTGTAATCAAGCCTTGTGTAGTCAAGTGCAGTTTTGTCATGACCATGCATTGCAAAGCAGGAAAAATGGAGGTCTGACATACAGGTTAGTTGTAACATAGTCCCTATAATACAGTGTCTGGAAACGTGGCAAACTTGAAAGTTTATAACCATGTCCGTGGGTTGATGTTGAGGGTGTACTGAGAGTGCACGTTTTCTTTGTTTTACAAATGTTAATATTCAGCTGCACGGAGTTTATTGGCTGCTTCCTTCATTATGCTAAGAAAACAATGTGTTTACTGAGCGTGAAGGTGCACAAACATGAACAAAAACATAGAACAAAAGCTTTAGATGCGTTTCCAGACACTGTTATAGGGACTATGGTTGTAATTACCTCCATGTCGTTATGAGCTCATATCCAAAACCTTTAGCAGTGATCTCAGTCACCAGTGTTTGTTTCAGCACTGTGCTTTGGGTTGCTAAAATTGTAAAACAAACAAGAAAATCAAGGAAACCTGTCAAGTTTTTATTAGTAGCAGGGGGAGGACAAATCAGATAAGACTACAAGGCGACTTTCCAACAATTCATTGAGTGTTTAAATTTATCTTACTGTTAGCATTTAAGTTTTGTTTAAGTTATACTTGTACAATGCTTCATGCAGTTGTTGACTGTAGTGCACAAGGTGTATGTGTAATCAACGTTGTCTATATATACAATCATGATGGTATTTATTGATAAAAATGCCTACATAAATGTAGTAAATCACGTGAGGGAACTACGCCAAATCGGCCAGCAACATCAACAGCATTCTCTGTAACGGTATTTCGTTCCTTTCGCCACTCGTCCCAAACATTTAAACACCACAATATTGTCTTTTTAGTGTTTAGTGGTATTCGTTCACTATTTCTCGCCAAGACCTCTGCATCATTTAGGGCGACAACTCCTCTCCTAAAAGTTGTCTGTTCGTCATGCTTGTCCTGAGATTGCTTTTCGCTTTCGTTCTCGTAACCAAACTCTCCTGCTGCATTACCGAGAATTTCATCCAATTCAATCGTCGGAAATACCACGCCGCTAAACTTATTTTGTGTTATATAAATGTCTTCGTCCGACTCACTCATGTCTTCCACGTATAACTAACTTTAACAAGTTCTAGCATCTTCAACAGAACGAACGCAACGTTTTACAATTCAAATTTAACACTTTATGCATTTAACACTTAGAATTTCACATGGGCGTAATTCGTGCTTTGTTCTATTATTTCACCACGTTGTTGAGGCATGACAAATCACCATTGAAAAACAGTAAATATACTAACCCGCTAAAGTGATCATGTTTTGTGATTTCCTTTCTGAAACAAAAGTGATCAGTGTTTGTGGCTCGTTCTTTAGAAAGACAGTCTAAATCCCAAATGAAGCAAAATTGGCCGAGTCGCTTCATTCGTTTAAGTCAATAGTTGGATAATGACATGCTTCCTAGTTATCATATATTATATGTGTGTTTGTGTGTTAGTATTTAGTGTACCTTTTTTTTAAATGTTTTTAATACTTAAACACGCCCCCTATGTAAACCAGCCTAGAGTTGATGGGGCTAGCGTGTTCTCTATTTTGATTTTAAATAAAGTATTACCTACCTACCTACCTACCTTTCTCGCCACACACATTCCTCATTAGCTTTAATCGCACCAAACACTACACTCTTCCACTGCGCATTAGTTGGAAAAGTACCATCATCCAAAAAGGCTTCGATTAAAGGCCACAAATTATGTTTAAACACAATCGTCATGACATCATCCACAAAACAGTCGAAATTTCCCTCCTACACTTCCAACGAATAATTCGTATCATCAGTAGCTTCCTGTGTGCAAGGTCATGTGACGAATTAATAAGACGTCCCAAAAAACATAACTTATTTTTCTCTATCTCCCCCTCAATGCTCCATAAGCCCAGAAGGCCCCTGGCAGCAGTACCAGATGTTCCTGGCAAAAGACCTTCAGTCACACGAACAAATACGTTTTGACATTTTTCTGACATCAGACACTTTCCTCTGTTGAGCTGCCATAGCTCACTACCATACAACATTTTTGGTAGAACAACTCTTTTCCACAATTTGCTCGCCGTAATTGGATTAATTCTGCCAAATCTACACCCTAACTGATGCAAGTTCTACACCGGACGCATCGCCCTTCTTTACAGCATCTTCAATTGGCTCCTTATCATTGGCTTTAATATGCCATATTTTCCCTAAATTTTTCCAAACATCTTTTTCACAAAGTTGAAAGTCACCAAGAGACCAATGCCGTGTTATTACATTTCTCTGCCTGTCAGAAGTTTTCTCGCCAAACACCATTGTGACAGTTTTTGTCTGATTAAACTTTACTCTCCATGTTAATCCATATTCGTATAATATATTCAGCATTCGATCTAAACCATTCTTAACCGTGAGTTCATTGTGAGATCATCTGCGTACATAGGCGAGCCATAATACATTCCATGCACTATAATCCCAACCTGAGCTGTTTGCAAAAGTGTTATTAAATCATTTACGAAGACTGTAAACAACCATGGAGATAAAATACCACCCTGACGCGTACCTTGTAGGAGATCATAGCATCTAGAATAACAGTCACTTATCCGTACCATTTCTTTCATCCCCGTGTACCACTTTAGTATGAGTTTTAAACACTTCCCCTTAATACCCATATTATCATACAATTTGTACAACATTCCATTTATCCATAGATTATCAAAGGCTTTCTTAATGTCCACGTAACAGACATAAGCCTTAATTATCCCCTTCCGCACAACAGTGTTTGATAGTTTCATCAATAACAAAAGCTGTGGTCAGAGCGTCATGCTCACTCCGATAGGCACCCTGTAATGTATGTAGATTACACTGTGATTTCTGATGAATTCTCGAAAGAAATAATCGTTCCAAAATTGTATTAAAAGTTGTTAACAAGCTAATTCCCCTATGATCATCAAACGTGCACGCAAAAACTTTTCCGCTCTTTGGAATTGGTATTTTAACTGCTAGCTTAAAGGATGACAGGATATACTCTATTTTGATGATACTGTTGAATAGGTGAACAAGATATATGCACCAACAAAACTCGTTTCCCAAGCTTAATATGCTCATAAAATACCCCATCATGACCAGGAGCCTTTCCATCAGGGAGTTTGGTTATTCTAATTCTTCAAGTGTTATTGGCCGATCTAAAATGCCATCGAAAAATACTTCCTGCTTAATTGCGCATTCAACATCCTTATCAACCTCGTTTTTAAAATCGCCAAAATTTCACATTATCAATTTCACAAGCATTACTTATCTCATCAAATTCCTGTTGTTCCGCTCTTCGCGCCGAATTTCTGATTTCCTTTCTATAAACGGACTTGGCTCTTTTATACTCTACGGCATACTGCATTCTCCTGGCATACTGCATTCAGCTGGCATACTGCATTCCCTTGGCATACTGCATTCAGCTGGCATACTGCATTCCCCTTGGACGTCCTTCAAATGTCCACTCTTTAAATTTTTGTCGAGAAATTTTCTTAAGGCGATTTAATTTCTCATTCCAATATGGGTTTTTTCTTATTATATATTACACGAGGAAGCGCCTGATCTGCTTGACAAATTGCTTTGCATAAAAAAGACACTTGAGCGTCAATATCAGCTGGTGTTTCGAAAAGATTCTCAGAAGCAGGTCTGCAGATAAATATCTAGATAAATTCTCAATAAATATTTCAATGTGATTTGTCATACACTTTGACCATGCAATTCGCTCTTTTGAGCGAGTTAAGTTGGCTTCATGTATTTCCTTTAATTCCATATGTAAAATAACAGGCAGGTGAAACGCAGTGTTATTTGGTGTCTCAGCCATGACAGCTACACGCTTTACAGACAGATAAAATTGCTCAACCTCATCTAAGGTTTTCTTAAAATCCAATAACGATCGGTTGCTCGAAGGAAAATACACAGAACAAATAACCAGATTAAACGTACCTTTTAACTTGATAGCTACAAGTCTGTCATTTCCTTCTGGAAGCGGTTGACCAACCAAAGTTCGTCTCCATGAAATCGCAACACCACCCTGACCTCTTCTCCATCGAAAATTCAAATCATTTTGAGAACTGCTTCGTGCAAAGCACTCAAAATGTTCATCCAGAGAGTTTAGAAAAGGCAGACTATCACGATACAGCCAGTGCTCAGAAACTGCCAGAACATCCGTAGTTTGTAATATTTGTTTCAAATAACCAAAACTGCTATAAGCCCCGCCGCAATTCCAACACGCCAGCCTCAGTGCTTCGTGGCCAGTCATTTCTCAGTTGATCTTTGTTTCCCCAAATAGGCGGTCCAAGCAAGCAAGCAAGCAAACAAGCAAGTAAGTAAGTAAAATGGTTATCCAATGTAATAAGGAGAAACTTTATGACATATTGATTAACATAAATTATGCTGGTTTGCAAACTTATTTTCAAACTTTCACATTTTACGGGCATTAAGAGGGAAAAAGTATCAAAACAATCTAATTTTATTTCTTGTTAATCCAGATTGTTTTTATATGTTCGTTAAGACTAAAATTAATATATATTCACAAAAGTATAGCATGTTTCCTCCAAATTTTATAAGAGAAATAAAAAAATGGTATTCTGTGGTACATACACCTGTATATAGAGGTCTGGGTACGAGTCTGATTACAAGTTAAATTGATAACAAAGAAGGCAATTCAAACGCAAATGGGTAATAGATTCATATGATCCATTCATTACATCCTATTAATTTGGTGCCCGATGACATGTTATTTTGTTTTAACAGAAATTTAAGAGTAAATTGATTTCGATAATAAAAAACAACTTTAATATTGTAAAAATCTATATTTGTAGACTTTGCTAATAACCGTGTGAATTGTGGTACTATATATAATTAAGCCCAACTGCCTCTCACTTTTGAATAGTTTAAAGTACATATCAATTTGTTACGTATCCGTTTGCCATGTAGCACCACCGTTTTACATTTTGTTTCAGCTTTACATTCTTATTATTAACATTATATTGCATGTAATGAAGATATTAAGTTATTGTATTTTATATTTACATCGTTATTTCACTTGAAATTATGCAGTTTTCACGATACAAAAACTCGTGTACATAGCAACATTACTTAAATCAGCTACAGTATGTGAGAACGGAAAAAATGTAAGTATTTTGTCCCCTTTGAAAGAACTTGATCATATACTAAATAGATAGAAAACAAGACTTTCTACATTTATTTTCGTTATTTCTAATTTTTTAAAATGAACTAACATGCATGTACTATTTGTGACGTTACACTGAAAAAAAAATTTCTAAGAAATCTCAGGTGTGCTGTTGTTATGAGTAGAGTTTGGTATTCAAAGTAAGTTTTTCTTAGTTTTTTTTTCTGAAATGGCGACTAACAAGAATCTTTTTTTAGAAAATTGTTAGACATTGCATGGACAAACTGTTGATTTGTTCAGTAAAATTTATTTAAAGCTAAGCCCAATTGGATGCGAGTGTGTGCGTTTACACATTGCGATTTGTCAGGCTGAGTTAAGATCCACTTTAAGATATTTAAAATAGTTTAAAAAGATACGTGCTAACGACATCTGTCGACATAATACATGAAACAATTAATCATTATCAGCTAAATCTGAAATCGCCCCAACAAATCGCAGTGTATAACGTAGCGTAAGACAATTTGAAAATTGTTATGTTATATCATTTAATCATTATATTCATTGGTAGGGACACTTGAACGAGGCAAGGATGCCACATTTCACAATTCGTTCTTATTGCTATATGAACTATCAGCTTCGTTGTGGAACAATATAAATTGAGATGGAAAAATAACTGTATGTGAAAAAGTGCTATCAATAGATCAGGTTTTCCGAAATTTTAAACATCATAGTTTTCTCCTATTTTTTTATTTTCAGTCTCAAACATATTACCTCACGGTGTGTGAACGAGGACGAAAAACTGTTTCATATAATTGAATTTTGGTAACATCTTCATGTTTCTCACACGAATATAAATATTCCTCTCTGATCTTCACCCCAAATACAGCTCGCTAACCTTACTGTGCGGGAAACGTGAGGATATAACCAAGTTTTCATGTACCGAACCCAATACAAATGAGCTCAAAATATAAACCACACTGTATAAGTCATTTACATTAAATTTGACAAATGAAAATTTCAACGGAGAAAAAATTACTTTGGTTAGTTGATAAGAATGAGATTATAGCTATATATGTTTCACACTAGTATCTGTCGGACCAATTTATACATTTACCTTGGCGATAACTGAACTATACACATGGTGTAAACGTCATCTTCAATGCCTAGTCTCAAACACATGCACTCAGTAAAATAATAAGAAGCAGGCTTTCATGCCTAATGGGTACATGTGAAAAATGATTTTAAAATATTACATCATTATACATGTAAACATGATTAGAATAAAAATATATAAGTATTATATGTATGGTAGTACTCTACCAACTGACGAGTAAAATTTACTGTATACATATACGTTGTAAACGAAACGAACATAATGTTTTCCACTGAAAGCAAATCAACTATATTTTACCGCCATGCAACCTATAAGGAAGATACAATATGTACTTGTCTTAAACACCTATATCTATGAACCGGTCCTGAACAGGTCAACTTCATTCGTCTCTTTGCGGCGATGATACACTTTTGTCATGGACCATTTTGTGAGAACGTGATTGAGTGGCGGATGATGCACTTTTGCTATGGAATGGATCGTGAAACAGTCGACTTTGTTTGACATTTAATGGCGAGGATGCACTTTCGCAACAGCCCAATCAGTAAATATTTCAAGTTTGCTCGGTAATTAGTGGGAATGATGTACCATAGGATGTACGTTTAGTACCGGACCAGACGTGTACTGTAAGCAAATCAAGCGGCGATGAACCTTTGCTTCGAACTTGTCCTATACCAAACATACTTCCAGGAAGGTTCGTCCGGGATTAACGCTTGGGAGGCTGACAATTTCCCGATCTCACCGAACGAAGGTAAAGTGAGGTGAACTCGGGAAGCTGCCAGCCTCTCGGGGTGCGTCAATCCCGGACGAACCAACCTGGATTTAACGGATAACATTGATGTCAATACGGTTCTAAAAATTTGAGCTGCCAAACAAGATCGAAAACTCAAGATTCGGTTTGAACGATAAACTGTATCTGGCTATCGACTGTGCTCATTCTGTAGACTCAGTAAAAATTAGTACTAATTATGTTAATATTATTGTCATCAGTATGTCAATGTCATGTTCATAAGAATTATTTATTTAAAATATCTATTGCGTCATTTAAATTGCATGTTTGTGTTATATACTATTATATATTTCTCTTACTCTTTGTGGGTGTGGCATGGGTTGGTGATCACCCCTTTGTCTGGCAAAACGACTCCACAACCCCCTCCAATTTGTAGATCAAGTTGTGCCCCTGGAGGTTTGCCACTCATAGTGGTGATAATTCACGTTGATGACCGACTGTTCAGTTCTCAAGTCAACTAAGTGGCAATGATGTACTTTAGCTATGGACTGTTCTGTGAACAAGTCAGCTTCGTTTAGCATTAGTTTGGATGAGGCACTTTCAATCCGACCAGTTCGTTAGAAGTAAACTTCGGTTTGCAGTTAGCACTCATAGTGGCGTTAAAGTACTGTGAACATGGACTGGTCAGTGCACAAGTCAACTTGGTTCGGCACTTACTGTATAGTAGGGTATGATCTACTTTGCTATGAATCGGTCCGTGAACAAGTCATCTTGGTTCAAAATGTTGTTTCGATGATGTACTTTTGCTACGGACCGGTCCATGAACAGATCAACTTCATTATTCACTTAGTAGCAATGATTCTCAATTGCTATACGGACCAATCCGGCCATGAAAAACTCAACTTCGTTCGTCCTTAGTGGCCATACTGACGTACTTTGGTACGAACCTGTGTTTGGAGAAGCTCACCTGGGTTTATTTGTGTGTGTCCCCCTCTGTTAGCACGATAAATAGAAAACATTAAACAATTTAATACCAAAATTTGTGGAGTTAATGGTCGTATAGGCCAAGCAAAGGTCGTGGAAGTATCTCAAAGTAGGAGGCCACCGCCAAAAGAGGGCACCTATTAGTGGCATATTTATTCTTTTCTGGGACAGGGTGAGAAATATTCTGAATGTATTTCCATTTCCTGCATTCTGCCCCACATGCCCCCAGTTCTCCTCCACCCCTCCCCCCTATGCATGTTTGTGTTATATACTATTGTATTTTTTTGTTATTCTTTGTGGGTGTGGCATAGGTTGGTTCGGGCAAAATGACTCCACAACCACAGGGGTCCCAACTCTGATCTATGGCTAAAAATGTAAAATAATCAAATTATTTAACTTAATTGAACTGTATTTCAAACAACAGTTTGATTATTTCAAAGCACAATCGATGAAATAACTTGAAATAACTTAAATTTTAATTTACATGAAGTACTGACAACAAGAAATGCGGGCGCACGCGAGGGGGGGGGGGACGAAAGAAGAGAAAGAAAAAATAGAAGAGCAAGAAAAAATAGAAGGGATGAAACATAGGTCACGTGATTGTTCGATGTGTTCCACAAGTAGCCTGTTATCGGGACGGTTCGGATGAACTTCGGTGTATAATTTTGAACTTCGTGTTAACTTTGGACAAGTGGCGGTTTGAACAGTTTATGGACAGTTTGTTTTCTTCGATGGTTCTTTTCTGCTGAATATTCTGTATATTTCATAATGGGACGCGTTCAGCCATACTCCTTCACTTGTCAGTCAATACCAAACCCACCTGGATTTAACGACGTGTGTCTTCGGAATTTTCCGATAACAGGCTACTTGTGGAACACATCTCGCGAAAATGGCCAAGAACGTTCGCTGCTTATAAATCGTGTAAAAGTAAGTGTTCCTTGCATTTTCTATAATAGATGTGTTTATTCATCTGAGAGGACATCAAATATGTAGTAAAATATTCAAAACAAGTTTAAACGGACAATTTAAAAGCATTTACATTGATCACGTGACCTATGTTTCATCCCTTCTATTTTTTCTTTCTCTTCTTTCGTCTCCCCCTCTCGCGTGCGCCCGCATTTCTTGTTGTCAGTACTTCATGTAAATTAAAATTTAAG
Organism: Trachythela sp. YZ-2020; assembly: GCA_016169945.1. NCBI lineage: Eukaryota > Metazoa > Cnidaria > Anthozoa > Malacalcyonacea > Clavulariidae > Trachythela > Trachythela sp. YZ-2020. The sequence continues at coordinate 91,882 of JADLSH010000327.1, read as the reverse complement.
TTATTTCAAGTTCTTTATCAATTGTGCTTTGAAATAATCAAAGTGTTGTTTGAAATACAGTTCAAGTAAGTTCAATAATTTGATTATTTTACATTTTTAGCCATAGATCAGAGTTGGGACGCCTGTGCTACAACCCGCTCTCCCTCCAATTCGTAAAGACAAGTTGTACCTCGCCCCCAACGTCTTCGTTCGCCCCGCGGCCCCTGAGGCCACGCACAAATCGATCATATTTTAGTTTCATTTGGATGAATGAGAAATTTACAAACGTTTGTCTTGCATTTGCGGGCTGGATAAGATTAAATGCTGAATATATTAGTGCATGTGTAATATATGCATGAATACTTGACTAAGTTGATGGCGGAGGAATGCAGTCTGCGAGTGCCCTGTAGTTAAGGGTATATTGATGCCGATAGAAAAAATCAAAACACTTTAATGTCGTACAACTTTAAATATAGTTATATTTAATTAAAAGCAAGCAATAGAATACATTCGCACATTTTTCATTTGTGAATTTTGCTAATAACTGTATAAGAATCCGTGGAATATATTACGTCCAACTGTTTCTCTCTTTTGACGAGTTTTAAAGCATATGTCAATTTGTTATTTATCCGATGTGCATCTTCTTGTTTGTTATGTAGCACCACCCTTTTACATTTTGTCTCAGTTTTTACATTCATATCATTCGCATTATATCGTGTACGTAATGAAGATATTAAGTTATCGTATTATATATTTACAACGTTATTTCACTTGAAATTATGGAGTTTTCACGATACAAAAACTCGTGTACGCAGAACAACCACAGTAGATGAGAAGAAAAAATATAAGTATTTTGTCCCGTTTGAAAGAATTTGATATACTAAATAGACCTTTCACAATCTTTTCATTCGTTATTCCTTCATTTTAAAATGAGAGAACGTGTGTTTTTAACATGCATGTGACTATTGTGACGTCACAACTGAGAAAACAAAATTTCTAAGATGTCTCGAGCGCGCTATTATGAGCTAGAAGTTTGGTATTCAAAGTAAGTTTTTCCTATAGTTTGTTCTGAAATGGCGACTAACAAAAAGTATTGCCTTGTTAGGCAAAATTTCTGTAAAGCTAATCCTTGGAACTGTATGCGTTTACACATTGCAATTTGTCCGGCTGATTTAAGATCCACTTTAATATATTCAAAATAGTTTTCAAAAAAGGACGCGCTAACGACATCTGTTGACATATAATATTTCAAACATTTCATCATTATCATAGCTGAATCTGAAATCGCTCCAACAAATCGCAATGTGTACCGCTGAGTAAAAAATTGAAAAAGGTGTAGTATATATATATATATTTCTTTCAAATGAAAAAGGCTTATATATTCTATTCTACACAAGTTTAATAATATATTGACAAAGTAAGATGCATGCGACAAAATTTACTGGTTACCCAACTCGTTTCCACTTAACGGGTCTCACAATAAACATTACGTGAGAATAGTAAGATACAGAAAGAGACAAAAAGTCTTCTCAATTCCTTATTATATCTCGTAAGTGCGAACGAGCTTAGAGTCATCTCTAATTAGAGGTCGATAAAGGGTAAACGAAACTATATTATATTATTTGATCATTCCATAAATTGGTAGAGACGCTGGAACGAGGCAAGGATGCCACATTTCACAATTCGTTACCATTGCTATTTAAACTATCAGTCCCGTTGTGTAAAAACATAAATTGAGATGGAAAAAAACAATGAAAAAGTGGTCTATAAACTACGTTTTTTGAAATTTTAAAAATTATAGTTATTTTTCTGGTATTTTCTGATTTTCAGTCTCAAACATGCAGTATTACCTCGCGGTGTATGAACGAGGAAGAAAAACTGTTTCCTAGATTTTACAAATGAAATTCCGACGAAGAAAAAATAACTTTCGTTAGTTCATAAGAATGAGATTATAGCTTCGTTTTCATACTAGCATTTGTCGGACCATTTTATACATTTATTTTCGCGATAACTGAAAAATGCGTGGTGTAAACGTCATCTGGTGACATCACCAATTGACAATTTCTTTGTTCTTAACATTCAGCAAAACATGAAATGGGTCCGACAAATCGCTATGTGAAAACATTCCCTTGTGCACTTTTATCGTCCCAGCGTCCCTGAAAATAGGCGTATAGTAGTTGATTAAAAAACCAATGCAGTGGAGGAATTTGATTAAAGTGATTTACTATAATGCTTTCTATCTACACAAATACTACAAAATATTCATCTGCCTTGTAAATATTCTTACAATAAACTACCGAGATATTTTTGATTTCGTGCATGTGTACTCAATTCAATTTGATATATTTTATAGAATTATCCTTAGTTATTTGATTATATGAGAATAAAATATTATTTTACATGTAACACGAGAATCAGTTGCTGGAAATTGTATCCAGACTTCAATTTCAGGTTGTCAAAATACCACAGTTTGAATACCGTTATATATATAGACCTCTCTCACATAATACTAAAATATCAGTAAAATGGCAACAAACTACAATTCTTAATAAGCTATAGAACTTCTATATGGCATTGCATTCATTAAGATCTCGGATGAGGGGATAAGAAATTGTCTATGTTAGATGGGATGAGCATGTTTTCAAATAGTATAACTTCGTCTAAAGTTACAATTACATACTTCTTTTTCTTAGCACATTACAGGCAGTTCCTGCTTCAAGAAGGTGATGTTTTTTGCAACATAAATGTTCAATCCCGCCTAACACAGATAATATCAATTAATATATATACGAGTATAAAAACATCAACTTTCAGACAAAATGTTTTGCTGACATTTTTCGAAATCCTAATCAACGTTGCAACTCAGCAAATATCTTAGCGAACATCCAGTCTCGTCTTCCTAACCATGACCCGCGAGAGCCTGCTTGCAGGCAAATCTTTCATAGAAAATCTTTCAGTTCAATTTTCAAATAATCATTGATGAAAAAATTTCTAAATGGCGAAAACATCCCATCTGACTCTGAAATAAACATGCTCTTACAAGGTTCCTGAAACCTATGCTGGAAACAGTATCAAACGTCACGATGACTATTATCAAAAGAGGAATATCAATCATTTTAATCACAATGGCAAAACTTTCTAATCCCATGTTCCTCGGCATGTGAACAACAATTCTGTCTCATGTAAGCAGCATTGTCAAAATGGAAACGTACAATGCAGTTTTACTTGCGGTCAAACAATATGTTGGTTTGCAAAGTTTTATGAGCACGTTTTGATGATTATCACTGGCCGGACATTTTCTGAAAAGAAACAGGATATACGATAACAAGGCAAAATTTCAAGTGAAACCACGTCACTGCTGAATTTAAATTAACTATATTGTTGTCTCTGTATACGCACTGCTAATAGTCTTAACACTGATAATTTGTATATATACTTTGATCGTGTTCAGAAACAAGAATATGAACAGTCAATTTATAAGAGCTCTAGCATATGCAATGTAACATTGTTGTGTCTTAAAATGGGTTTCTCCCAGAATTTTTGAATACATCTTGTAGGCTAATCGCAAATTACTCACTGCTAAACTTCTGTTATCCATATTTTGTGCGATTGTGGCCACCCAGAGATACAATTCAGCTTCAGTTTTGCTTCCCTCAGGAAAATCATCTTTACTGATAGACAATGCGTCATATATTGATGTAAGCGCATCTTTATAGGATCTTTCATGAAAATAAGCTAAAGCAACCGCCATATGACACTCAAATACTTCGCGTTTGCCATAGGCTGCGTTAGGAATTTTTGGAAGCTGCAAAAGTGCATGTTCGAGCGATTGAATTGCTGCAACATAATCCCGCATTTCATTCTGAATGCGACCCCTCAAGCTATAACAACAAAATACCCGAAGATGTTGTTTACCTTCAGGAAGTGATTCTGCTAGTTTTGTAGCTCTGTCAATTACCCTTATAATTCTCGCCAATTCAGACTTTCCAATTTTAACTAAGGCGTTCATCATTGCAATGTAGCATGAAACTGTCGCCTCTCGAATATCAACATTTTCCCTCAGCGTGACCTCTATCTCAATATCAAGAGCTTCTTGAAGGGACGCTAGACCAGCTTCACACTTTCCGGACTCAAGCTGTTTTGAACCTAGTTTCAAATAGAGTACAGGTAAGAACGACTTGTAATTTTCCTTGATGACAGGTAAACTATTGTCCAACAATTCCATGGAGAAGTTTTCATCTACCTTCAATTTCAAAAGATGGACAGAAAGAAGACTTTGTGCCAATAAACGTTGTTGATCGTCATCAGTGGTCACTTGAAGTGCAGTTTTAATACATCTTATACTTTCAGTGCTGTTGCCAAGCTTGTAGTGCACTTCTCCAATAGTACCGTAACATAGAACTATATTCATATACCTCTTCGAGCTAGGATTCTCTGCGTACAGTTTTATCTCTATTTGGAGAGCCTTCTCAAGTGTGGCAAGACTAGTAGATAAATCATTGACATACAATTGCGATTTCCCTAGAGAAAATAAAATTTGAGCAATTTCTTCAGTATTTTCATTGAACAATTTTCTATAGATTTTAAGTGCTTCTTCAAAAGATGCAATAGCGGATTCATATTTCCCTAGGTATGAATACGTTGTTCCTTTCCCGACATAAGCCTCGGCGAGACTAGCAATACTGCTGCTGTTGCTCCCATCATAAATGGCTGTCATAATTTCAAGGGCGTGGTCAAATGCATTAAGAGCAGAAGTGTAATTCTCAGCAACATTCTCAGCCAAGCCCATTTGAAGGTAACAGAACGCGGTGTTCTGATGCTGTTTACCATACTGCTTATGTGAAAGATCAAGGGCGTCACGGCATGTGTCAACATTCAAACCTTGCCTTTTTGTACGGTCGCCCATTATCATTTTTATATTATAGCAATTGAACAATCGCTCAGGCAAATGAGACCTAGTCGTAGACATCTCCGACATACTTGGAAATGTTCGTTCCGTGAACAAACAACTCTCATCAGACTTCAGAGATTGGTTAAGAAGCTTGATCTTCTCATCCAAAAAAGCTTCTTGTCCTGCACTCAAACCAAGATAAGCTAAAAGACGATCACCATACGTGATCACTTGATATAGATATTCTGAACCAAACGGGTTACGCTCAAGTCGTTGTTGTAATTTATGCACAAAATTTAAGAAATAACACTTTGTCTCGTCACTTAAAGATTGTTTTGACCACATAAATAACAAATGGACAAACAATATTAATTGTTCGCCTTTATCTTTCGTTTGCGTCACAGTGGAACTTTGCTCACAATCACCAATTACAAAGAGATTGTAATTGCCAATTTCTTCACAAACCTCGATAGCCTTTCTACTGAAGTTGCTCGATTTGCTGTACTCTTTCAAATCAGTGCAAACAAGTGAAAGAAGCTGCAGGCATAAGCATTTTACAAGTTGTTCATCAGTGCATGTTTGTAACCCGTCAAGATGTTCTTCAATACATTCAATACCTGACTCTATATTTCCTTTGACAATAAGTGAAATCCCTTCATAGCAACCTAGTTTTGCTCCACTACCATCCGATAACAACATGACATATTTGCGTATATGCTCAGGTATGTCTGAATGTATATACGAAACAAAGACGGAAGAGGCAATACTATGAAAATATTTGCTGACATACAACTTACGTACGTAATTGTTGTATTGCTGGGCTGTGCATATTCCAATGGCTAAATCATATAGTTTGGGAATATCCAGTGATACACCGAATGAAAGAGAAACAAGAAAAAGAAATATTTCAGCTTTAGATAAGATGCGAAAAAGATCCTCACAAGTTTCCAAACTATTTGTGATAGATTGATCTACGGCAATCGATACATGTAGCATTGTGTCTGTCAGTTGGGGATTCTCTATCGACTTTCCGGCAAGGAAATCGTCATTTAACCTTTCAAAAAGAAGCAAGTAATACGTGGCAAAGCGAATACTAGAGGAAGTAAAAACACTCTCAAAATCACATTCTTTTGCTTTATCAAAGACAAAAGAATAAATGAGAGGGTGAATAGAGTAATATTTTCCATTATTATCTTCATCAATTAACGATTTCTTAACAAGTGTTTTAAGGCTCTGTACGGCTTTCGCGACCCCCATTTCTCCAGAAACAACGTGAATCGCAGCATCTTTACCTATTCTAGCGGATATAAACACGGATAATGAAATCAGCGCATGTTTGTCACTTAACGTCAACTGCTCAAAAGGAGCCTCGAATATCTTTTGCATGTTTTTCTCGTATGGACTGTCTATCCGCTCTAAAAGATTTCCTGAAACACTTAATTCCTCAAGTATTTTATTCGCCCTATCTTCAGGCTCATTTTCAACTAATGAAGCAACGAGCTTCATTGCCAGAGGAACATGGGAAGAAATTCTAGCCACATTTGCAACAACACTTTCAGAAAATAAAGGGAGAAGTTGACGAACAAATTCAACAGAAGAAACTGGATGAAGAGGTCGAATTCGGATGTCTTGAAAGCCTGTTATTTGACCGCGCATATTTTCTAAAAGCTCCCTAGTTGTAAGAAGTATATTGATGTTAACATTACTGTCTAACAATTCTTTAAATAAACGAGTTAGTTTAGCGGAACTACCTTCACTAGATAGAAGATCATCAAGATTATCAAATATTAGAAATATTTGGGAAGAAATTTCTCTAAAAATACTTACTAGTTTGTCTATAGGTGTTAAACTAAGATCTGCTAAATTACTCTTAAAAATACTTAAAATTTTAGATAAAAATTCATCTACTGTGGTAATACCTTGCAATGTAAAGAAATAAACAGGGTACCCGAGGTTGTGTGCTACTTCAATAGCTGTGGATGTTTTACCAAATCCAGGAGATCCCCAGATGTTTAACAGTCGTGTTGATTGGTCAGTGATAAGGTTAGTAATTTCTTTAACTTCATCTTCTCTGCCAGTAAACAAGGGAACAGAGCTTGGAATATATGGCTTGGGTAATGTTCCTAAGTATAAGGATATGTTATTAATTGAATTGACGATATTCGGACTTATATTTGTAAGTTCCTATTATTAGGAAACTCTGTACTACTTAATTACTTTCGAAAACCAAAAATACACTGTATAAACAGATTGGTAATAGTAACCAATTTGAATTAGTATAAACCTACTAGTAGGCTCATGCAAATTCAGCGTTCTGATTGGCTACTCTGCTAGAGGGCCACCAGGCATTAGCCTATACTAGTAGCGAAGAGCGAGAGAAAAACTTGTCCTACTTTTTATTCCGGAATAAAAACTAACAAACAATCTTGGATACTGCTTGCAAAAAAGGTATAATTTCACGCGTTATTTTACAGTTTTGAACTTGAAATTGACTGGCGAATTGTCTATATTTCGAGCGAAATCATTGAAAACATAATCGCTTGAAGTTATTTAAGTATATTTTCTTGGCCTTTAAAGCATTTTCTTGATACAAGAATGTTTTCATCCATTTAGCTATAAAGTGTCACGATTTTTTCCCGTATTAATGTATATATGTTATTTAATGGCTGCGAGGTCCGGATAGGGGAATACTGTGCCCTCAGTCGTGAAAACGGCCCTCGGCCGAACATTAAATAACATTTTTATTTTTAGTGGTCTAAGAAATCAAATTTGTACTATGAAACTGCAAGAAATTTAAGCAGTACGTACGAAAATTGACGCGCGTACGTCACCTCACTTCCGTTACAAACATTTGGAATTCATTAACGGTTACACAATGTCAAAACTGTGGTCAAAACAAGTTGAAATATTTAAAACTATTTAATAGTTTGAAAGTTTAAAACAGCAGGGCGGTGAAACAAGATTAAAAATCTTGTTTTGTTTTGTTTTGCTCACGCTACGGTCCGGATAGCAGGATACCGGACCGCTCGTTAGCCAATCAAAACGCACCATTTAACTGGATACCGGACCGCAAAATATAAATATATTCCCGCCACATTGTTTACAGATTAAAAATGCTCACGAATGCTCTTAAATTTCGCTAAAAACGTTCCGATTTCATACATGTAGCTTGAAATATACTAGTAAGTTTATACTAATACAATTAGACAACTCGGTCTCGTTGTCTAATTGTTAAATAGCCAACTCGGCCTCGTCTCCATAATTGTTAAAATTGGTTGTCTCAGATGCACATATTTGACCAATATCTTATTGGTTAAAACAACATTGTTCTTACCAGATAGTATTTTAAAAAAAGTGCATCTGAGCGAACTAATTTACTGAAATTGGTGATTTTAACCAATCTGCTTTTTACAGCGTACCTTTCTCAGGTTGCCAAATAGAATTTTAGCTGAGAACCAAAATTTAATTGCTTGAATCTATATTTCCTTATGGATTCTTGTGTTTTTTGTATATACTGTATGATTCTTATAAAAAAGTCAAATTTGAGATTCTCTACTACGGAACCATCACACTGAAATCTCTGTGAAAAGAGGAGCATAATGAGCCACTGCACGACACTATACGTTGCAATTATAATAAAGAAATTTTCCCTCACCTGGTGTATTTTTCTTTTCTCCCAAACTTATATTTTTCATCATCGTATGAATAGAAGATAATTTCTTGTCGACATTTTCTTCTATCTTTTCTGTTCGTTTATCAATAGAACACAATTTCTGCTCCACATTCTCGTGAAACATAGTGATGGCTTTTAACTCTTTCACGCTACAATCATGTAATTCTTGAACTTTCTCTGTAGGAAAATCATCCTCGCACATCTGACCAATAACATCGACAAAGGCGGTATCAACATTAACTGCTGTTAAAGCGTTGGTTACTAACTGTACATAATTATCAAAATCAGTTTTAATTATTTCTGGTTTGGGTGAATGGCAAAGTGTGTTTCTCAACAATCGCAATTGATCAATTGCCAAGGCGTTGGTCTCGTCTTGATTTCCTGTTGAACTTTGAACTGACAAATGAAAAGAACCTGGAGCTGGTTTAACTTTCTTTAAATATAAATCATTCAAAGTTGATCCCTTGCTGCTTGGAACACCAAATGTTTTGGCATAGATTGTTGCTTTAAACAAAGCTGTGCAGTCCCACTCTTTAATTGATTTCGTAGTTGGTATATCAGTTTTACCACCTTCAGATGTAAGGAGCATGTTCCGTACCTTGGTACTGTCATCCCAGGCAATGAATCCTGGTCTTATAGCAACCTTGTTGTCCCACATGGTGATAAAAATCTGACGCAACACCTTGGGGAACTCATCAAGAACAAGTGTAGAAAACTTAAAGAAATTCAATTGTTCTTTAGAAAATGGTTTCACTGCCATTGTGTTGCAAAATTAGGTCATTTGACTTCTTGTCAAAAACTGTCTATAAAAGAAAACAATGCAGAAAATATAATTAATGATAATTATCTTACAAGCCATAGCGCAATTCTACGTCCATTTACCACTAAAATCTAATCATTGCAGTTTACATGGAAGCTAGTCTTACAGTGTAGGTATATATTTGTTTTTCTTTTCATTCTTCTCCCACATCGTAATATTGTGTCCTTCAGTGTTTGATACGGCACTTTATGAATTTATAATCAATGCTACTTTCAAACTGGTACAATAAACAAATTCCGCTTTTAATATATAAATTTAAAGATGTAAAAATTTTATGCAGTTTTTTCTGAACTATGACTTTTTTCAAACAAACGAGTCTTCTTTCGTTTTTTTCTATAACAACTTGGCCTATTGATTAATTCTGGTATTTGTTTGCCTGTTACGTCAACCACCAACTATTTTACGAAAATTCAAAATAGTGGAAATCCTGCATAATTTCATATTCAATTCAACGTTTTCACAAAAGCACATAGTCATCAAGTATATTAGTCGAAACATTGAAATTAGAAATGATAATATTTGGAGTTTCGATTATTATGTTTTTTTATATGTACCTTTATCCTTGTTTTATCAATGTATCCTTTATCCCTGTACCCAGCTACAGCAGTTCTTCTGTGTTGCTTCAAACTTGTGTAAAAATTAGGTCGCCCAATTTCCATACATACAGTATCTTCAGTTCCATAACTATAGAAGGGATGATCATAATTATAATCAGCACACAAATGTTGACATACAGTTAATGCCATTATAACATGATTCTGCTTCACTCGTCCGTACAGTAATAGTAGGATCCTTGCTTGCAGAGAAGCACTTTGTTTTAATATTTTATACTCCATGCAGTTTTACCATTGTTATTTTTCAAACAAACAAGCTTTCCTTTGTTATTTTTTATAACAGCTTGGTCTATTATCTAACCACTACATATGTATTTTAAGAAAATTCAAAATAATAGAAAACCTGAATAATTTATAATGGTAATTGAACTGAGTGGAGTGCAATTTGGTCTGAAATCAAACGAAGTTTGATTTCCGACCAAAATTGCACGACACGAAGTTCAATTTCCACTTTATTATATTCATTTTGAAATCTTAATTTTTTAAACCGGAGGAGGTATTTTATTAGTCTTTGTTTACAACTGACACACCCACGATACTCCCTGAAATGCCGTAGCATAGGCTGCAATGCTGCATAGCAACAACATGAATTGCAATTTGACAAGAAATAAAGACCGTAAAAGTAAGTTTAAAGATATCGTAGACTTTACATGTAAATTGATAAACGTTTCTTGTGATTTTGTGTATTCAAACATCGACACTACGATCGATCATTCCATATTTTAATACCTTGTGGGTTTGTGTTCAGTTTTGGCTGTTGCTCAAATGAAACTTGTTTTTGTTGACATTTTGACAATATTTCATTCAAAATTTTGTTGATAATTTGGCCAATATTGTGAAAAATTCTTTGACATTCTTTTATGTTTGACTCGCCTTTATGTTGATTTTTATGAAAAAACTGCAGTAATGCAGTCTAGAGTATTGACAATTTATGGTGAACAGATTTGGTCATTTGCCAGATCACATTTTTCTTTAAATTGATTGGCAAGTTGAATTCTATAATTCAATCTGATTGGTTGCTGTGGTGCAGAGCTTCAATCTGATTGGTTTAAAAATGATGCGATTTAATCACGAATCGCACTGTTTGGACTTCAAAATGATGCGATTCGTGATTAAATCGCACTCCTATGAACCAATCAAATTGCAAGAAACACCATTGATTTCAAAATGGATATAATATAATATTTAATTCAACGTTTCCACAAAAAACATATGCATAACGTATATGTATATTAGTCGAAAAATTGAATTTAAAAATAAAAATATTTTACTTTCTATTACTCCATATTTTATCAAAATGAATTTACCTGTATCCTTGTGTTTGAGTATCCCAGTTCAGCTAAAGTAGTTCGTTTGCTGTTCCAAACCTGTGCAAATATCAGGTCACTCAGTTTCACTAGATATCTTTAGATCCGAAGCTATAGAAGGGATGAACAGGTACCATAAATATTCTATCAACCAGTGATTATTTTAACGTTAAATGATAACCTATTTGCATGTGCAGTGATAAATGAGATTTGAGTAGTGATAAATGTTTCGTACAGTGATGAATTTTGTTTAAGTCTTGTATAACGGAATCTTTCTAAGTCGCATTATAACAATTCAGTGTGTGAGTAAGTCAAACCATATAGGACTATAAAATAACCTTTTTATTAATTACAACGTTTCGAAGTGCAATTCCATCTTCAGGAATTACATTGGTATGGAAATACTCCAACAATTATTATATAATTCATTGTCAAATCAACGGTGTTTCTTGCAATCTGATTGGTCAAAAACAATGTGATTAATTCCCAAGTCGCGTTATCTTGAGCTTTGCTCGCGTATCTTGAGCTTTAATCGCATCATTTTTGAGCCAATCAGATTGAAGTTCTGTACCAAAGCAACCAATCAGATTGAATGACAGAATTCAACTATCCAATCAATTTTAAGAAAAATGTGACCTGGCAAATGCCAAATCTGATCACCATAAATTGTCAATACTCTACATTGCATCACTTCAGTTTCAAAAGCGCAAACAGATGTGGCGTATACGGAGGCAAGCTTTTCGCCTATGACGTAGGTTATTTGGGGGATTTATCCTTCGATGAAAGTGAGAAAAGTTCAATTATCATCTCCACATTACATGAGAAATATCCCAGTGCGAGGGCTGTCAAAGTGAGGGACAACGGGATGTCTGTCCCCTCCCCTTCCATTTCCCACCCCCCCTTTTCTCACTGCCTTGCTAGGTTCAGCACTGTCCATGCTGCCTTCAAAATAATTATTTCTCCCGCAGGGTTTTGGACCCAGAGGGCCAAACTCCGAGGAGGCATACACTGCAGTCCCCGCACGTAATATGATATCGTGTATGTATTGGGTAAATGGCAGAAAAAATGTCAGTTTTTCAGTTTTAGCCGGCAAAGCATTGCTGGGTAATACCCGCCATTGGTATCGGGAATGGTTTCAAGTTTCGACGGAATCGTGACATGTGATTACTCAGGAGTGAAGTGATTAAGTCTATTTTTGCATTCGGCTTTTAGCCAAGATACAAAACAACCGGTCGGTAACTCCGAGAAGGTGCTTGTCCTTTGTAAAAATACTCAGTGCTTCCCGTAACTTTTAGTCAAGCCGTTCTGCCTTTAATAGGCATCGAAGAGTGATTTTTAAAGGATGTAGATCAGATTTTAAAGACTCTATCCGAAAAATACCAAGAAAACGGTTAAAGGTTAAACAGTAACACATGCAGTCACAGCAACTACGATATATCATTGTGCGAAAACCAATGCTGGCGTTATACGGATCAGTTTACATGTGTTGACTGCTTGTTAACTTTAGGGGTGTCTCATTAGTTATAATATTCGCATTTATAATGTTCGCACTATACTGGTGTCATCCTTGTAAACGTTTGTAAACTAAGAAAGAATCGCGTGAAATACTCGTAGTGATAAGGAATTACATTTTGCTGGTAGAATAGTCAATTATGCGACACGCCGCCGCTTCCATTTCATTTAATCAATTCAGTGTTTGAGAACCCAGGTGCATATTCATGTGCAATTGATTGATTTTTGGAATTGTAAAGATATCTATTTCTGTCAGCCTGACAAAGACATAGACATTATGATTTCTAAAAGTTTAATTGCGAAAACATGAACAAAGCACGTGCATTCCTGCTCCGTATATATACCAGTCACTGACCTCAAAGTATACCAGTCACGATTTAGGAAGAGGGTATTTGCGTTGGGTTTTCTGTTGGCCCAACAAAACCCAACGCCTAATTAATTATTCTAGAATTAATCTATATATACCTAAAAGCTATACTTCATGTAAGCCTGTCCGAAATGCTAAAGTTACTCATTAAGTTAGTTACACTAACTTCACATATAAATGAAGTTGGCTCAAAACCATGAAAAAAAAGAAGATCATGGAAAAAAGTAATGGAGGAAAAACAAAACCCAACATCCAACAAGACCCAACAGCCCAACAAGACCCAACAGAACCCAACAGCCAACAAGACCCAACACCCAACAGCTCAACATCCAACAAGACCCAACAGCCCAACAAAACCCAACACCCAACAGCCCAACAAGACCCAACATCCAACAAGACCCAACAGCCCAACAAGACCCAACAACCAACAAGACCCAACACCCAACAGCCCAACATCCAACAAGACCCAACACCCCAACATCCAACAAGACCCAACACCCAACAAGACCCAACAGCCCAACATCCAACAAGACCCAACAGGACCCAACATCCAACAGCCCAACAAAACCCCACACCCAACAGCCCAACAAAACCCAACACCCAACATCCAACAAGACCCAACAGCCCAACATCCAACAAGACCCAACAACCAACAAGACCCAACAGCCCAACAAAACCCAACACCCAAACAAAACCCAAGACCCAACAGAACCCAACAGCCAACAAAATCCAACAGCCCAACAAAACCCAAGACCCAACAGAACCCAACAGCCAACAAGACCCAACAGCCCAACAAAATCCAACACCCAACAGCCCAACAAAACCCAACACCCCAACAAAACCCAATATCCAACAGCCCAACAAAATCCAACACCCAACAGCCCAACAAAACCCAACAGCCCAACAAAACCCAACACCCCAACAAAATCCAACACCCAACAGCCCAACAAAACCCAACAGCCCAACAAAACCCAACACCCAACAGCCCAACAAAACCCAATATCCAACAGCCCAACAAAATCCAACACCCAACAAAACCCAACACCCCAACAAAACCCAATATCCAACAGCCCAACAAAATCCAACACCCAACAGCCCAACAAAACCCAACAGCCCAACAAAACCCAACAGCCCAACAAAACCCAACACCCCAACAAAATCCAACACCCAACAGCCCAACAAAACCCAACAGCCCAACAAAACCCAACACCCAACAAAACCCAATATCCAACAGCCCAACAAAATCCAACACCCAACAGCCCAACAGCCCAACAAAACCCAACACCCCAACAAAACCCAACACCCAACAAAATCCAACACCCAACAGCCCAACAAAACCCAACACCCAACAGTCCAACAAAACCCAACACCCAACAAGACCCAACAGCCAACAAGACCCAAAAGCCCAACAAAACCCAACACACTCGTTCCCATGCCTTTATCGTAACCGCAACCTTTGATCGAAAATTTCGATCATAGTGGTTTTCAAATTTCAAATATTGAAAACAAAAGTATACAAAAAAGTAAATAGATAAATAATGATATGGAAATATCTATTTAAGAAACTGTGCTACATATAACACTCAACAATCCATTGGTTCGGTAATTTTCGTTTATTTATAACACACTGCACACATGTGAACTCTGAGCACATGTGATCAAGCACATCATTCAAAAGAACTCTTTGGACGAAATAATTATCTTTTCTACTTCGACATACAGACTCAAAATGCGCAGGTAAATATTAATCTTCATCTCCTACTCTCCTTTTGATAACTTTACGAAATATTTCTGACAAAACGAAACACTATTCAAAAAATCAATGCTTACTTTAAGTCTAAAGTCACTATATTGTCTATTTCTCTTAATTATTTGGAAAATCTTAGCAATATATCAATATTTGTGGTATAGAATCGAAAGATAATTGTTTTGATTAATATTATGAAGTATATAACCTGGACTGAAAAAAATCTGCTTAGTTACTTAACTACAATTTGGGATGGACTTCTAGTTTTAACTGCATGGCGATATGACTTGCTAAATCCGAACGCAACTTATGTTAAGCAGTATACCGATATGCTTGAGTCTTTCAATTTACACCAGCGCTAGCATGTAAATAAACCGACACGCACGACGCCAGCTTCGCAAACCCTAATCGATCACATCATCAGTAATATGCCTAATCGCATTACGCATTGTGTTGCCTTGCCCTACCATCAGTGACTACGATGCGCCATATATCTGTATTAATGTAAGGGTTTTTAATTTCAACCTCGTTACAAGTTCTTGCGTAATGAAAAAAGATTAAATGAAAAGGCGTTCGTAGAAGACTTCCCCACATTACCGCTCAATCTTGTGTATGGTGTTGATGACCCAGATGAAAAGCTCGAGATTTTCAAGTCATGCCTTGAAAGGCATGCTCCGTTACGTAGAGTCAAAGTTACGCGCCCACCTGCACCATGGCTCAACACGGATGATATTCGTCAGCTACAGAAAGAACGAAATCAGCTCAGACAACTTGCTCATAAAATAAAACCGCCATCAGCAGACGTATGGTAGAAATTTCGTCAAGTGCGTAACAAGATAAAACAAAGATTAAGCAAATAAAACGACGCTTTTATGAGAAAGCTCTGTCCTCGAATAAACCTAAAGAGTTATGGCAAACTATCCATCGTCTACTTCATCCAAATCCTCAACCTATTAAGGTCGACCCAAATGTGTTAAACAAGCACTTTAGTTCTACTTCGCAGCGCCTCGTCACGTACAATGAGATACTCAATAATTTGAAATCACTAAGATCCGACTGCTCAACTGGGGCCGACCAAATACCTGTGAAATTTTTAAAGCTCGTTGCGGGAATGTTGACAGGGTGGGTTGGGTTTAACCCTTAACTGGCCCTTCCACCGTAGCTGTGCTCCGTGATGGCGAGCATAAGGTGGCTGCCATATGCGCGCCTAGAAAGCCTTCGACTTGGTCACGTTGAGCTGTGTCCTTCGCAATTCAGCTTAGCTCTCGATATCAGAGATTAAGAGACGATATATCATCAAAGCCATAAAGAAAGGCGAGGTTACCCTCAGAGCGTTTGCTGATTTCTCGAAGGCTTTCGACACCGTCGACTACTCCACAGTGTTGCGAAAACTCCATGCTATAGGTTTTTCGCGTGCGTCCTTAAATTGAGTCATGAATTATTTGACATCTCGTAAACAATTTGTTCAGATAAACGATAAACAGTAACAGTGACCTTGAGAGTGTACGTATCCGCAGGAGGTTCCATCTTAGGACCAGTTCTTTTTTTTAACCTGTATGGAATGACTTGAGAATTTCTTAATGTTGTTGTTTTCAATATGCGGATGATACGACTGTGTACAATCATTGTTCACCGAAAGATCTCAGATCAGGCATTCAAATAAATGAGCAACACCATATGTAATTTGGAACGATGGGCTATGAACTCAAATCTATTATTAAATGGGGAAAAAACGAAGCAAATTCTGGTTACAACGCCACAACTGTCAAGAGTACATGGTCTTGGTGAGATTGTACCCCCTATTGTCGCTAAGGATCAAAACATAGAAAGAGTCACAACATTTAAGCTCTTGGGGACTTGGTTCAATGAACATCTTAAATGGTCAGATCATGTAAAGCATGTTGTATCATCATGTTACAGCGTCCTTTCGATTCTGCGTAGAGTGAAGAATATGACTCCGCAAAACACCAAGAAACAAATAGCAGAAAGCCTAGTAATATCCAAGTTAACTTACAACGATATGGTTCTCTACCCGCTGCCTGTTTACTTGCAGAATTCAACGAGTTCAAAATGCGACTGCCAGCTTTGTAAACAATCATTACTGCACAGAGAAGGATGTAGTGAAGTTGGGATGGCTTCCCACTTTGGAGAGAACTCAATTTAACTTACTGAGGAGCGCCCATAAGTCAATTTATAATCCCTCGTGGCCTAAATACCTGGCATTAGAAATGCATGAACCAATCAAAGTGTTTACGCTCCAGTTCTGCCCCCCAATTTACTATACTCTATGATTAAGAACACATTTCAGGATTGTGTCGCAAGTTTGTTTAATAATCTGCCTGCAGACATTCGATCATGTTCTTGACGAACATTGTTTTAATCGTCAAGTTAGAGCAATTTTAATGGATAATGCAAAGCAAAAACTGACCTCTTGACAGCTTTGACTTCTTTTTAACATTATTTTAGTATTATAAGTAGGTTAAAATATACATAGTTAACTTAGATTAATTTAGATAGATAATTATAGTTAGTATCGCGCATGTAGAGCTACCATGTAGAGATGCTGTGATTAAACCGTTATTATTATTATCAATATAAAATAGTTTACAGCTAGTACAATCTATTTACGCCTTTTGCCTGAAACTTGTTCATTTTTTGAAAGAGCATCTGTTAGTTTGGCAATCTCCCTCTTTCTTTGGTTATCACGATTTTGTTGACGGTTAGGTATGGTGCTGTGGGCTATATGGGGTGCCATATCCGCCAATATTATATAATTATGAAATTAGCCAGCATTTTTCTTATGTATAGACAGTCTTCGTTAACTTTAGCAGACATTTTTGCTTATTATTCAACCTTGTTGGCAAAATTAGCCAGCATTTTTTTATTATTCAGCTCTTGCGGCAACATTAGCCAGTTATTTTTCTATTATTATATACACAAGCTCTGGATATGAGGTATTCTGCAATCTGATTGGTTCTCTACTAGCAGGATATTAGCTCATATCCTGCTAGTAGAGAAAAGTAGAAATATGGCTGGCAGATTTGGACAATTAAATGAAGAGGAAATTCAAGTTTTACTTGAAAAAAGTAAATACCAGATCCAGAGCTTGTGTATATAATAAAACAGTTATTCTACTCACTCTCGTTGTATATGACTGACAGCCGACTCGGCGCTATCGCGCCTCGTCGGCTATCAGCTCATTTCGTAGAATAACTGTTAATTGTTCAGCACTTGCTGCAACATTAGCCAGCTATTTCTATATTATTTAGCGCTTGCTATAACATTAGCCAGCTATATATTTTTATTTTATCTATGTTAAACATTAGCCAGCTATTTCTATATTGTTCAGCGCTTACTGTAACATTAGCCAGCTATTTTTTACTATTCAGCACTTGCTGCAACATTAGCCAGCTATTTTTTTATTATTCAGCGCTTGCTGCAACATTAGCCAGCTATTTCTATATTATTCAGCACTTGGAAAATTAGCTACTGAAAATAACCTTTTAAACAGATAATCGTGCGGGAAAATTGTATCAGAAATGTCTCAACTAAAATATACTTATTACATCGAACCAAAAAATAGACGTATTACGTAATTTAAGGAGTCGGCTCGGAAAAAGCGTGTAATCAATAAAAATAGACGTATTATAAGTAACTTCCGAAGGAGCATGTAACGAATAAAAATAAACATATAAGAAAATCATAAAAGCGGGTTCCCAGTGCAGGTAGAGATAGACCATATATTTGAGGGTGTGTAGGATCCGGCTACCTGGAAAATAAGACAAGAACTTTGACGTTTCCAGCGAGAGCCCTTTGTCTCGAAGTTATAGTATAGTTAACTAATTTCCAGGTAATTGAATAAAAAAGGAATCATTTTATCGATTATAATTAAACCACAGTGTTGTGGAACTAAATTCATAACTAGGGGGCTCTCTAGACGAGCATATTACCATGGGTGAAAACATTGGGGAATGAATGACGTCATAAGTATCCCCCACAATGGCATCTTTGGGCGTTTTCTATTAACACGGTCAGACCGATCAAATTGTTAAATCGAACACAAAACGTTTGGGCTTAAGACCGGTCTGAGCGGAAAATTTGGGTCAAATCAAAATGAGGTCCATTTTAGCCTGATTTTCAAAAAATCTGGACCAGATCTCTCCATCAATACAGAGACAGAAATCTGGTCTGACCGCCGGGTCTGGCCATTAAATGGAAAGCATCCTTTATACCATATTCATGCCTGAAATAGTCGTAAGTGATACTTGGAGAATGAAAACTATGGAAAAATTAAATCATTTCAAGCATTCTTGCGAAAAAGAAGGGAAGCCCAGCCCCCCAAGTGTGAGGAAAGGTCCACTCTCAAGCTACACCACTGATTAACCATTTCTGAAAGTGTTATTGATCGATTACAAGACTGCGGAATGGCGGAAATACCCGCCATTAAGGGTATTATATATTAATGTAATTTATAATTGCAGGACCCCACTGAAAAACACTTCGGTGATGTGGGTATCCTGGTTAAATATAAATATAATAATAATAATAAGGGGATCCTTTTAGTGACGTACCCACGGTCTTTTCTTCTCAGGGTTAAGGGTACCAATGGTACGTTCAAATGTAATGAAGAAGCATTGTAATGAGTTAGGACAAGGCATGCTTGCACGAATCTGAAAGGCAGCTGCGTTCTACAGAGGCACTTTTAACCTCATTTTAAGGTCATAAGTAAGTGGACGGTGGATTTTGTATATCACGGGAAAAGGGCACTTTCAATCGAGAAAGTATATATCTTCATTCCACAAAAAGAACACTTTTTCCATTTTAAGAATTAGGGGAGCACATGCCTCCAGTGAATCGCAGTCCCAGTCAACGACAATCTATTTATGAACAATATTTATATTGTTTTTATTGAAACCTGTTGGGCGGTATTCAGATTTGTAGTAGTCTCGAGTTTCGGAAAACGAAAGCTCAGTCAATTAAATATTTACTAGAAATACATGCATGCAGAATCCCCTCGCCCATTCGAACCACACAATTTACTCCCCCAAAAGTTATTGTAACATGAAGTACTGAGTCGATCACTGTAACCATGGTAACACGCAACACTGTATATTTCTTTTATTTTGTACAAAATGGAAAAATATTGATAAGCTTTGTTAATTTTAACTATAAAATTATCAATTGCCCAACTATGTAAAGTAGGTATGTTATTACGTACTCGTTTAGCTTTGATTTACTGTAAAATTCAACCTTAGAAGTCTCACAAAACATTTCGAAATGTTCGGCATAAAATTTCAACTCTTTTAACAGAATTTTTTTACTTCTTTTCGCACTTGTTTTTGAGATTTAATATGTTGTTTCTTATTCTATAACATATTTGAATTAATACTAAAATACCTTTTAAGATTAATCAATGTTGTATTGACCACACAGGATGAACTACGCATTTTCAAATCCACAAACTATAATAATTATACTGAATACCAATACGCCGAATACGGCAAAAGCAAGTATACAAAATAGACACTTACGCGTTTAGAACGCTTTAAAACTCGAAAATCTTGTCTTTCTTCGGTCTTTTGACTGTTTTTTTCCTTCTGTTCCTCTAAATAATTTTCATTTATCTCGTTTTAGAGACTTTGTTTGTCTGTTTATGTCCCGACTCCCGAGTACAAAACAGTTTTCTCTCGGCCTGAACTCGCGCATGCGCATAACGTAGAAAACCGTCCATTGCATAATGGCGGACAACTTTGCATTCCGCTATGTTGTCACATACCCGGGTGTAAATATCCGAGCGGAATTAGTACCCTCGCACGGCGCTTCGCGCCGGCTCGGGGACAATGCTGTATCACAGTGCTGTCGGAAGTAAATTATTATGGGGGCAATCTGGGGGGTCGGGGACATACTCCCCCTGGAACATGGTGCATTTTCGAGCTCTCAAAGATACATTTCCGCGATTCCTGAGAGGAATTTTTAGCATAGTTGTGAGTTTTTACACCTCAGATATTAAAGATTTGGTAACACTTTAACATTTTACAACCTCATCCTTAAGTTTTGAAATAACATCGTGTACAATTACACACATCAATTATTTGGTTTTATTCCTATTGATATATACACAATATCAAAGTAACGACAAACTATTACAGATAATTTGATTGTAGAAAATAGAGAAAATCCTAGAAGTAAAATGAGGAAATCCCCCCCCCCCCAGCCCCCCGCTAGGTAATGAACGAAAAAATTCCTTCAGCCTTGAGCTACAGAGGAGTTTGTTGTGCTAAATGCTCTAACAACCGATTGACTATAATATGCTAAGGGCCTCATACGAGAAGCAACAATAACAGGGAAGAAATGATATAAGAAATTGGCAGTAGCAACCGTTCGCATTGTAATATTTCTGCGTTGAAAAATTAATGCTCTTCTAATCAGCAATCACACAGATCATAAGCAGTCAATAACAGATATAATCCATTTTAAATGGCACTAAAACCATTAACTGGTAAGTACCCGATCCTGAAGAGTACAATCATCTGGTGTTTGTTCAATTTGCCCACTGCAACACTTGCAAAAGCTTTATGTCAGTTAATCATTAGCTTACAATGCAACCAGATGCACCCTACTTTAGTATTTTACTCCGTCTAACGCCAGACAATTTTACTGGTCAGTGGTATGGTACTGCCAGTTAAAACTAATTAGGCTATAGCTCAAGTAAATGTTATCTAACCAACATGAAGGTGTTGAGAAGTTCTAAAATCTGCATCAGCCAAGGCTGGCATTAAGTTGGAAACTTATATTGGAACTCCCAACACACACTCAAGGTGTCTAAGCTGCTGTTTTCACAGCATTTAAACAAGAAAACAAACTAACACATTTTTATTGTACGCCCAAAGCATATGTCCTTGTTAATATTACATATTATTGTATCAACATTAGTATTATACATAAACAGATATTTTTATACATATCTGTCATCTAGGACAGTTAAAAGCTTGAAAATGTTTATGATCCTGACAATCCCTTTATAAATTTTGATCTAATAATCAAATAAGTAATAGATAAAACATGAGCAGTCGATCTTTATCTGTGAACGTCTTATCATACTTATCAAACGCGTACATATAAATGTTCATGTTTATCAACTATTTTAAAGATATAAGCTGAGAAAATCGAGAAACTTATGTAAATCAGGGCGAAATCGATTTACAGACATTGATTAAACATTCGTTTCTTTTGAATTTACTTCATGAACTATTAATGAGTTTGTTAAGATTATTTAAAAATCATATTATATTAGAGTCCATTGTCTGTAACCCTTATCAATTGTTTGGCGTTGATTTTAATTAATCTGTTATCACCATAATCAGTGTCTTCAATACTTTCACAGAGAGACAGACAGTGCTGCAGATATTTTGTTCCTTCGATAACCCAATACCATAATCTTGCTAAGATATTTGCAAATACAGTAAGAGAAATAAATAACAGAGAATTAATTTCAAACTGTTTTAAGCTGTATCTATAACCTAGCATTGTGCAATCCATTAAAATCGATATTTACAAAGCCAATCGATGAATCAAAATCAATCAATAGCAATTAACTAATCAATATTGATTAGTATTTGCCAATCAATGACCAATCGATAGTCACAAAATTCAGTCTGTCAATCAATAATCATTGATTGCTATGCAATCAGTATTTGTCGATTGCTATCGATTTTTATCATATTTTTAAAAAATCAGTGACGGAAACAATAAATCTGCCTGTGGCTGATGGGGCAAATTTGGTAATGTCAATCTCGCCCACAGTGTGCACTATTAAAATGATCTATCGAAACATTAATTGAATCATCAAATTAACAAACAACTTAGAGAATATATAGAAGAACTAAAAACAAAGATGCAGCCTGGTTTACGGGAGTGTTATGGCACAAAGTCTTAAAAACTCTAGTGGGCTTTTATCTGCATTTCAACAAGCCAGAACTGACGATCAAGATAACTCTTGCCTGTTGACTGCTATATTTTACCAAGATCACAAATCTATACCAACCGAAAGCTGTATGTTCATAAATTGTTATTGATAATCAATATCAATCAAGAAAACGATTGGTCTATTGACTGTTATCAATAATCAATACCGATCAAGAAAACCACAAAAAACTTAACCATCAACTGTTTATTGATTTTGAAAGTCAATTGATTAATTATATTGTCTTATATTATAAATTGATATCGATTTTGTTGATCATCGATTCAATGATTGCAGTGCTCATATCATACCAGTTACCAACTCACATTTCACAAGCCAAATATTTATCATAAAAATATGGCAAACAGTCATGGTTCCAGGTTGAAGTACTGTTATATTACTGGGCAAAAAAAGATAACATAAAAGTGAATCCAAACTAATATCGAATTGTATTTACATGTAAGACAACGAGCGAAAATTGATTGACTTTTAACCATCCTTCGAATGGAAATAACGAATTTATACACAAATAACTTTTCTATTATACTCAGTTGTGCTATCGGTTGCGTTTAAAGTTCCAGTGTTGAATTTAGTACATTGAACTTATCTAAAATGGCAGCTGTTACTGTAGTTCCTGAGCACATGTTATTACTATATTTGTATTTATATCTGCCAACAAATACATTGAACTACAACTTACCGAACTGTTGAATTGTTGTCAGTTGGGTATTAAATGTCGCACAGTTTTCAATACTTAAATATTGTTTATTTCAGCAGTAAAACAACTTTTCTATGTTAATTTCTGTTTTGTTATATTGTTACATAATAAATTTATATATCGGCCCGCGCGATACTCGCGGGCCTGGAGCGAGTGTGTTGGGTTTTGTTGGGCCAACAAAAAACCCAACGCTAATACTCTATTCCTAATTCCTGACTCATATGGTATCGTGTATCGAGATCTCGCTTGTTGACAGGCGAGATCACGGTGACCGGGATAATGTTTTTCCCATATGAACACAACATATCCAAACTTTCCCGCTTATCTGCCGTGTCAGCAACTTTTCAATTTACACTTTACAAAATGGCGGGGGTAGAAACTGGACAAGGTTGTTGACGATTAATCGAACTACGTAACGTAATTCCAAAGCAGCCATATTTGTTTTTAAAATGTATTTGAAGTTTAATTTTGTAACTTTTCTCGCCTTGCGCGTCACACCAGTGCTACGTCACAGCCGGAAACTTTACCCAGTAATCGGGATAACGTTTCTCCATATGAACAGAACAAAATTATTTAGCCAGTCGAAATTTTTTCTTGCTAACCGAGATAACTTTTCCCCATATGAACAGGGCAACAGCCCTAAGGCCAAAATATCCTTCTGGAAGGAAATTTCCGTCACTCCTGCATACACTGCGCAGGCGGCACGCCAGCTTCGTGGACAGGCAAATATTTCGTTGCGGGCAAATCAATTATATATTTCCACTAAAAGCAAATCAATTATATTTTCCCGCCATGCAACCTATAAGGCACTTGCCTTATTAGGACAATTTATACAAGAGAAAATAGGGCCTTATATAATACGCGAACACACTCGTATAAATGGTCAAATTCTAGTCAGTCGCGACTTATTGTGAAACAGCCTGAACCCCTGTTCTTATTTAACTCGCGACTTACTAGAATTTGACAATCTATACGAGTGCGTTCGCGTCTTATATAAGACGCGTCTTATGTAAAGCGTGACTTATTTCTCACGTATATATGGCCCTAATATGTACTTGTCTTAAACACCTATATCTATGAACCGATCCTGAACAGGTCAAATTCATTCGTCACTTTGCGGCGATGATGCACTTTTGTCATGGACCATTTTGTGAAAGAGTTAATTTCGTTCGGAACTTATAGTGTCGATAATGCACTTTTGCTATGAAATGGATCGTGAAACAGTCGATTTTTTGCCATTTAATGGCGAGGATGCAATGGTTTGCAAATGTTCGGCAATTAGTGGAAATGATGTACCATAGGATGTACATTTAGTACCGGACCAGACGTGTATTGTAAGCAATTCAAATTCGTTTTGGACATCATCTTAGTGGCGACGATGCACTTTGCTACGCACTTGTCCTATAACAAACATACTTCCAGGGAGGAGGTTCGTCCGGGATTGACGCGAGGGAGACTGACAAATTCCCGACCTCATCGAACGAAGCTAAAGTGAGGTGAAAGCTGCCAGCCTGTCGTGGTGTGTCAATCCCAGACGGACCAACCTGGATTTAACGGGTACTAATAATGAGTACTAATTAGGTTAATATTATTGTTATCAGTATGTCAATGGAATGTTCGTAAGAGTACTTATTTAGAATGTCAATTGCGTCACTTGAATTGCGTGTTTGTGTTATATACTATTGTACATTTTCCGTTATTATTTGTGGGTGTGGCATAGGTTGGTGACCACCCTTTTTGTCTGGAAAAATAAGTTCACAACTCCCTCACCCTCCAATTCGTAGAGTCAAGTTATGCCCCTGGAGATTTACTACTCATAGTGGTGATAATTCACTTTTATGACGGACTGTTCAGTTCTCAAGTCAACTAAGTGGCGATGATGTGGTTTAGCTATGGACTGTTCTGTGAACAAGTCAGCTTCGTTTAGCATTAGTTTGGATGATGCACTTTCAATCCGACCAGTTCGTTAGAAGTAAACTTCGGTTTGCAGTTAGCACTCACAGTGGCGATAAAGTACTGTGAACATGGACTGGTCAGTGCACAAGTCAACTTGGTTCGGCACTTACTGTATAGTAGGGTATGATCTAGTTTGCTATGGATTGGTCCGTGAACAAGTCATCTTTGTTCAAAATTTTGTTTTGATTATGTACTTTTGCTACGGACTGGTCCATGAACAGATCAACTTCATTCGTCACTTAGTGGCAATGATTCACAATTGCTATACAGACCAGTCCATGAAAAACTCAACTTCGTTCGACCTCAGTGGCCATACTGATGTATTTTTGGTCTGTGTTTGGAGAAGTTCACCTGGGTTTATATTTGTGTTTGTGTTTCTCTGTTAGAACGATAAATAGAAATTATCAAACATTTTAATACCAAAATTTGTGGAGCTATTGGTCATATAGGCGAAGCAAAGGCCGCAGAAGGATCTCAAAAGTAGGGGGGCACCGCCAAAAGGGGACACATATTATTGGCATAGGCAGGGTGATACTTATTCTTTTTTGAAACGGGGTGAGAAATATCCTGGATGTAGAATGTAAGGAACAAGCATTATATGCAAGTCCGACGTGCTTCCCCCCAAAGTTCCGCGGCCCCTGAGGCAAAGAACAAATCGATTATATTTCGGTTTAATTTGGATGAATGAGAAATTTACAAACGTTTGTCTTGCTTTTTCGGCCTGGATAAGATTAAATGCTGAATTAAGACTTAAGTTGATGGCGGATGTATGCAGTCTGCATGTGAGTGCCCTGTATGTAGTTAAGGGTAAATTAATGCCGATAAAAAATCAAAACTGTTTAATATCGTACACATTGAAATATAGTTGTATTTAATTGAAAGCAAGCAATAGAATACAGCTGCACATTTTTTTCATTTGTGAATTTTGCTAATAACTTTATAAGAATTCTTGGAATATAATTAAGTCCAACTTTTTCTCTCTTTTGACGAGTTTTAAAGCACATGTCAATTTGTCATTTATCCGATGTGCATCTTCATCATTTTACTTTTTGTCTCAGCTTTTACATTCATATCATTAACACTATATTGTGTTAGAAATGAAGATATATCGTATTATATATTTACAACGTTATTTCACTTGAAATTATGGAGTTTTCAAAAAAACTCGTATACGTAGCAACATGACTTAACTCAACCACAGTCTCGATAAGAATCGCGTTTGAAATAACTTGTTATACTAAATACAATACAAAGACCTTTTACAATCTTTTTATTCGTTATTTCTTAATTTTAAAATGTTTTTAACATGCATGTGACTATTGTGACGTCACAACTGAGAAAACAAAATTTCTAAGATGCCTCGAGCGTGCAATTATGAGCCTGAAGTTTGGTATTCAAAGTAAGTTTTTCCTATAGTTTGTTCTGAAATGGCGACTAAACAGAAAATATCTTTTTAGAAAATTAATAGAAATTGGAGAAAATGTTGCCTTGTCAGGCAAAATTTATTTAAAACTAAGCCATGTTGGAAGTGTATGCGTTTACACATTGCGATTTGTCGGGCTGATTTAAGATCAACTTTAATATGTTTAAAATAGTTTATAAAAAAATGCGCTAACGACATCTGTCGACATGTTATATTTGAAAAAATTCATCATTATCATAGCTCAATCTGAAATCGGCCCAACAAATCGCAATGCGTAATGCAAAGTAAAAAATTAAAAAAGGTGTAGTATACGTAAGTATAATAATATATTGACAAAGTAAGATGCATGCGACAAAATTTACTGGCTACCGAACTCGTTGGCACTTATATAACGGCTCTTACAATGAACATTACGTGAGAATAGTAAGATACAGAAAAGAGACAACTTTTCAATTCTTTATTATCTCTCGTAAGTGCGAACGAGCTTAGAGTCAATTTGATATATTTTATAGAATTATCTTTATAGTTATTTGATTATATATGAGAATGAAATATGATATTACATGCAACACGAGAATCAGTTACTGGAAATATATCCAGATTTCAATTTCAGGTTATCAAAATGCCACAGTTATATATAGACATCTCTCACATAATATTGAAGTATCAGCAAAATGGCTACAAACTACAACTCTTAACAAGCTTTAGAGCATGTATATGGCATTGCATTCACTAAAATCTCGGGAGAGAAATTATCATATAATGGGATGAGCATGTTCTCAAATAGTATAATTTCGTCTAAAGTTAAAATTACATACTTTTTCTTAGCATATTACTGGCAGTCCCTGGCTCAAGAAGGGCATGTTTTTGCAACATAAATGTTCAATCCCGCCTAACACAGATAATATCAATTAATATACGAGTAATAACAACATCAACTTTCAGACAAACTGTTTTCGGCTGACATTTTGCGGAATCCTAATCAACGTTGCAACCCAGAAAATATCTCAGCAAACATCCAGTCTCGTCTTCCTAACCCTGACCCGCGAGAGCATGCAAGGCAGGCTAGTCTTTCATAGAAAAAGGTTAGGTCGAATTTCGATTCAAAGTTCAATTTTCAAATAGCCATTGATGAAAAAATCTCCAAATGCCCCAAACATCCCATCAGACTCTGAAATAAACATGCTCTTACAAGGTGTCTGAAACGTATCTTGGAAACAGTATCAAACGTCACGATGACTATTATCAAAAGAGGAATATCAATCATTTTAATCACAATGGCAAAACCTTCTAATCCCATGTTCCTCGGCATGTGAACAAAAATTATGTCTGGTATAAGCAGCATTGTCAAAATTGAAACCTATAATGCAGTTTTACTTGCCGTCAAACAATATGTTGGTTTGCAGAGTTTGATTATCACTGGCCGGAAACTTTCTGAAAAAAACCTGGATATACGATAACAAATGCAAACTTTTAAGCGAAACCACGTCACTGCTGAATTTAAATCAACTACATTGTTTTCTCTGTATAAGCACCGCTTATAGTCTTAACACTGATAATTTGTACATATACTTTGATTTTGTTCAGAAAAAGGGATATGAACAGTCAATTTATAAGAGCTCTAGCGTATAAAATGTAACATTGTTGTGTCTTGAAATGGGTTTCTCCTAGAATTTTTGAATACATCTTGTACACCAAGTGCAAATTACTCACTGCTAAACTTCTGTTTTCCATATTTCGTGCGATTGTGGCCACCCAGAGATACAATTCAGCTTCAGTTTCGCATCCCTCAGGAAAATCATCTTTAATGATAGACAATGCGTCATATATTGATGTAAGCGCATCTTTATAGGACCTTTCATGAAAATAAGCTATAGCAACCGCCCAACGACACTCAAATACGTCCGACTTCTCATAGGCTGCATTAGGAAATTTTGAAAGCTGCACAAGTGCATGTTCAAGTGACTCAATTGCTGCAACATAATCCCGCATTTCAATTTGAATGCGACCCTTCAAGGTATAACAACGTAATATCGAAAAATGTTGTATACCTTCAGGAAGTGATTCTACTATTTTTGTAGCTCTGTCAATTGCCCTTCTCGCCAATATAGACTTTCCCATTTTAACTAAGATGTTCACCATTGCAATGTAGCATGAAACCGTCCACTCTCGAATAACAACATTTTCCCTCAGCGTGACCTCTAACTCAATATCAAGAGCTCCTTGAAGGGACGCTAGACCAGCTTCATACTTTCCTGACTCAAGTTGTTTTCTACCTAATACCAAATACAGCGTAGGTAAGAAACATTTATATCTTCCTTTGATTCCAGGTAAACTATTGTTCAACAATTCCATGTAGAAGTTTTCATCTACCTTCAATTTCAAAAGTTGTACACAAAGAAAACTTTGTGCCAATAAACGTTCTTGATCGTCATCAGTGGTCATTTGAAGTGCAGTTATAAAACATTTTATACTTTCAGTGCTGTTGCCAAGCATGTAGTGCACGTCTCCAATAAAACGGTAACATGCAACTATATTAATATACCTCTTCGAGCTGGGATTCTCTGTATACAATTTTATCTCTATTTGGAGAGCCTTTTCAAGTGTGGCAAGACTAGTAGATATATCATTGACATACAATTGCGATGTCCCTACAAAAAATAAAATTTGAGCAATTTCTTCAGTATTTTCATTGAACAATTTTCTATAGATTTTAAGTGCTTCTTCAAAAGATGCAATAGCGGATTCATATTTCCCTAGGCATGTATATGTTTTTCCTTTCCCGACATAAGCCTCGGCGTGATTAGCAATACTGCTGCTGCTCCCATCATGAATGCTTGTCATAATTTCAAGAGCATGGTCAAATGCATTAAGAGCAGAAGTGTAATTCTCAGCAGCATTCTCAGCCAAGCCCATTCTAAGGTAACAGAACGCGGTGTTCTGATGCTCTTTACCATACTGTTTATGTGAGAGATCAAGGGCGTCACGGCATGTGTCAACATTCAAACCTTGCCTTTTTGTATGGTCGCCCATTATCATTTTTATATGATAGCAATTGAACAATCGCTCAGGCAAATGAGATCTAGTCGCAGACATCTCCGACATACTCGGAAATGTTCTTTCTGTGAACAAACAACTCTCATCAGACTTCAGTGATTGGTCAAGAAGCTCGATCTTCTCATCCAAAAGAGCTTCTTGTCCTGCACTCAAACCAGGAAAAGCTAAAAGAACATCACCATACGTGATTATTTGAAATAAATAATCTGAACCAAACGGGTTACTCTCAAGCTGTTTTTGAAATTTATGAAGAAAATTATAGAAGTACAGTTTTGTCTCGTCACTTAAAGATTTTTTTGACCACATAAATAACAAATGGACAAACAGTATTAATTGTTCGCCTTTATCTTTCGTTTGCGTCACAGTGGAACTTTGCTCACAATCACCAATTACAAAGAGATTGTAGTTGCCAACTTCTTCACAAACCTCGATAGCCTTTCTGCTGAAGTTACTCGATTTGCTGTACTCTTTCAAATCAATGCAAACAAGTGAAAGAAGCTGCAGGCATAAGCATTTCACAAGTTGTTGATCAGTGCATGTTTGCAACCCGTCAAGATGTTCTTCAATACATTCAATACCTGACTCTATATTTCCTTTGGCAATAAGTGAAATTCCTTCATAGCAACCTAGTTTTGCTGCACTACCATCCGATAACAACATGACGTCTTTGCGTATATGCTCAGGTATGTCTGAATGTATATACGAAACAAAGAAGGAAGAGGCAATACTATGAAAATATTTGCTGACATACAACTTACGTACGTAATTGTTGTATGGCTGGGCTGTGCATATTTCAATGGCTAAATCATATAGTTTGGGAATATCCAGTGATACACCGAATGAAAGAGAAACAAGAAAAAGAAATATTTCAGCTTTAGATAAGATACGAAAAAGATCTTCACAAGTTTCCAAACTATTTGTGATAGATTGATCTATGGCAATCGATAAATGTAGCATTGTGTCTGTCAGTTGGGGACTCTCTATCGACTTTCCGGCAAGGAAATCGTCATTTAACCTTTCAAAAAGAAGCAAGTAATACGTGGCAAAGCGAATTCTAGAGGAAGTGAAAACACTCTCAAAATCACATTCTTTAGCTTTATCAACGACAAAAGAATAAATGAGAGGGTGAATAGAGTAATATTCTCCATTATTATCTTCATCAATTAACGATTTCTTAACAAGTGTTTTAAGGCTCTGTACGGCTTTCGCGACCCCCATTTCACCAGAAATAACGTGAATCGCAGCATCTTTACCTATTCTAGCGGATATAAACACGGATAATGAAATCAGCGCATGTTTGTCACTTAACGTCAACTGCTCAAAAGGAGCCTCGAATATCTTTTGCATGTTTTTCTCGTATGGACTGTCTATCCGCTCTAAAAGATTTCCTGAAACACTTAATTCCTCAAGTATTTTATTCGCCCTATCTTCAGGCTCATTTTCAACTAATGAAGCAACGAGCTTCATTGCCAGAGGAACATGGGAAGAAATTCTAGCCACATTTGCAACAACACTTTCAGAAAATAAAGGGAGAAGTTGACGAACAAATTCAACAGAAGAAACTGGATGAAGAGGTCGAATTCGGATGTTTTGAAAGCCTGTTATTTGACCGCGCATATTTTCTAAAAGCTCCCTAGTTGTAAGAAGTACATTGATGTTAACATTACTGTCTAACAATTCTTTAAATAAACGTGTTAGTTTAGCGGAACTACCTACACTAGATAGAAGATCATCAAGATTATCAAATATTAGAAAGATTTGGGAAGAAATTTCTCTAAAAATACTCACTAGTTTGTCTATAGGTGTTAGACTAAGATCTGCTAAATTACTCTTAAAAATACTTAAAATTTTAGATAAAAATTCATCTACTGTGGTAATACCTTGCAATGTAAAGAAATAAACAGGGTACCCGAGGTTGCGTGCAACTTCAATAGCTGCGGATGTTTTCCCAAATCCAGGAGATCCCCAGATGTTTAAAAGTCGTGTTGATTGGTCAGTGATAAGGTTTGTAATTTCTTCAACTTCGTCTTCTCTACCAGTAAACAAGGGAACAGAGCTTGGGATATATGGCTTGGGTAATGTTTCTAGGTATAATAATATGTTATTAGTTAAATTGATTTTTGGTTTCTGGCTTATATTAGAAAGTTTTTAGTGTTTACCAAACTCCGTAATACCACAAATATTGTAGGTTTTTAGTTTTATTATAATTCTTGCGTTGACATTGTTGAAATATTTGAAAAGAAACAAAAAATAAACCAATAGTCAGGTGGCTTAATGGCATCATCGTGATACACTGGTCGGATAAAAGCACCAAGATTTACTCTGACTTTGAACTGCGTGCGGTGATTCAAATATAAGTTGGTTTCTATCTACTTTGAATTATTCTACTGTATACGCTTCTTATCAAGGAAAGATGTCATACAGTATTTGAAAATCTTTATCACTGGAGAACGGTGCACTTCAGTGAAAAGGAGCTTCCCTTATGGGAAGTTGACATTCTACTTCTTTTCTCAATTTTTTGTGCTATCCATTTTGCTGTAGTTGAGACTCTTAAATTTAACATTTCCTCTTTATGAAAAAAGATATAGATAAAACACAAAATTTCCCGGTAAAAATAAGCTTCAAAGGCATAATAATTTGGGCTCGTATAAAAAATTGAAAGTTCATAACTATTTACAGATTTAAGAGGAGTTTGGTCCTTTTAACCGTCTGTATTTAAAAATGGATTTAAATCTTTTTAGAAAACAGAGAAAATCATCTTTTTTAGCTTACCTGGTACATTTCTCTTATCTTCTAAACTTATATTTTTCATCATTGTATGAATTTCATCTGTTCGTTCATCAATTAAAGATAATTTCTGCTCCACATTCTCATGAAACGTACTGATGGCTTGTAACTCCCTTACACGACATTCTTGTAATTCATGAACTTTTTCTGTAGGAAAATCATCCACGCTCATATGCCCAATAATATCGACAAAGGCGGTATCAACATTAACTGCAGTTAAAGCGTTGGTTACTAACTGTACGTAATTATCAAAATCAGTTTTAATTATCTCTGGTTTCGGTGAATGGCAAAGTGTGTTTCTCAACAATCGCAATTGATCAGTTGCCAAGGCGTTGGTCTCATCTTGATTTCCCGTTGAACTTTGAACTGATGAATGAAAAGAACCTGGAACTGGTTTAACTTTCTTCAAATACAAATCATTCAAAGTCGATCCCTTGCTGCTTGAAACACCAAACGTTTTGGCATAGATTGTTGCTTTAAACAAAGCTGTACAGTCCCACTCTTTAATTGATTTCGTAATTGGTATATCAGTTTTACCACCTTCAGATGTAAGGAGCATGTTTCGTACCTTGGTACTGTCATCCCAGGCAGTGAATCCTGGTTTTATAGCAACCTTGCTGTCCCACATGGTGATAAAAATTTGACGCAACACTTTGGGGAACTCATCAAGAACAAGTGTAGAAAACTTGAAGAAATTAAGTTGTTCTTTAGAAAATGGTTTCACAGCCATCGTGTTGTAAAGTCTAGGTCATTTGATTTCTTTCCGTACAAATAACTATCTAAAAAAACAGTAGACATGCAGAAGAATAATTAATGATAGTGATCTCAGATAGTAGGCTACATTTCTATGCTCATTTCCCACTAAAATCTAATCAATTCATTAGATACGTCTTTCTTTTTTAATCAATGTTACTTTGAAACTGGTACAGTTAACAAATTCGTTTACTAATACATACTGTAGGTGCAAATATATAGAATTTTTATCTAATAATCTATAATCATTTAATCCATTGACTCCTTTTCAAACGAACGAGTTTTCTTTTGTCTTTTTTAACGTAAATGTAACGTGGTACTTGTTTGCATGTTCGTGCAATATTAATAAAAATGTATTGTTGCATTTTTTGGTTATATTCTGTTTAGCAGCCGTAAGTTTGCGTCATAACTACCTAGGTCAATTTATACGTGAAAAAGTTTAACACTCAATCTATGGTAGCTTTTTGAAAACACTATGGACCCTAATAATTGGCCTCTTTTCTGTGCTAACTTGGAAGGATTGTAGTTTTGTACCATATTACAACAACAGACTACAGTATTATCACTCAAGGCCACACAGTGTGAAAAAAAATTATAACATCCTTGGTTAAGAGTGTCAAATTGCGTTGTATCTGAATTTGAACTTCAACTTTAAAATTCACCCGACATCTCGGCGTAATGCTTCTTTCCGTACCCTATATCTGACTATTCCTTCTTAACATTTTAATTTAAAAGGAAAAAATGCTTTACTGCTATTTTATTTCCATTATTTTTTCATGTTTTTGAAACTGATCTCACTCATTCTACACAAGACAATCCGCCGTACTCTTGAGATCAGTGAGATGACCACCGACCAACCTTGAAACATAACCATCTGCCCACAATAATTGATGGACTTTTTACCTCGCCGAAGAAAAGCATAAAGAAACCATGGGGGATAATCCGCTCCTAGAAATTTGGAATATTTTTGTACCGTAGGACTACTCTTTCTGGATTTGCATAAAAATGATGTCAACAATGACTATCGTTTTACACAATTTTAAACTACAGGACTTTCCAGGAAGTTTTTCTATCAAGACTTTCCAGGAAGTTTTTCTTCAAGACAAAAATACTTTTTTCCAAGATGTGAACAATGAAAAACAATCTGTTGCATTTTTAGTTCTATTTACAGACATTTTTTAAACAAACGCGCTCTGACTGCAGACTGCAGAGTCCAGTTGCCAAGAGCTATTAAACCGCAAATTCATGTGTACAGTGTATATTGGAGTGATTGGCGTGTGTGGTATAAGGATAAATATTCCAAAGTTGGGCATCAGTCGCTACATAAAGGCGATTCTTGAAGGGTTTTTGTAGATTTTGAAGGGTTTTTGTGGTTGCATTTTTCGCAACTGCTCCTGGTAAAATCTAATCATAATTTTAGCTTTACTGTCGTTACAATGGAAGTGTTGCTAAAATATTGCATCAATTCATTACCTAGAATTTATCAATTCATTCGTTGAAAAATTGATCAACTTCCTGTGTGTGTGAATCGACCAATGGCGTCTCATTTCAGTGTTTGTGCTAGTAAACAGGAAGTTGACCAATTCTCTATCAAATGAATTGATCAACTTGAGGAAAAGAATTGATGCAATATTTTATCAACACTTCCGTTGCATCGACAGTAAATATGTATCATTCTACAAAAACCCTACAACATTCAGTTTTTACTGAGCGACATGCCCAAAATTTAGAATAATTATCATCAGGCTGGTTTATTTCACATACAATAAATTAATTAGAAAAAGGAAAATATTCGCATCAACTGTACCTGTATCCTCGTTTTTGAATATATCCCAATTCAGCTACAGTTATTTCTTCTGTGTTGTTCCAAGCCTGTTTTAAATCATGTCATTCAGTTTCACTCATGCAATATCTTCAACTTCGTAGCTAGAAGAGATGAGCAGATATACAGTATAACCAATATACACTCAAGTACTGTAACTATTCTAGTAAGCACAACCTGTCTAATACACATCACCCCTCTTGAGAGGAAGAAATTTATAAAGCCTTCACCTTCTCTATGAAGCACTCTGCCCTTCCTTACCCAAGTTTCAAAACAAAAACATATGTACTGTGCTGATGAATTTACCTAAACATGTAGTTCATGTTACTATGTTTTCATATTAAATGGGATTATGTAATGAAGACGATTAACAGATGGCAATGGCTGAATGTGTATAGGGTCATGGGCTGATGCAATGAGTGATGTTATCATACCCTTATAAAATTGGGTAAATACCAAGATTTTTCTCAGCATCTCGTTCGGTAGGACTAATAGTAAAAGGTGTTTGTAGATGGAATACTCTAAGGAAAATTTATTTACATTTTTTAGACCTAGCCAGGAGCAGTTGCGAAAAAATGCAACTTAGGCCCTCTGGCAGGAATTGAACCTGCAGCCCTGCGATTCCGGTGCAGCGCTCTCTAGTCTACTGAGCTGCAGAGTCCAGTTGCTGAGCATTAACCGCAAGTTTGGTATATATGATGGGAGTGATGCCAAGTTGCATTTTAATTCGGCAACTGCTCCTGGCTAGGTCTAAAAAATGTATATAAATTGTCATTCGAGTATTCCTTATAAGAATGGGCTATCTTGTTATTCATGCCATTTGGGCTATCCTGGTCAGCAGGCTACTTCAATATCCTAGATTGGAAAAATCTCGCTCGATAGCACTAAATGTAAGATAAAACAAGTTCCGAATAATTGCATCTTGAAACCCAAGATATGGATCAAAATCAAGACAAAAGTTTAATGGTTAATTTTGATCTATATCTTGGGTTTTTCAAGATGAATTCTTCGAAATTTGTAGAGGGGGAAAAGCATACAGGTATTTTCAGTAATCCTTACGGAATGATCTTGCAGCTATATTATTTGTTTGAATTTTCCTGTTGGTGGCCAGTGTTTTGATTTTGACAGGTGGATTTAACAATGTGAGATTGTGCAGAGATAAGCTACATGAGGGAAGCTACATCTTGACATTTTAAAGGCATAGCCTAGGAATTTGGTCACCTTCTTGAATATTTTGATGCGAAAACATGACAATGATATTTCAGGGAAAAGGATACATCTGCAGTTTTAAGTAATACCTGTAATGTACTTTATTGACAAAACTGGTTTACAAAAGGCTGAATGTTGCCAAACATGTTGTTGCATTATTTTCTATTTGCTGAGGTATTTGATATTGTTTATGTGCTATCAGGAAATGTTATTTTTAACTCCACTATGTGTGTAAAATGATCCTTAATTATCTCAGATTATTAGGGATCAAATTAGCTGACACAGTTTGTCAAATAATAATAAGGGGTGTTACACGGATGTTCTTATTATCCTTACTTGCAGCTGAGAGCTAAGCTGAATTGCGAAGGACACAGCTCAACGTGACCAAGTCGAAGGCTTTCTAGGCGCATATGGCGGCCACCTTTTGCTCGCCATCACGATGGAAGGGCCAGTTGGGGGTTAAACCCAACCCAACCTGTCAACATTCCCTGTGGGAGGAAACCGGAGTACCGGGAGAAAACCCACGACTTTCGGCAGAGCGTTTACTAACTCTTTTAACATAGCTATCATAAGTCGTCCCCAACGGGAATCGAACCCAAGATATCAGAGGTGAAAGTCGCGTGCTCTGACGATTGCGCCACCGAAGCCCCTACCCTGTTACTCAGAGTGGGATCAATTCCATCAGTAGTTCCCCAAGGAACAAAGTTAGGACCTTGGTTATTCATCTTACTAATAAACGATTTGGATATTACTCATGCAGACCTCTGGAAATACGTTGATGATTCGACAACGTCAGAGACAGTTTTGAAAAACTGTACTAGCCACGCTCAAGATATAAAAAAATGATATGATTACCTGGTCAAACGAAAATAGAGTACAACTAAGCCCAGATAAGTGTAAAGAACTTAGAATCTCGTTCAACACGGAGCCTGCCGCTATGCTCGACCCATGCAATAGTTGTTGATGGAGAAGAAATAGAAGTTGTTACGTGTTTTAAGTTTTTGGGACTTACGATCAATAACAAATTATCTTGGAGCGGTCATATAGACGAAGTGGTTAAGAAAGCTAAGAAGAGATTGTATTTCCTTACACAATTAAAACTCGCAAAGGTACCATGCAATGACTTGGCTACGTTTTATATATCATGTGTTAGATCAGTCACTGACGACTATGCAATTCCAATATTTTGTCAATCCCTACCACAATACTTGAAAAAGGAGTTAGTATGTTTAGAGAAAAGAGCTATGTCTATCATATTGCCAAATGCAGATTACTTTGATGCTCTCAAGAGTCTAGGTATCAAACCTATGGAAGAACACCATGAAGTTTTGTCTGATAAACTATTTCAGTCTGTTTTGTCTGACCCTAACCATAAACTTCATAACCTACTGTATTACCAGCAAGGCACGATTCAAGTTACAATTTAAGACAAGAAAATAAATTTAACATTCCTATAATTCATACTAATAGACCAAAAAACTCTTTTATCTTCGCTATGTGTAAAAAGTTTAATTATAGTTGATCTGTAAAATAGGTATATTATATTTACAACTTTAGATGCGTCACAGTTTATTTGTAATATTCATAAATTGTTTTGTAAATAATTGCATAATTCAGCGGTAAGACTGCAAGGTAATTTTATTAAAATCTATTCTATTCTATTCTATTCTATGTTCACAGCACCTTTGCCTAAAGTTATTGGATATAAATTAAAATGATCTGCAGTTGCTCCTTCAGAATTTTATAAGTTTTGGTACCCCCTGGGCAACAGAGACCCTCTCTAACAGGGCCACACCCTCTCTAACAGGGCCACACCCTCCAAAAAATAGTATCAGTTATTGCCTACACCGGTATGTTATTAACATTCACAATAAATACATACATATAGATCATAATTGTTGAAATAAAGGGTTATAATAGAAATACATTAATACAAGCCCATAATCTCTATGATAATCTAAACCATTAATCAAAACCCTGCACAAGGTAATCAACTTCAAATACACTGGGGGGAAAGCATGTGCTTTATACTGTATACAAAAAATGATCATGTGATAAATAATAAGTCAATCAGATGGATTTAGTCAAAACAAACTATAAACAAACAAACATAATTTTGTAATGTGATTTCCATATTTTGTTTATAGTTTGTTTTGACTAAATCCATCTGATTGGCTTATTATTTATTTAGCTTTGCCTATATATATATATATATATATATAGTTAAATCTGCAGACATGCATGTTTCACAGTTCAACAGCTCGTCAGTGCAGCTTGTTAATGCAGTCCAGATGCGAGTGACTTCCTATTTATACACCATACTCTTGCTCTCACCAAGCGCACGTGGTACAATACTCAGACACATGCGAATCCAGACATGTGTGAAGTGTCTTGGGGCCAGAGTGCTCATATACGACCACAAGGGAAGTGAGTTTTGCATATATATTATTATATATTTAAGAAATATAAAACACTTTCCATGTTTACATACAGTTATATCAACACGAGTGGAAATTGGGAAAACGAGAAATTGTTTCGAGTTTTCCCAATTTCCACGAGTGTGGATATAACTGTATGTAAACACGGAAAGTGTTTTATATATTTTTTATAATATAGCACTAAGAAATAGAGCGGCGGGAAATTTTCCGTGTTTACATCGAGTTATGTAAACACGGCTCTCAGCCAATCAGCGTTGAGAGTTTGCAAATGCTATATATTATAAATATATATAGACGAGTATTGGATTTAAAATCATATGCGTAGAGTGCTCGATACCGAAGCAGAGCGGGATAGTAAACAAAAATACAAACTCGAGTTACTTCATTTGAATTTTTTCAAGTCTGTTTCGTATAGCAAGTGGAGCCTGCCACACTCATCAGGTGAAAATCGTGTCTGATCTAAATATATATATATATATATATATATATTTTCGCTTACCTCAAAACTTGTCTGCAACAGGCTGTTTCATCTGTAAAAGCCTGTTCCTAGATGAAACAGCCTGTTGCAGACAAGTTTTGAGGTAAGCGAAAATCTATAATTTGCTCTAACTATATGTTGTCAAGCACTCTTTGCGTTTCGTAGACCTTAACCTACACATATATATATATATATATAGTCAAATCTGCAGACATGCATGTTTCGCCGTTCAACGGCTCGTCAGTGCAGCTTGTAACGCAGTCTAGATGCGAGTGACCTCGTACAATACTCAGACACATGCGCATCCAGACATGCGTGAAGTGTCTTGGGGCCAGAGTGCTCAAACGACCACAAGGGAAGTGAGCTTTTGCATTATAGATGCCTAGTGGAATTTGTTGACTATACAATCTATTTTAATTATGCTCTGGATATCCATTGAGCACTCTACCAAAAGTTTTTATAATCAACGGAATCTAATTTTACATATATATACATATACAATTTATGGCAGGGAATCCGCAACAGCGAAAGCCAATTACTGCGGCCCTGTTACATTACATAAACATCCCAAATACAATTATTATATAACATGATATTTACTTTGTATACACTATAAAAGCACATGCTTTTCCCCTGACCCACGCTACTAATCTCCAGACAAAGGGCCTTTGCTCAAAATGTTGAAGTTCGTTATATGTGTTCCAGTATGGAATGGAAATTAAAGGCTCTGCGCCGGACATGTCTGGCGCACAACGATGTTTGTTGGTGCACAAATCGGCACACAGAAGCTTATTTGTTATATTTTGTTATGTATAGTTGTATCTACAATTCCTAAAGTTAAAAGTGTTGTCTGGCGCAGATAAATTGTACATTCCATATGGGGTTATGTTGTATTTTTCAGGTAGATTGATCCAAAAGACCTGCAGTATTTCAAATAGACACTACCTTCACTGGCACCACAGGTTAGAGATACTAATTAGTGTAACTACAGTCTACAGTTCAGTATTAATTTATGCCTGAGTTCATTGTCAACTTCAAGAATATGATGTTAACAGTATTTAAGACACTCAAGATTAGCTATTTCTACATGGATTATAGTCACCCAAAATAGAAATGATGTAAATATTGGCGTATTTCCTGCGTAGATTTTACATGGAATCAGGGTGCAGTACCTGATGGAATGCATCACGATGCACCCTGGTGTGTAGGAAAATTTATATTTCGTAATTCGTATATCTCTGTCTTTACAATATCTTGCTTGTATTTCGAGGCATGGTTTTGCCTTAATTATCTATTCCACTAAAATATTCTGCTAAATTCATTGCTGTAAACATATAATTTATCAATTTCTTACCTTTTCATGAAATTCGAACATCACAATACAAATATAGCTACATGATTTCATATCCAGCAGTCTGGCTTGAAAACATACACGTATTTTACTGTAGTACGATAATTCCTTCACTTGTCTTTTAGCTTTCACCGTATGTCCATAGAAATATATCAATAATCACGTTTTCTGCACAATATTTTTAGAAATCTTGTATGACAAATATCAAAATATACACCCTTCACAGTTTCACTATCTCAAAAAAACAGTGATGTCACTCCTGCAACTCTCCGCAGCGCAGGCAAATATTTCGTTGCGGGAAAAAGAAAACCCGCGTATATATTACGTCATCTGTGGTAGTTTATAATTATGTCGTCTATACATTGTATTACTATACACGTTGTAGACAAAACGAATATAATGTTTTCCACTAGATCGAAGCAAATCAATTTTATTTTAGAGCCATGCAACCTATAAGGAACATACAATATGTACTTGTCTTAAACACCTATATCTATAAACCGATCCTGAACAAATCAACTTCATTCGCCACTTGCGGCGATGATGCACTTTTGTGATGCATATGGACCATATGCATTTTGTGAAAGAGTGAATTTCGCTCGGAACTTATAGTGGCAATGTTGCACTCGACTTTGTTTGTCATTTAATGGCGAGGATGCACTTTCGCTACCGACCAATCAGTAAATATGTCAAGTTTGTTCGGCAATTAGTGGGAATGATGTACCATTGGATGTACGTTTAGTACCGGACCAGACGTGTGCTGTAAGCAAATCAATTCGTTTTGCACTTAGTCTTAGTGGCGACGATGCACCTTTCCTACGGACTTGTCCTATAACAAAACAATGTCAAACATACTTCCAGGGAGGTTCGTCCAGGATTGACGGGAGGGAGACTGACAATTTTCCGACCTCATCGAACGAAGCGACTACAAGCGAGGTGAAATCGGGAAGCTGCCAGCCTCTCGTGGTGTGTCAATCTCGGACGAACCAACATTGATATCAAACGGTTCTAAAGATTTGGGCTGACAAAAAGGATAAAAAACTCAAGATTCAGTTTGAACGATGAAGTGTATCTGTATCAGTACACTCTGTATCGACTGTGCTCACTCAGTGCGGACTCAGTAAATAGTACATACAAATTATGTTAATACTGTTATCATCAATGTAATGTTCATAAGAATATATCCTTTCAATAATTACGTTACGAATACTTCCTTGGCCTCGGAGCCTCGCTTTCATCATGGGGAACGGGAAATGGGAACGGGGAATGGGAACGGGGAATGGGAACGAGGAATGGGAACGGGGAATTGGAACGGGGAAGGAATGGGGATTGGGAACGGGGAATGGGAACGAGGAATGGGAACGGGGAATGGGAACGGGGAATGGGAACGGGGAATGGGAACGAGGAATGGGAACGGGGAAGGAATGGGGATTGGGAACGGGGAATGGGAACGGGGAATGGGAACGGGGATTGGGAACGGGGAATGGGAACGGGGAATGGGAACGAGGAATGGGAACGGGGAAGGAATGGGGATTGGGAACGGGGAATGGGAACGGGGATTGGGAACGGGGATTGGGAACGGGGATTGGGAACGGGGATTGGGAACGGGGATTGGGAACGGGGAATGGGAACGGGAAATGGGAACGGGAAATGGGAACGGGGAAGGAACGGGAAATGGGGAATGGGAACGAGGAATGCGAACGGGGATTGCGGACGGAAGTGAAACGGAAGTGGGAATCGGATATCGATATAAGTAATACAGTGTTTATTAAACGAGTACAAAGTGATTGCGTGTTGGCTTAATAAGTTTAACAATCTTTAAAACCGGGAACGGGAAGTTTTATTGCCTATTCATAGAACGTGAGTTTAAAAGTTTAATAAGTTTGTGGAATGTGATTAGGCCCGTGTGTTTGCCATCTTCAGTTACAATTTTTAGTACTATCGAAGAAATTTAGAGACAAAAATTGGCGATAAATAGGGAATGGGCTATTAATCAGCGGCTTAAAATACGTATGAACACGATTCAGCGGCATGACGCGTTTTTTTAGTATTGTAAAAGTCTTTCTATATTATTATTGTCCTACGGTATGAGGAATATTAAGAGTCTTTGAGCACTATACCAGTGCTCAAAACTACATATTATGGCTGCTATTTAAACTAAAGTATAAATGTGGAATTTGTCTAGCATAATAGGGTCATTTTTGTGAGCGAAAATAAGCCCCACGTCTCTTCCTTTCCTATTCCTTTCCATGCAGAGTACGCGCAATTTGCGCGCTACTTATGTCACAAACACACTGGTAACGGACCATTAACATGCATGCAACGAACTTATTAAACTTTTGAACTATGAATAGGCAATAAATCTTCCCGTTCCCCGTTTTAAATATTACATTTATTAAGCCAACACGCAATCACTTTCTACTCCCCGTTCCCCGCCATTCTCCGTTCCCATTCCCATTCCGACCCGATCCCCGTTCCCCGTTTTAAAGATAGCCCTCACGCGCCTTTAATAATCTAGCTACCTTATGTTCGCTATGTTAACAAAATTTACTGCCAATATTATATCACGTTTATTTGCACTATTGCTCCTTGGTTTCCAGATAGCATTGAGAAAACTACATGAACCGCAGGGATTTTCTTAAGAAAAAAGCTATCAAGACAAATTCAACTGTAAACCACGATGCTTATAAAACTTTGCGCAATAAGGTTGATTAACAAATTATTAATGCCAAGCGGGAATACTATGCAAAGTATATTGAGGAAAACAAGAGTAATACAAAACAAATGTGGAAAAATATTAATAGTTTAATTAATAAAAGATTCCAGTCCTCAACCATTTCAGCAATTCAAGTTAATGAGCATGAAATCGTCGAAAGTCAATCAATTGCTGAAGAATTGAATGAATACTTTTCTAATATTGGATCAACTTTGTCTAGTCATATTCTCGAGACAAATATTAGCTTTCAGAGGTACATGAAATTTGAAATTATTATTCAATATGTACTTAATGCACTTAAAAATTTGAATGTATCTAAATCTATCTGGTAATCCCAGCAAAACTTTTAAAAGACTCGAAAGATATTATAGCGCCCTTCTTGACATTCATATTTAACTTCTCATTACGAAGTGGCGTTTTTCCTGACGACCTTAAGGTTGCAAGGATTTCTCCAATATATAAGTCTGATGACAAAAAGGAACGGGGTAATTATAGACCGATTTCTGTTTTCTCAAATGTTGCTAAATTATTCGAGAAACTTGTGTGTACGCAACTAAACATTATGTAATAGAAAGCAGTACTGTAAGGTAGATAAAGCAGCATCGTCTACTCGAAAAGTAAGTTGCGGAATTACTGAGGGATCAAATCTTGGTCCTTTATTGTTTATAGTATATGTCAATCACCTGCCCAATTGTTTGCATAATTCCTATGCGTCAATGTACGCAGATGATACGAACTTAACGATGTGTTCGAATAACATGAAAAGTTGGAAGAGGACTTGAATTGTGAATTGAATCATATACACCAATGGCTTCTTTCAAGTTTCAAACAAGTTAACCATAAACATTGAAAACACCGAATACATGACCATTGGAACCCGCCAAAGGCTGACGCAATTTGCGCAAGATATCGATGTCTCTATTGGTGGGAAAAAATTGAAGCAGGTCTACACTAAGAAGACCTTAGGAATATTAGTCGACGATAATTTACGTTGGCATGAACACATA
This sequence comes from Trachythela sp. YZ-2020, assembly GCA_016169945.1. NCBI lineage: Eukaryota > Metazoa > Cnidaria > Anthozoa > Malacalcyonacea > Clavulariidae > Trachythela > Trachythela sp. YZ-2020. Next base: position 47,294 of record JADLSH010000327.1, on the reverse strand, counting down.
GACAACATCAGTAAAAAGGTATCTAAAGGTATTGGCATGTTACACCGTGCGAAATCGTTTGTTTCCACCGATACCCTGAAATACCTTTATCAGGCGTTAGTACAGCCTCATTTAGATTATTGCTCGATGGTCTGGGGTAATTGTTGTGAAGGGTTGAAAGAAAAACTTCAGAAACTTCAAAACCGTGCAGCAAGAGTGATTACTGGCCACACTTGGATTATTGGCGATTACTGGAAAACTCTTGAAGAGATAAGGAAAGAGCATGCATGCACTGGCGTATGTTTCCAAAGCTGTTGTTTGTCAGTGTCCTGAAAATATTTCAAATGTCTAAAACGGCTAGATATAATTTGAGAAGTAAAAATAATATGCTGATGTTGTCTAAACCTAGATCTAATTCAATGATGATATCTTTGGGATATTTTGCTGCTAAAATTTGGAATAATGAAAAAGGAAACAAAAAAGTACTATATAAATGTCATTAGTAAAGAACTTTAATAATATATTTTTAGTTTCATAGTTTATTCGTATATTTATTCATTTCATTATTATTATAATCTGTATATGGTTATATGTAGTTAGTTAGTTATATATTTTTCAAGGTACACACAGCCTAATGCGGAAAAGCAACTTTAGTTGATTAGTTATCGTGTTAAAAGATGTTTTAATAATAATAATAATAAAGTTACCTAACCTAAAATATCCGCCGTAGTCATAGAAACAAAATTTACGATATTTTGTGAAAAATTACAAACATTTTGTATATTTTACGTTTCCAACCAAACAGAACTGAAAGAAAATGTATTTTATGTAATTTTTAGATTTCATTGGATTGTTCGGGGTTAATACACTTAGACGGACATGAGTCCAAAACTTTTGGAACAAGGACGTAGAGGTACTTATTGATGCGGTTGATGTATAAGAAAAGAGCATAGGAAAGGTCAGTCTTCTTGTCTTGCTTTGAATGTAACTATTAGATCAATATATTATCTGATGTTTCGAGCTATCGATATCGTCCTACGCCCCTATAAGAAACTGCAATCTGATCTACCTGGCCAGTATAGCAGCGGCAACTACCACTTGCGCTTTTAGTAACAATTACAGGCAGAAACATTCTAAAAAACACTCTAAAAGACAGCAATGAATTTATACAAAAACATTTTAATCAATAAGCATATTCCACTACATATTCGAATTCTCTTGTTTATGCTCGATGTACTCTAAAGCCTGCTGCACACATTGACAAGAGCTCTTAATTAACTGAAGTAACGGACTTCGCGATGCTGTTTGATCAGCCATGTGCGCAAGGTTTTTTGAGGAGAATATCACCTCGTGAAGTCGTGAGTCAAAGATCTATCATGTTTGATATGAGAGTAACTTGGTAACCTACGACCTCAGTTTTTTAATTTGTGTTAAAAGTTACAAACATATTTCAAACAGACGATGAAAACAAAAACTGCGGAAGTAATAGGATATGTTGTAACGCCACGTTCTATGGTATATCAACACGCAAGTCATTCCAGAAATTGCAGCCATCGTCATGTTTTCCAAAGACGTCCTAAACCTTTTGTGAGAAAATATCACGCGCGCTGAAGTCGACTTCAGAACATGTGGACACACAGGATTCATTCCATTTCGAATGTTATTCAGCATATCATTAATAATGTGCCAGCTTCTGAGCGTAAGTACGAACTTTTTTTGTCATCCTCTTGCATGTTCCTATTCTGCCGAAAGTGTCATATATGGAATACCAAGTTGAATCTCAACTTCCATTTCCAGTGAGGAAACGTTTACCTGGAAAGAAGTGATAAAAATGCAAATTCTCATGTATTCATATAGTAAGACCCAATACTCTACTCATGTCTGCATAAATATTTCTAAATTCGTGGCTTTCCCAGTTGAATCGATTGTTCAATTGCCATATAATGATAGCTCGATCGGTTCGCTGAATATGCGGGTTCATATTCGTGTAGAGTCAAATTCATGTTGACAATACAGATTTTTGTTTTTACTATGAATGAAGGTATCATATTCGTTTATATTAGCTCTATGATCGATATGTCTAACCAAACTTATGATAATTTACATACCAAAGATGATTGAAGTGATGTATTATGCGTACAAGAATTAAACATTTCATCAGACATGTTTTCGATCTCTACTCTCGGTTTAAGAAAATGAATGGAATTAAAGCCCGGTTGAATTGCATTCACGACCCATGCAATTCTACCGTGATTGGCATTCAGTTAGTAACATTTTACTACCAGGATAAAAAATTGTTCGAGAAACATGGCACTTTACAGCCGTTTAAAAAAAATTTTAGTCTGGCTAAAAAGGATGTCTTCAAGGTGGTCTTTTGGGCCCTTATTGTGGAACTTAGATCAGAACGGTTTGACTTACACTATGAACTCAAACATTTGTATGTATGCGGACAACCATCAATTCTTTGAGACACATAACGATGTGGGAGTTATTGAAAATAAGTTACAAGAAAGTGCTGGCATTGCAACAGCATGCCATGATGATAACTACCTCCAAGGAAATCTTTCTAAGTATGATAGTATGCTTATTGGGAAGAAGACACAAGAATCTGGTATATATGAACATTAACCTCGATGGAACTCAACATCAAACTTTTAGGGGTAAACATAGATTGCAAACAGACCTTTAGTGAACATATAAGCGGAATTTGTAAAAGATCTAGTCAGAGGGTAGGGGTTATAATGAGATTATGAAATCTGATCCCTGCGTTTGCCAAATTGCAATTGTATAAGGAGCGATTCTACCGCATCTGACCTATTGCTGCACAGTGTGGCATTTTTGTAAAGGAAGTAATGCCCGTAAATTAGAGCGCGTTCAAGAAAGAGGATTACGTGCAGTGTATTGTGATTGGAGCTCGTCATATAAGCAGCTGTTGGAATGTGCCAGTTTACCAACTTTAATGAATAGAAGACTGCAATATATCGCTATCAATATGTACAAAGTTAAACATAATCTTTGTCAATATTATATAAGTAACCTATATATTGGAAGTGACACGAAATACAATTTGAGGTTAAAGGATTTACAGATTCCAAGATGGAATACAGCGACCAATGGTAAATATTCCTTAAGGTACTCAGGACCTATATTGTGAGCAAAACTACCGTCTGATGTAAGAGACTGAAAGACATTAGGGCAATTTAGGAGCATAATTGGAGTGCAAAAACTGTAAGATTTGTGACTTTTAAATTATTTTATAATGACGATTTATATGAGGTATTTAAGTATATTTATGTAGATTATATAAGTGTCCTTACTTAGTGAGTAACTGCTATATTCTTGACACGTTAATAAAGTTATTACTATTATTATTTAAAATAATGTAGTCTGTGTATGTTATAAAAAGCCAATCATATTATCAAACGACTGATAACTTCAAATTCAAATATTTGCGCAAAGGACAACACTGTTTTTAAATGAGATGAGCTCGAAAATTTCTTAATATGAGTTGTGAAAAGTTTCGATAATCGCTTGCCAATTTCTGTCATATCAAGGCGCATTACAGCGGCCTGGTCATATTATATATATTAAGGTCGAACACTTTGTTCAGAGTCAGAGATGGCAACAAACATAATTGTTTTATGGGTCACCAGAAAACATATATTAGAGACAAGAAATTTGTAGTCAAAACTTCATATTGAAGTGAAATTCCTTTGTGAGCTGGAAGCAAAGTTATCAGAATTATAAAATTTTTCATGTGTGCGAAGTATTTTGCTATCTGTTTAAGTCGTATGTTCGTAAGCCATGACCATTGAACGAAACACAACTGAAACGCTACCTCCACAGAGGCTCGCCTAAGATCGTATGAAATCAAATTTGACCTCCAGATACGCGTATCTGGAGGTCAAAACACGCGTGTTTATGTCACGAGACTTCCCACGAGACTACTTCAGGCAGCGCGCAATGAGCATGCCGTTTTTGGCGTGGCGGCATGCATAAAAAATCTGTTCGGGCAAGTGGAACAAAAATTATCGTTTATTCTGTGGGTTTTAAGCTGTATTTTTGTGTTAAAAGTCTAATTCAATCATATTTTTAACACAACGTTACCGAGCAAAATTGCACGAAAAAAGTAGCCGATTTGATACTAAAACGAACACTGTATCGAAACAAAATTGACGACAAGTCAAGTGCATATTTAAACGATTGGAACTTTAGAAGGTTCACTCACAACAAGTAAGTATTAAATTATTTATCTTAACATAACATAACATTACCATTTTATTGATTAAGTCTGCGTTGATCACTTTGTTTGCCGTCGTTTACGATCTGTTTGGTATATTTCTTGCCAAGTTAAACAGTCGCAACGTGAAATATTTGTCCGCGGTACATTTTATTAGTTTTGTTCTATGATCGTCTTCGCTAGCAATTCATTATCACCATCTTCATGATCTGTGAACATATCATAATATTTTGTATCCAGCGTAAATTGTGGCATGCATACGTTGATTATCACTTTTTTCTTAAGGTTTCTCTCGTTGCTAATTTGTTGGCCATCTTTACCTGTGACCATTGTTTTGAAAACGTGCTCACAGTACTCAATTGTTCGAAATATCGATGTTGATGAGATTTGTAATCCACCCTGGTTAACGAATCTCGTGAACGGGGCTTCGGTGTCTCGTGAAAGGTGCTTCGGTGGCGAAGTGGTTAGCGCACTTGCCTTTCACCTCTAAGGCCGCGGATTCAAGTCTCAGTGAGGACTTTCTCAATGCGACTCGAACCCAGTCCTCAAGTGAAAAGAGTAAAGTCAACGCTCTGCCGAAAGTCGTGGGTTTTCTCCGGGTACTCCGGTTTCCTCCCACAGGGAAAGTTGACAGGGTGGGTTAGGCAATCATAATGTAAATAGTGTCCCCAATTAGCTGTTAAAGCTAAACACATTGACACTTAAAATAAAGTCATTCATTCATTCATTCTTCATGATATAAGAAAGTGTAGTCATGCCCATTTACAGGTGTTTGTTTTGGGAGCGGGAGAAGGCTACTTTTGCATGCAGCATAACGTAGGTTGTCAATCAGCTTTGAAACTATTTACCCACCAATATAAAATAGGACATTGGAAATGAATACACTGTGGTCTAAATGTCCGTACATTTCATTTATCTCATCAAAATTGTTTTCAGAGACACAGGCTTGCTTTCCATTGCTGGCTGATGCTTTGTGTTTTCTTGTATGGAACAGCGGAATAACACTGAATAATACATAATTTATGAATAATACATAAAAAAGGGTTCGATATGGTCCTGTGAAAATTTGTAGGGTAATAAGTACTTGAATGGGCTGGTAGATGCACAAAGCATTTGAGTAGCCTGCATGGATATAATGTTATATATCAATGTTTTACGTGGAGAGGTAAAAAGTAATTGAGCTATACGTGTGTTCGTTTTCAAATATAGCAGGTATTTCATTGCGGTTGAAAATATTTCTTGCCATGTGTCCTTGCTTTGAAGACGTAGAGGTATCTTGAATTCTTTACCAAGTGGATTTCTGGAATTGAGCATGTCAAAAAGTTGATCAATTTTGCGGATACATTTAACTGTGCCATGATTGTCACAAAAACTGGGAAGTTTAGCTGAGATGTCAAGAAATTCAACTGCATTTGCCACATAGGAACGTAGAGTTTCTGCTGCCAGTCTTACATTCATTTTATGTTTTTGATATTTAAGGTGATTCAGCAAGAGTTTGTTGGCCAGACTAAGTCCTTCCTGTTGTCGGAGTTTCTGTAGACCCAAGTTGGTCAAGAGCATTACCAGCCAGTTTAAACATATGGCAAGGATCAGGGTTACAAAAACGTCTTCGCCAGTTGTTGGATGCTTAATGATGTTCTCATTTCATCATAAGTGCCCGTTAAATTGCAACCGAGTATTTCAAATATTCTGAGGTTGACTGCTGTACCATCCGTTGTCACTGACCAGACTTTCAGACCCGCCTTTGCAGCCATTTCCAAGGATTTGGATACGAACGTCGCTTGGTCTTTGGCGCTGATTTTGTCGACTAAAAAGTATCTAATGGGACATTTCCAGTGGCTTCTTGTTCCAACTAAAAGAATACTAATGCCTCGGATGCCAATTTATCAGACTGAATATCTGGAATTGCATCTCCAAGATCAATAAATCCCGAATACTGGTCCTTTTCAGCATTCCATAATGTTTGCTTGCGAATGGACATTGCGTCAATTACCAAACAGCAGTCCTTATTTACAGGTGAACCAGCAATTTGGTTGGATAATGATGTAAATGCCTCTTCAATAAAGCCTGGGTCGCATTTAAGAGAAGTAGACCATTTTCTTATCAAGGATGGGTTTGGTAATGGGATGATGGACCTGACATATTTATATGCTTTAGATGAGTAGAAGTACAGAGTTAGGGGAAATTCCTTAATTCATCTGTGTAGTGCCTTCCAAATGGTGAAGTTTTGAGATTATCTTTGAAATTGTATAAAAATTCTAGGTGTGTATTTTTGAAGTTGTCATACAGACTTTCTGCCTCCTTCGAATTGATAACCAGTTTCACTTTCAAGATTTGGATCACCTCACCCATTGTTCTAGTTTTTGTTTTGTCCGACGTAGTTGTTGTTCTAGGTTCCGTATTTTATGTTCAAGTTTTTTTATAATTCATCTCTTCTTTCTTGTATAGGTACAATTTTGGCAACTTTTTCTGGTGGTGCCAGGTTTTCGTAATCGGTTGGAGGGACTGAGCCTGCTTTGTAACTCATCCTGTAGTGGTGTGATGTAGCACTTGATTCAACGAACGCTGATGGTATTGCATATTTTTTTAGTCGGCATGTTCCATTTGATGAAGAATGAATAATGTAATCCATGATGTGGAAGTGGTCACTGCAAATATTGCTAGAACTTGCTGCTGTCCATGATGCCTCAAATAGGTTAGCTTCTTGAACGAAATGTTCCCAGTTTTCTAGGGCAGGCTTATTTTTCATAGGAAATCTATAATAGTTACACATGCATACTATTTGAGCTGCTATTTTGGTCTTGTTGGAACTGCTGTATAAGCCTTGCTTTCCAACATGTAGAAGTAGTCACAGCTTTTTAAATGCTACTATAAACTCTTTGCCCATTCTTATATTTGGCGGTCAAACAAATTGCAAAAAACATATTGTATTGTGTACAAACAGAAATGAAACTAACTCCACCCCTATCCCCCAAATCCTGCTATAGCTTAAACATAAAGAACTAATCTATGTTTATGAATTTGTTTTTACTGCATTAATATAATGAAATGGTTGTCATTACCTGTGAAAAGCAACGATATCTTCCTCTCCATGATGAGAAATACACCTGTTTTTGCACCCATGAATGACACATATGACTGGCATGGTTTCTTTATATACAATATCACATATTTATTTTTTCGGCCTTTTAAATAGCTATTTTGTTGTTGAAAATATTTGTTTACGAAACTATAACTACTGTAAATGTGCGCTCTGAAGTTCAAAAAAGGACTGGGGAGAGAAAAAAATTTCTTTATCGTTGAACGTCGCTTGCGCCGTAATTACAATCAGTTGTTTCAAATGTAAATATCTCCAGACGTGTTTATTCTCTGGCAGCAGGACACGCGTCATTCGATAGCTTATGACTTCCTCTTTAAAATGATATTTAGTTTGTCCCGGTTCATATTACGTATCAAAATTAATTTGCATACATGTTCATAAATTATCTAAAAATTTTACAATTATTGTTGAAATAAATCGGAATTGCCAGAGCAAGATTTATTATTTTCGAGCAAATGTTAATACACAAATTGTAGTTCATGTACAAAGGAATATTAGTGGAAAGTTTCATTGCATTTGAAGAAGTAGAAGTATTTTTTTTTATTTTTTGAAAGTCGCATACAAAATGCCGAGATCGTTGAAATTTGATTCCCGCACGCGCAAATTAATTACGAAATGCCATATAAGGTCAGTGTTGATTGCTATAAACCAATGAAAATCCGCCATCTAGGCAATGACATCACCATAGATTAGAGAATGAATAGATAGCTCACTCCTTTGATGTTTTTGGCGCTTCCGACAGGTGCGACTTCCGGGTGGCCGCCATTACTCTGGCCAGTAAAGTGCAGCCAGAACTATTGGAAAATGTATTGTGAAATTGACATTGCGCGCATAAAAACTTAGTTTTTAGCGGTTTGGACCTCTGAATTCAACGTTTACGGTCGGAAACCAAATTTAGGAAGGTAAGAGAATATTTTCATCCTTTTTATTAGCCCGGAAAGTGGCTTTTTAAGTCAAACTTTGTGCTCTTAACTATGGCCAGTTCGGCCAGCCATATGAAAGCTATAGTCCATATACAATTTGACAATTCTCAGCACAGCTTTTGTTGCAGTCTTGTACAGAAAAAAATTACAAAATATTTCTCGCTAACCTTAGTATAAAGAGTATAAATAACATTGCAACCGAGCTCCGTATCATGAACTCATTCTTACAATAGATATACAGTATTTATCTGATGTGTTTTTCCATCAGACCATAACCATTTCTCTGCCTGTGTGTTAGAAATGAAATAAAGTCTTTGAAAATCAACTTCGAAGTTAAACATTTCTTTTGAAGTTCACTGTTTTCTTTCATTAGATATTTATCAACTGCAGTTAGTCCAACTTATTCAGATATAAGATATTGGTTGTTGCTTCACTGAGTGGACCAGACCCAGAAGAGTGAAAAATCACTCAGCCTTGGCAGGGCTTGTACCTGCGACCTCTGGTTTACTAGTCCAATGCTCAAACCATGCACTGAGCTACAAGGCCAATATCAGTTCCCTATAGTAGATGGCATCACACTACAATAATATGTGTGATGTACAGTAGTTTATAGATGGCTAACTTTAATGTATTTTTTGCTCTTTCTTCCTTTCTTAGTTGAAGATGCCAGTTTTCTGTTCTCGAACTTGATGGTGTAATATATACGCATCCTGAGAAAGAGCTTTAACATGTAATCCATAGGAAACTCTGGGCAAGAATGGAATGTGATGGACACACTTTTGAGGCTCTTTAGCAAATTAGCACCAACTAATGTGGACTTGGTATACACTGAGAATTGCTACACAAAAACATCTTCCAGATGCAGAACAAAATCAAGGAAGAGCTGGGATGGTAGGATTAATCCTTGAGACTGTGTGCAGCTTTTATTGTAGTTCTTAAAATAACAGTTCAACATGTTTGCAGAATCTGCAGTTTGGGACATGGTGGCTTCTTTGCACAAGGGGCATTCATGGAGAGGAAAACACTTCTTGAGAAGGTATCCTGCACATACGCCACAGCATTTTGTTGGACGATGCTGGAACTGACTTCTTTCTCCTTGTAGTCTGTTTCTCCTGGCACCAATGTTTGTGGTTGAGGACCTGGTCTCACCAATGCAGCATTGTTGGACTGATAAATGATTTGAAAGTTTGAGAGGAGCCAAGTGAATCCAAATCTTCTGCACAGTTGCCAGTGTTTGAGGTGAAAAGTGAACTGAAAAGAAGTTTCCTAAAGGCCCTAGTGAACTGTATTGGTGTGGGGTTGTCACTATTCCCTCCCTGTTGCCTTATTGTACCAAAATATTATCAATTGGATCAAAATAGTATCAAAATTGTATCAATTGGATCTGTATTCAACCTACATGTGAATAAGAACTTGAAGTTGTGATGCTGCTTAAGATGATTCCAGATTAAAATGATTGCATTAATTGTGATAAGCCTCAATTAGTCAAAGTTAACCTCAATGAAAACAACAATTTTCTTGTATTTTAATTGAAAGTCATGGTTTTCTCAGATATATTTTATTTAATTTAATTTATAAAATTAATAGGTATTAGGTAAGTTCAGTAATTATAAATTCTGTTTTGATACACAAGTTATTAAGAAGAGGAGAATTTGAGTTATTAACCCATTGAGTGGCAGCACTCTCCCCTTGATGAGTAAAATCATCTGGCATTAGACAGAGTAAAATAATAAAGTAGGGGACATGAGGGTGCATTGCCACTTAAAGGGTTAATAAGAAGAGAATTGTACTTTGCACTGTTTTTGACAATTTTGCTTGTTTTGCAAAACAAAGATACACAAACACAGATTTTTTTGAAAAATATAGAAAATTTAAAATGTTTATTGTCATATTAAACATTGTCACATTCAGTTTTCACTACAAATAATTTCCATTCACTCCTTTCACAATGCTCATAATCCTCAACCACCATTGTTTGAGCTAATAGCATCCATGAAGATTCATTTTATAAAGAAATTACTTCATCCAAACTTGTCTACAATGACATGTAGTAATTCTAAAAGCTGGGACTAGAACTCTGATTCTCAAGGATTAATCATATCACAGCCATTCCTTTTTGTCAAATGTTTTTATGAATACCAAGTCCACATTAGTTGATGCTAATTTGCTAAAGAGCCTCAAAAGTGTGTCCATCACATTCCATCTTGCTAGAGTTTCCATGGATTACATGTTAAAGCTTTTTCAGTCTCAGGATGCATATATATTACTCCATCAAGTTCGAGAACAGAAAACTGGCATCTTCAACTAAAAAATGAAGAAAGAGCAAAAAATACATTAAAGTTAGCCATCTATAAACTACATCACATATTGTAGTTTGATGCCATCTACTATAGTAAACTGATATTGGCCTAGTAGCTCAGTGGTTTGAGCATTGGACTAGTAAATCAAAAGGTTGCAGGTTCAAGCCCTGCCAAGGCTGAGTGATTTTTCACTCTCCTTGGTATGGTCCACTCCTGACTACGATACCACAACAACATACATTTACTTACTTAATGATATAGACCACTTTCATAAATGCTTGCCCATTTGAAAGTCTCTTATGTGCATATAAATTAGACCAACTAACCTCATTTCAGAGTAAAAAATATTTTGAAATGTAAACATCATGCCAAGGCTAGAAGGGCCAATTTATATGCATATAAAAGAATTCTTAATCGGCAGCCATTTATGAAAGTGGTCTATGGAAGAAACTAGAACTGGATCTCGAAATATCACCATAGTGAACCAAATCAACCAATCGGCCTTGTAGCTCAGTGGTTAGAACATTGGACTAGTAAACCAGAGGTCGCAGGTACAAGCCCTGCAAAGGCCGAGTGATTTTTCACTCTTCTTGGTCTGGTCCACTCAGTGAAGCAACAAGCAATATCTTATATATCTGAATAAGTTGGACTAACTGCAGTTGATAAATATCTAATGAAAGAAAACAGTGAACTTCAAAAGAAATGTTTAACTTGGAAGTTGATTTTCAAAGATTTTATTTCATTTCTAACACACAGGCAGAGAAATGGTTATGGTCTGATGGAAAAACATACATCAGATAAATACTGTATATCTATTGTAAGAATGAGTTCATGATACGGAGCTGATACGGTTGCAATGTTATTTATACTCTTTATACTAAGGTTAGCGAGAAATATTTTGTATTTTTTTCTGTACAAGACTGCAACAAAAGCTGTGCTGAGAATTGTCAAATTGTATATGGACTCTAGCTTTCATATTTTATAAACTTCATTTCAAATAATATTCATGTTACTTTTGAATGAAAACATACATGCGATGAAAAACTGCACAAGTCAAAAAAATCTATTTTGATATCATCGATAACACACAGCTCCAATAATCCGATGTACTTGCTAATGTTCTGGCTGTGCTCTTCTGGCTGTGCTCTTCTGGCTGGCCGAACTGGCCATAGTTAATAGCACAAAGTTTGACTTAAAAAGCCACTTTCAGGGCTAATAAAAAGGATGAAAATACTCTCTTACCTTCCTAAATTTGATTTCCGACCGTAAACGTTGAATTCAGAGGTCCAAACCGCTAAAAACTAAGTTTTTATGCGCGCGATGTCAATTTCACAATACATTTTCCAATAGTTCTGGCTGCAGTTTACTGGCCAGAGTAATGGCGGCCACCCGGAAGTCGCACCTGTCGGAAGCGCCAAAAACATCAAAGGAGTGAGCTATCTATTCATTCTCTAATCTCTAATCTATGACATCACGAGGAATCGATTGACGGTACTTTCAATACGCTAGGGTGCAAAGTCGCGGAGATTTTAGGTAACAAGAATTGTGAAAAAGGGCTAGATTATGACCTATGATTATAAACATGGTATCAAACTAAAGGGATTGGAAATCCGCGTCGAATGGTGGTATTTACGAGTATGTAGTGTGTAAACCAAAGGTAGGAAAGCGAAATGAATATTTAATTAGTTTGTATTATTGTTAATTTGTAAACAATACAAAGTTCAGAGGTGTTTGAAAGGGGATAAAGCGGCCGCATACCGTTGTAAACAAACACAATTTACTTGGCTAAAGAGATCGTAAAACGCTGAATCGAAGATATGAACCTGCAAAATTCTTATAGCGATATCGCTATAAAAACATTAGCCGTCAACGATAAATGTACTCTAAAAACCTAATATGTTTATATGCATGTTCTCTTAAAACCTAATATGTTTATATGTACTCTTAAAACGAATACAATATATAGGCCATAGTAAACTCCAATCCTGGTTCTATTTTTTCTCAAAAAGGAAACATTTAATGAACAGTTCTATGTTGAAGAATATTTTTGCCGCCAATATTTAATAATAAATCTACTTTACGTCTTTTTAAATCGATTTTTGTGTGGATTTTGACCCGCGTTTTGGAAATTTTGGTTTAACCGCGTTTTTCTGTTGCGTGGAAAGACTCGGGATGACCTTCAAGAATTTGGCTTCACATTTCCGCTTGGAGGAAGCGTTCCAGTTGTATTTAGTTCAATGGCCATGACATAGCTGGTTGGCAACCTTGTGGTTTCATTAATATTCAATCTTTCCAATACTAGTTACTAGAAACTGCTAGCTGGACGATGCGTGCGGCGCGCGAACATTTAGGAGGAGTGGGGAAAGTTTTATTGCAGATCGATATTTGGTGCATTCAAAACGTATTTTTGGGAAGAATCAAAGGAACGTAGATAAACATACATATTGCCTGTTTGAACACAGTAAACTGTACTGAAGCACATTTTAATGTGGAAAAACATGCGTGTCAAATGCCGACTGTATTATAAAAATTCTGAATAAAAAAATTGCCTTAAGTGATTTTAATTATTCATGATTGTGAAAATAAACGACTTTCAATCATTCACGCATATATTTTTAAACAATCTTGTGACTTCGCGTGTTCAGGTATCATTCGCATGCACAGAACACAACATGAAATATTTGACAATAAGATTGGCTATCGTACTAATATTTACTTCAAAACAGAAAGCAGAAATTCAGACTTCGTTGCATTTTATTAAAGTGAAAAAAGGTAAGTTTATTTGACTCGTTAACTAAAAAAAGTAGGATATGTTGCAATGGACTACGTTGCAAACGAAATTAAAAATTGTTGAATGTATAACAACAGAACAAAACATGTCAAAAATAGTTTATTGGAAGTCATGAGAACGAGACGAACATTCAAATCATTTACAAAAATTACGTGTTGTTCACTAAACTGTCCTGAAGCAATGATAGATCGGCTGGCTGTGGATGGCCACGCATATATAAATAGATATGATCAAACCGGGTCTAAACCTGCATGGTTACAGTATTAAACAACTATGTTGACATTCTATTACAGTAAATATTAAACTATCAAATAACATTATAGAGCGGCAAAATTCAAATACATATTTAAACTTCAACGAGAATGATTCTATTCGTAACGAACCTAACTAAAGTATATGTCTCACGATTTAATATTTTAGTGTGTGATAATTATTATGTAAGTAAGTAAGTAAGTAAGTAAGTAAGTAAGCAAGGGTGCTTATTATCCTTACTTGCAGCTGAGAGCTAAGCTGAATTGCGAAGGACACAGCTCAACGTGACCAAGTCGAAGGCTTTCTAGGGCGCATATGGCAGCCACCTTTTTCTCGCCATCACGGAGCACAGCTACGATGGAAGGGCCAGTTAGGGGTTAAACCCAACCACCCTGTCAACATTCCCTGTGGGAGGAAACCGGAGTACCCGGAGAAAACCCACGACTTTCGGGTTACTAGCGCAAGCAGGTTTAACTCAAAAGTCATTCAAGAGATAGATTTTTGCTGGTGTGCTTTAATCTTTCTTTTATTTTCTATATAATATAGCTTTATTTTGCATTACTCTTCTTCTTTAGATATTAAATATGGTTTAAAATGTCTTATGTTTCTTGTCTTAGTTCGCGTGACATACAACAGACATGTCAGTTCAAATTATATTCGGGCAGGTCGTGGAGTTTCGAGAGCGGGTGCAATACCAAAAATGTGGGATCTAATGTCAGATTATGAAAAAATCCATATATCTATTTTTTTTTTAAACAACATCACACAACTTTATAATTTGTATGGCAGTTGATTGATATCATTATAATTTAAGCGGGCATTGTGGCGTTTTTGCGACCTAAAATGAATAAAACGGCCTAAAATAAAAATTTTCGGCGTAAAATAAAAAATTTTTAGCAAGCTGACTTTTAATTAGTGACGGATATTTCGGAAAATCATTGTTTACTTCTCTCTCTGTTCTTATGTCGGCCAGTCGTTTCGCCAGCTGCGCGCAAATGTCTTTTTAGCATTTTAAACGACAAAAAGCATGGCTATAAAACTAAAGAAAGAAAAAGTTATTGATCTTCGAAGCTTACTGAGCAAGGATTTATCCCCAAAACACGACTAAAAAGTGTCTGTATAGCAGCGGAACCTTTGAAATATAGTTAATATATATACACAATGGCAAAGCCGAAGTGAATGTAAGTTTATTTTCATATATCGTGGAATGAAACTAGCATTGTTGAAGCAATTGTAGCAAAATATATCAGTATTTTCAGTTCTTGTTTCAGCTTATAATATTTAAATATTTTTAAAACTTAGTTAATACATTTATGCTGGCTTGATGGCGGCACCGTTCAGGCGTTCATTTTATATAGAGTTTACCGTATATTGTTCATTTTATTATCCTGTAAGTGCCGCTAAAATTATAATAATAGTAATACAGCTAGCTAATGTTCGTGGGCATAAATATATATTATTTCCCCTTCTCAGAACTTATTTTAACCCTCGCTACGTTCATACTAAAATGAGTCTGGCACGGGCCAAAAATATAATATAGAGGCCGTTCAAGCCCCTTTTTGAGGGGCACAAGGGGGCGCATGAGGGGCGCATCATTAAATATTCAAACACCATTACCGTATGACCTGCCGCGTCAGCTGCCGCATGAGCTGCCGCATGAGCTGCCGCATGAGCTGCCGCATGAGCTGCCGCATGAGCTGCCGCATCATTAGCATAAAATGAGCTGCCCGCATGAGCTGCCGCACATTAGCATAAAATGAGCCGCCGCAAAGTTAGTTGCGACGAGATGAGACACCGCAGGATGGTGCATGAGTTGGCGCATGCGTTGGCGCATGAGTTTGCGCACATCATTTGGATATGAGTTGGCGCATGAATATTAGCATATAGTAAGTAAGTAAGAAAGTAAGTAAAAACTTTATTTGGCTACGCTAACTCCTACAGCAAAAGCTGGTTTCCAAGAAGGGCGTAGATTAAACTTCAAAATTTACAATGAGTTATAATACAAATTTCAAATACTACACTGACAATTACAATTACAATTACAATTACAATTACAATTACAATTACAATTACTATCATTACATCTACAACAAATTATTAAGTTAACGAATTTATCTAACTTTATCTAACTGACCAGGTGTCGCACACTTGAGTTAAATTTATTAAGAGATTGTTTATTTCTTACTTCGTCTGGGAGGCTGTTCCACAATTTTGCTCCTCTGTAACTAAGACCTTTCTTAAGATATTCAGTCTTAGGTTTGGGCTGATAGAGCTTTTGGTAGAACCTCGTAAATTATAATGCTGAGAGGAAGGCGTCTTTTGAAAAATATCGATTATTTGTTTGGGCGCTAGATCATGAGTTATTTTATACATAAGACTTGTTACAAATTGAGTTCTGCGTTCTTTCAAAGTTTTCCAATTTAGTTCATTTAAAGCAAGTTCAGATTGGCCGTGTTCATTTTTACGACCGGTAATCACTCTAGCAGCCCTGTTTTGTCTGGAGACGATCAGAAAGTGTGATACCAATAGTATCCCAAACTTCGCAACAATAGTCAAGGTGTGGCAAAATGAGTGCATTGTAAGCATCAATTAATGTATTATGATGCACACAAGATTTGAGCTTTCTGGTCGCTCCGATTCCGGACGAAACCTTTTTAGCAATTTTATCATGAGGGTGAGCACATCATTAGCGACCTAATCCTTTGAGACCTCATTAAGGAGGTCTTTCATTGGTTTATAGCAATCAACACTGACCTTATATGGCATTTCGTAATTTATTGCGCGTGTGGGAATCAAATTTCAACGATCTCGGCATTTTGTATGCGACTTTCAAAAAATAAAAAAAAATACTTCTATTTCTTCAAATGCAATGAAACTTTCCACTAATATTCCTTTTTACATGAACTACAATTTGTGTATTAACATTTGCTCGAAAATAATAAATCTTGCTCTGGCAATTCCGATTTATTTCAACAATAATTGTAAAATGTTTAGATAATTTATGAACATGTACACCTATGCAAATTAATTTTGATACGTAATATGAACCGGGAGAAACTAAACATCATTTTAAAGAAGAAGTCATATTGCCTGTTGGAACACAGTAAACTGTACTGAAGCACATTTTAATGTGGAAAAACATGCGTGTCAAATGCCGACTGTATTATAAAAATTCTGAATAAAAAAATTGTCATATTGCCTGTTTGAACACAGTAAACTGTACTGAAGCACATTTTAATGTGGAAAAACATGCGTGTCAAATGCCGACTGTATTATAAAAATTCTGAATAAAAAAATTGCCTTAAGTGATTTTAATTATTCATGATTGTGAAAATAAACGACTTTCAATCATTCACGCATATATTTTTAAACAATCTTGTGACTTCGCGTGTTCAGGTATCATTCGCATGCACAGAACACAACATGAAATATTTGACAATAACATTGGCTATCGTACTAATATTTACTTCAAAACAGAAAGCAGAAATTCAGACTTCGTTGAATTTTATTGAAGTGAAAAAAGGTAAGTTTATTTGACTCGTTAACTAAAAAAAGTAGGATATGTTGCAATGGACTACGTTGCAAACGCAATTAAAAATTGTTGAATGTATAACAACAGAACAAAACATGTCAAAAATAGTTTATTGGAAGTCATGAGAACGAAACGAACATTCAAATCATTTACAAAAATTACGTGTTGTTCAAAACTGTCCTGAAGCAATGATAGTTAGTTGCGACGAGATGAGATACCGCAGGGTGGTGCATGAGTTGGCGCATGCGTTGGCGCATGAGTTTGCGCACATCATTTGGATATGAGTTGGCGCATGAATATTAGACTGTGATGTCCAAAATAATATTAAGGTGGCTCTGGACCATTTACTTGATTTGATACCAGGGTATAGTCAAGAAAAAATTGCACTTGCTGATTATACTGGATTGTACATTTTTATACATTAAATTAACAGGCATATACCGACTGTTGTTTTAAGCATAGGGAATTTTTGTTCATTAAAAGAGACGAAAGTTATGGCTGGTTAATTTTTAACATGGACGTTTGCATTTCTAGAACTGTAATAACTTTCAAAATATTTACTATATCAAAAATTCCTATCCTTTAAACACAAAACCCAGTAAGACAAACAATCATTGAAAATTTAAGAAAAATCGCTCGTTTTCTTATTGAGATATATTTTCTCAAGCGCTAAAATGTGCGAAATTGAGAAAATTGTGTTTAAAGTTTATGTTGCCAATTACAGTTGATGTACTCATCCATATTTCTAAAACATGTTAAATCGAATATATTATTCACAACAGAATATATAATTCACATGTCGGTTGCCATGGAAACGGATAGGGATTACTCAGTAGTGGTACGTAAAGGCATTTAAAATAACTCAGCATATTTTGTATGCAAAAAAATGGCTTTGTTGTCGCGAGATTTATAAACTCTCGAATCTATTGAAAAGTTTCTTAGACAACGCTTAACCTAGTATTGCCGTAGCGAAGTAATAACAAGCAGAAATATAGCTTTCTAAAACTAGGAAATCTTATAACGTTTATCGGTATAGTAAGCGTTGCTAAGGTCTTATACACATTTATGTTTGCCAAGCGAATGTATAGACATAATTCTTCCAGGGATTTACCTTACAAATTTTCAAGCGTGTTAGCAGAGTGTGAAAAGCCCTGATTGTCGTATTAACTTCTTAACTCTCTGTTCAGCAAAGTCTCTGACAACTTCTCGTCTACGAGACTTTATTGATGTCGATACATTTTCCCCATCGAGTACATTTTGACCAACTTCTGTTGCCGCTTGTAGCGCTCTCTTTCCTACTGCTTGTGCACCTTGTTTTAGTATAGGAATAGCAAGACTCTTGAAAATACCCCCGATTCCATATCCCCTCTGCATTCTTGGTCCATGAAATCCTTGTTAATTTGTAAACAATACAAAGTTCAGAGGTGTTTGAAAGGGGATAAAGCGGCCGCATACCGTTGTAAACAAACACAATTTACTTGGCTAAAGAGATCGTAAAACGCTGAATCGAAGATATGAACCTGCAAAATTCTTATAGCGATATCGCTATAAAAACATTAGCCGTCAACGATAAATGTACTCTAAAAACCTAATATGTTTATATGCATGTTCTCTTAAAACCTAATATGTTTATATGTACTCTTAAAACGAATACAATATATAGGCCATAGTAAACTCCAATCCTGGTTCTATTTTTTCTCAAAAAGGAAACATTTAATGAACAGTTCTATGTTGAAGAATATTTTTGCCGCCAATATTTAATAATAAATCTACTTTACGTCTTTTTAAATCGATTTTTGTGTGGATTTTGACCCGCGTTTTGGAAATTTTGGTTTAACCGCGTTTTTCTGTTGCGTGGAAAGACTCGGGATGACCTTCAAGAATTTGGCTTCACATTTCCGCTTGGAGGAAGCGTTCCAGTTGTATTTAGTTCAATGGCCATGACATAGCTGGTTGGCAACCTTGTGGTTTCATTAATATTCAATCTTTCCAATACTAGTTACTAGAAACTGCTAGCTGGACGATGCGTGCGGCGCGCGAACATTTAGGAGGAGTGGGGAAAGTTTTATTGCAGATCGATATTTGGTGCATTCAAAACGTATTTTTGGGAAGAATCAAAGGAACGTAGATAAACATACATATTGCCTGTTTGAACACAGTAAACTGTACTGAAGCACATTTTAATGTGGAAAAACATGCGTGTCAAATGCCGACTGTATTATAAAAATTCTGAATAAAAAAATTGCCTTAAGTGATTTTAATTATTCATGATTGTGAAAATAAACGACTTTCAATCATTCACGCATATATTTTTAAACCATCTTGTGACTTCGCGTGTTCAGGTATCATTCGCATGCACAGAACACAAAATGAAATATTTGACAATAACATTGGCCATATTACTAATATTTACTTCAAAACAGAAGGCAGAAATTCAGACTGCGTTGCATTTTATTAAAGTGAAAAAAGTTAAGTTTATTTGACTCGAAAAGGTAACTAAAACGTACGATATGTTGCTTTGGACTACGTTGCAAACTAAATTAAAATTGTTGAATGTATAACATGTACAACAGAACAAAATAGGTCAAAAATAGTTTATTTGAAGTGACGAGAACGAGACGAACATTCAAATCATTTACAAAAATTACGTGTTGTTCAAAACTGTCCTGAAGCAATGATAGATCGGCTGGCTGTGGATGGCCACGCATATATAAATAGATATGATCAAACCGGGTCTAAACCTGCATGGTTACAGTATTAAACAACTATGTTGACATTCTATTACAGTAAATATTAAACTATCAAATAACATTATAGAGCGGCAAAATTCAAATACATATTTAAACTTCAACGAGAATGATTCTATTCGTAACGAACCTAACTAAAGTATATGTCTCACGATTTAATATTTTAGTGTGTGATAATTATTATGTAAGTAAGTAAGTAAGTAAGTAAGTAAGTAAGCAAGGGTGCTTATTATCCTTACTTGCAGCTGAGAGCTAAGCTGAATTGCGAAGGACACAGCTCAACGTGACCAAGTCGAAGGCTTTCTAGGGCGCATATGGCAGCCACCTTTTTCTCGCCATCACGGAGCACAGCTACGATGGAAGGGCCAGTTAGGGGTTAAACCCAACCACCCTGTCAACATTCCCTGTGGGAGGAAACCGGAGTACCCGGAGAAAACCCACGACTTTCGGGTTACTAGCGCAAGCAGGTTTAACTCAAAAGTCATTCAAGAGATAGATTTTTGCTGGTGTGCTTTAATCTTTCTTTTATTTTCTATATAATATAGCTTTATTTTGCATTACTATTCTTCTTTAGATATTAAATATGGTTTAAAATGTCTTATGTTTCTTGTCTTAGTTCGCGTGACATATACTCGGGCAGGTCGTGGAGTTTCGAGAGCGGGTGCAATACCAAAAATCCATATATCTAAATTTTTTTTCTAAAACAACATCACACAATTTTATAATTTGTGTGGCAGTTGATTGATATCATTATAATTTAAGCGGGCATTGTGGCGTTTTTGCGGCCTAAAATGAATAAAACGGCCTAAAATAAAAATTTTCGGCCTAAAATAAAATTGTTTTTAGCAAGCTGACTTTTAATTAGTGACGGATATTTCGGAAAATCATTGTTTACTTCTCTCTCTGTTCTTATGTCGGCCAGTCGTTTCGCCAGCTGCGCGCAAATGTCTTTTTAGCATTTTAAACGGCGACAAAAAGCATGGCTATAAAACTAAAGAAAGAAAAAGTTATTGATCTTCGAAGCTTACTGAGCAAGGATTTATCCCCCAAAAACGGAAAAAGTGTTTGTATAGTAGCGGAACCTTTGAAATATAGTTAATATATATACACAATGGCAAAGCCGAAGTGAATGTAAGTTTATTTTCATATATCGTGGAATGAAACTAGCTTTGTTGAAGCAATTGTTGCAAAATATATCAGTATTTTCAGTTCTTGTTTCAGCTTATAATATTTAAATATTTTTAAAACTTAGTTAACACATTTATGCTGGCTTGATCGCGGCACCGTTCAGGCGTTCATTTAATCATTTTATATAGAGTTTACCGTAAATTGTTCATTTTATTATCCTGTAAGTGCCGCTAATATTATAATAATAGTAATACAGCTATAATGTTCGCGGGCATAAATATATATTATTTCCCCTTCTCAGAACTTATTTTAACCCTCGCTACGTTCATACTAAAATGAGTCTGGCACGGGCCAAAAATATATTTAAGTAGTAATATAGAGGCCGCTCAAGCCCCTTTTTGAGGGGCGCATGAGGGGCGCATCATTAAATATTCAAACACCATTACCATATGACTTGCCGCGTCAGCTGCTGCATGAGCTGCCGCATGAGCTTCCGCATCATTAGCATAAAATGAGCCGCCGCAAAGTTAGTTGCGACGAGATGAGATACCGCAGGGTGGTGCATGAGTTGGCGCATGCGTTGGCGCATGAGTTTGCGCACATCATTTGGATATGAGTTGGCGCATGAATATTAGACTGTGATGTCCAAAATAATATTAAGGTGGCTCTGGACCATTTACTTGATTTGATACCAGGGTATAGTCAAGAAAAAATTGCACTTGCTGATTATACTGGATTGTACATTTTTATACATTAAATTAACAGGCATATACCGACTGTTGTTTTAAGCATAATTAATTTTTGTTCATTAAAAGACGAAAGTTATGGCTGGTTAATTTTTAACATGGACGTTTGCATTTCTAGAACTGTAATAACTTTCAAAATATTTACTATATCAAAAATTCCTATCCTTTAAACACAAAACCCAGTAAGACAAACAATCATTGAAAATTTAAGAAAAATCGCTCGTTTTCTTATTGAGATATCTTTTCTCAAGCGCTAAAATGTGCGAAATTGAGAAAATTGTGTTTAAAGTTTATGTTGCCAATTACAGTTGATGTTATATGTAAACAACGAGTTTGAGTGTTTCATCAGGGGATCCAAACACGAGAAAAGGGTATGAAACACGAGCGCGAAGCGCGAGTTGTTTAGTGTTTTGTTAGTGTTTGGTCCTGATGAAACACGATGTTGTACGTTGTTTACACAACATCTCAAACAAAAACCAGTATAAGAAGAAAAACGCGAAAGTCGAGTTAATTTATGGGTGTTTATTACCGTGGTATCAAGACAACGATACGGTGGTGATTTCCTTTGTGTTTTGCTTATGAATTATTAATGAGTTTGAGATGTACTCATCCATATTTCTAAAACATGTTAAATCGAATATATTATTCACAACAGAATATATAATTCACATGTCGGTTGCCATGGAAACGGATAGGGATTACTCAGTAGTGGTACGTAATGGCATTTAAAATAACTCAGCATATTTTGTATGCAAAAAAATGGCTTTGTTGTCGCGAGATTTATAAACTCTCGAATCTATTGAAAAGTTTCTTAGACAACGCTTAACCTAGTATTGCCGTAGCGAAGTAATAACAAGCAGAAATATAGCTTTCTAAAACTAGGAAATCTTATAACGTTTATCGGTATAGTAAGCGTTGCTAAGGTCTTATACACATTTATATGTTTGCCAAGCGAATGTATAGACATAATTCTTCCAGGGATTTACCTTACAAATTTTCAAGCGTGTTAGCAAAGTCTCTGACAACTTCTCGTCTACGAGACTTTATTGATGTCGATACATTTTCCCCATCGAGTACATTTTGACCAACTTCTGTTGCCGCTTGTAGCGCTCTCTTTCCTACTGCTTGTGCACCTTGTTTTAGTATAAGAATAGCAAGACTCTTGAAAATACCCCCGATTCCATATCCCCTCTGCATTCTTGGTCCATGAAATCCTTCAATAGTACCACCATGTTGATATCTTAAGTAATGCTGTGTTAATAGTTTTACATCTGGGACCAGGAAATCTCTGTTTCTCGCTCCAGTTAGCGCTTCTCCAGCACGTTGATTTCTTATATAATGATCAGTAAGTTGTTTTACGTCGGGGATAAGTATATCTTTCATCTTTTCATGTGTCATGGAGGCTTCCAACGTTCAACTAATAGGAGAATGGAGTCATAAAAGTACCTTCTATTTGTACACACATCTAATATTTCATCACAACGACAATGTGAACAACACGCAATCGTATGTGTAAAATAATATTTGTAAAGTCTACAATGACAAATCATACAGTGGCATCCGGCACAAATTAAATAAAAATCTGTCCATGCACAGATAGGGCATGCACCCAAATGACATATGTGTAAACAATTTTCAAAATTGTTACATCTTGCATCTTCATACGAATCCTAAGTCTGTGTATATTGCCATGACTCCATCCGTGCTAACATTGTGAGAACTCGTCCGCTGGTGATTAGACTTTATCAATATCCAATTCCGCAAGACCTTTGAGAAATATATTCAATCCATTAGGCATTGGAATCACAGCATTATAAGGTAAAACTGTACATTGTAAAAGATCTACAATATTTGTCCCGCGTATATTTGCCCTCTGTGGACGATTTCTTCTTTGGCATTCCACATGAAAATGTCTCTAGATGTGAGAATGGACTGAGCGATTTCTTCAGCGTTGTATTTATCAACTTTATCGTTTAAACGCCGGAGTATATGTTGAACGCGCCAATGGATCGGAGATGTTCCTTGCATTGCACCTACAATCCCATGCATTTAATTTCTGTTTTAACTACATTTGAAAATTTGATGATGTCAGCAATATTACTATTAAAAACTCAATAAGTCAAGCAGAAATACTTTATTAACCTTGGTGAACATTCGTAACATCGAATTAGCGAACTTGTCAAACAATATTTTGTAGCCATTTTGTGCCAAATGGTGACGAAAGAACACTCAACGAAAGAACTCCGATATCGAGGGTATCACATTGGGCTTTTCTGCATGTTAATGCTGTTTGTGGATGGAATATTCGAACGCCAATTTATATACCTTTTTAGACCAAGCCAGGAGCAGTTGAAAAAATGCAACCTTAGGCCCTCTGCATGGTAGGAATTGAATCTGCGGTCCTGCGATTCCGGTGCAGCCCTCCAACCAACTGAGCTACAGGGTCCAGTTTCTGAGCATTAACGTAACCGCAAGTTTGTGTATATATATGGGAGGGATGCCAGTATATGGTATAGGGTAAACACTAAGATTTTTCTCGGCATCTCGTCCGATGGGAATAATAACGTTAGGAAGCGCTCCATTTATAAGTGGCTATGCAACACTGCTAACGAAGGTGCTGATGTTGTTTCCGAGAAAATTGCCCTCAAAAATTCAATAGTTAAAGGACATTGGCAACGAAAATTTTTATTGGCTTATTTAATCTTACTGGGCCACCTAACTATGAGAATGTTACTATTTTTTTCTGTAACATTTTTGTTTACGAGTAAAGTGCAAGTAAAATGTGATTAAATTTGCTCATCGGCCGCCATCTTGCATCAAATTCTCCAAATATTATCTTTGGCGTCAATGACGTTTGTGACGTCATTAGATGGATTCGCTTCAAAACAACATAGGGATCTAGGTCCTATATTGCGTGAAGGTTTTGGTAACTAAAAATATGTCGTCTTTGCGCGTTATAATGAACAAAAATTCTCACAACCAGGCAAGGGAACTAAGGAAATGCTACACTATCGGGTAAAGTCATATTAAGCGTGTGAGAAGGAAAGAAATGGCGAATTTTACAACTTGAGTGGTTTAATTGTGTCACGCGTTTGTGAATGATTGGGGTATTATTGAAGCTATACCATAGTATTTTGTGTCAATTGAAATTTAACGAGAAAGCTAATGGTCATACACTCTGGAAAAGGTTTCAGGAACCATCTGTTGTTGTAGGATACATTCTTTAAACGAAGGCAGGAGAAGAGATGTTTGAAATGTTATATTAACTCGAGACACCGAGAAAGGTTGAACGCATTGTCAACCAGCGATTTTGAGCACCTTGACCTTATCTGGAGCTAAACTAAAAGCCTTGAATGTTACTGAAAAAAAAAAAAAAAAAAAATTATTTTATTAATACAAGTACAATTAATATTCTTTTGAAAACAATCAATATTCAAGTTCTAATGATTATTAAGAATACTTATTCACGCGATTCATATAATTATGAAGCTTTGAGCTTCTATTGTTCTGTCAATGTAGTACATTATTTAGTATATGTAGCTAGTTTAGAAAAAAGCCAGACTATAGCTGTTCTCTGGCTTAAATTAATGCAGTTTCATATGTGTGGCTAAATAGTTTGGTGAATTATACATGATGAAGCTGGTAAAAATAATGCCGAAAAAGTAGCGATTCCCATGACAGTAATTCAGTAAATATAGTTAATTGCGTCAATACACAATATCAATTATATAGAAGTCAGATCTTTTAGTTCTTTTGTTATACTCTTTTTTACGAAAAGTCAAGACGCGCATTTTTTTCAATTTTAAAGAAATATTTTGGTAGGGATTAATTTTATTAATAGAAATTAATAATTTAATTGTTGCGTTGCCGCACTGAAGACTTGCTATTAACTGACATACCGGTATTCTCTTCGCTTTTCAAAATGACTGTAGTTGTATTAATCTTGTTTGTTTTATTTAAATAATCATGGGTAACTTAATACAAGCGATAAAGCGATATACTCTACAACAATCAATAATATACCTTGAATACGAATAGCATGCTATTTGTAGTTTGTTTTATGTAATAGTGCTTCTTTATACTACACTGTCCAACTGCATTGAAAGTACAAAAGCATTAAAAGGAGTAGTTCAAATCTCAATGAAGAACTATCCAATTTTTAGGCCTTTATTCTTGTGTATTTTGAATGTATATATAATTGCGCCAGCTACTTAGGTTTAATCGTTAGTATTAGTATAGACTACATGGTGACAATTTTATTTACTGTTGTATTTTCAATAATAATTGGAACTGGTAACTGAACGTGCTGATTGAGATTTGATTGTTTTACAATTTGAGCAATTTTTATGCATTTATCCAGCGAGACATTCAGGTGATCTAGACAGTGACGTGGTGGCTCGAAAATTTCAAGGGGGGCCAGTGTTAAATTTGGCGCCCCTAAGAGTTATATCGATCCTGGTGCCCCCCTAGAATTTGTGGGAGTGTTCACATCGAGTGCCGTAAGCACGAGTGATCTAGAGGGGTCTAGGGCCATGCTCGCCCAGAAAATGTATAAAATCTGGGTCTCTGAAATGGCATTTCCAGCATTCTGAGAACACATTTTGTGAAAAATTTTACTACCAATCTAAAAAAACGTTAGTCAGGTTTTGTTGTAGCATATTATAAACGAATGTTATACTATAATACAAATTTTACTATCATATGCAGACAAGTGAGACAACAGAATTTTGTTCCTGGTCAAATGTCAATAACGTATAGACTATAGGCTATAGTTATGCAAGTTGAGCATAATATAACATGAACAGTTTTAAAAGATATGCAAGTCAAAGTAAAGCTTTTGAGAGTTCGGGAGAAAGCCCGGGGTACAAGTTGATGAGATGTTCTTTGTCGCATTTGAGCAAAATTTTACGCTCGATTGTCATTGAAAGCAACGATTCAAGTCTCTCCTAAACCATGGACGAACGAATGTGAGTCTTCACCCTCTTGAGTGCAGAAAACGAACGCTCTGCAGTCGACGAACTGGCTGGGATGGCCACAGCAATAGCATAAACGCGACAGAGAGTTGGATACGCATCAACCAAACTGTAATCAGGGTTACAAAGGAGCGAAAGAGCTTCAGAGAAAGATGGGACTTTTTTCTTCGTTTGTTTTTCAGCTTTCTCGGTGCTGCTGTCGCTCTGCTCGCTATCTGACGTGCTTGAGACTTCATCGTCGTCCTCGCCGTCAATCCGGTCATTATCATCATCATCTTCTTGTGATTCATCGGGCTTGCAGGCAGTTGAACAGTCGAATTTCTCGAAAGAACGAGCGAAATTAAACAATTCGTCAGCACATCTAAGCGCATCTATATTGTACGTTTCACAAAATATGTTAAGGCACGCTTGAAGATCGTGTGCGGTTTTGAAATATTTCACAAGCTCTGGGAAGCCGCTTGGAGCAAACAACGAAAATGCTTGGAGTAAGGGTTGGTTCTTCTCAAACCGATTCTTCATTGAATTTAAGACCGTGTCCACAGAAACGTAGAAGGTGTTACGTTTCCAATGATCTTCTGGTGTTTCAGCAGGTTCGTCTTCGGCATTTTCACCATCCATTCTTCTTCGTCGTCTGACTCTTGATTGTTGCCAAGTCACGTTGGGGGAGTCGTGTTTTTGCTCTACGCATCTGATAATTCGCTCCGGTTCTTTACGTAATTCATTGAGCTCATCAATTGCGCTTTCGACCATACCCAGGGATTTTCCAAAATCTACATCAACGCGTTGTAAATATCGGCTTAGCGGACCAGTGGACGCAAAGATTTCTCGAAAGAGGTACGCGGTAGCCAGTTGAATCTGCGTCAATAAGCCAGCGCTCGTTTTCCGTGGGTTTCCATCAAATGAAATGTCCAACGCAATGGTTTCCAGGACACTTAAAATACAGTCGTAACGAGAGAGAAGGACCTTTAGACAAAGCTCGCGTGAATGCCAACGAACAGTATTAAGTCTCTTTAGAGAAAGGACTTTCAGGTTGTCTTCCGGTTGGACAGCTTCGAACAAGTCATGGATTATTTGTGTCTTGCTAAAGAGAACGTACAATGCTTCGAGGTCGTTGAAGAGGCTTATTACTTTAACAGCAACACTTGCCGAGTCGGACAAAACAAGATTAAGCGTATGCGCATAACAGTGGACAAAAGCAACATGCTTTCCAACTTTCTCCTTGATGATCGCTTGCAAGCCGTTGTAGCAGCCGCTCATATTCGAGGCGCCGTCGTATGTTTGTGCTACAAGCTTATCAAACGACACACCTTTCGAGACAAGTGTTTCTGAGATTAGATTGTACGGTTCCATTGCTTTTGTACCCGAAGCTCTTTTTCATGACAACAGGTGCTCGGAACATTTGCCAATACGATTAACGATCCTTGCGCAAATACTAAGCTGCTCGTGGTGACTGACATCCGATGTGGTGCCGGCTATTAATGCCCATGCTCTGCAATTACGGATTTCTTTGACAATTTGTGAGGCGATTTTTCTCTCAATAATGTTGATCACATTATTCTCCGTAGCGTTGCTGAGGAAAGTTAGTTTCGAACCCCGTCCTTTGGCACCTTTTTCCCGTCCTTTCTTCTTCTCGACAAAGTTTGTTGATTTCTAACCTTTCAAGATCGTTGTCAATTGTAACATCGTAGGTTGACAGGTAATTCAGCGATTCTAGAAAATTTCTTTTATCTGCTTCTGGATCATCAATTAGCGACTCTCGATGCCCTCTGAGAGCAAGTTCCTGCTTTCCCAAATGTACAATAGTGTCGACAACGCGTTTCATAATACTGCGGTTTGCCACGACTTCTCTCTTCCGGAAATTTTGTTCTCTCTTTTCTTTTTGCTCTAGGCATGAATCGATTAATCGTCCTTGCAAAAAGACAACTAGAGCAATCTTGGCATTTAATTATACGACTTTCGGACTTTTCGTGGTTTTTGATATTACTGTACTGCTTCTTCCAGTTTGAGTACCCAGCATTAGTAAAAGTATTTCCTTGGTTGTGGCGCACGTTTTCACCTCTTAAACATTCATCTGAAAATAGGAGACATGGGACGCAGAATAGACAATCCTTACTTAGCGAGTATGAAAGCCATTTGCGCCTAGTTTGATCTTCGTGAAAGAATACCGCCTGCGAGCAGTACCGGTTACGTTCTCCAATTTTCTTTTTTCTCTCAGATAAAACGGATTCAGGTGGCTGACAAGGTTTATTTTTGCAAAGCTTTTCTTTATCCTCTATACTGAACTTTATGCCAACAAGTAATGCGGGATCATTGGTCTCATTCCCTCCATCATTTACGAGTGCTGGATTTCTCGGGAGCATGCACTGTTCAATGATGATTGTGTCGTCTTCGACCCGATTCAATACTGATATGTTCAAAGCTTCGTTAAGAACTTGATGTCCGGTTTCAAAGTCAGTAAAGCTATCGTGACATCTGCTGTCATTAAATTATTTGATGACTCCACCATCGGCAGATGAATCAGAATCAAACTCAGATGCAGTTGCTACACCAGACACTGCAGATTCTTGCATTTCCATCTCGTCATCTTGAACTTCCCCTTCACTAACTTCGAGCTCGCTATCAATGCTGGAAGACTTACAGGATCTTGAACCACCTCGACCTCATCTTCTACGTCGTTTTCGTCATCCACATCACATGGCTTGTCTGGGCTTGTATTTTCAATACCATCTTTTACATCTTCGCCTTCCTCCTCCTCTTTGTCTCCTGCAGCATTTATAGGCTCTTGGTCACTATTGGAAGCATCGTCTTCATATGATGATTTGCTTGATGTTGTGAAATAGCTTTTCATTAACGATCCAAGTCTTTCGTTTTCTTCCCTCCTTGCTTTGCTTGTCTTTCCGTTTTCTGCACCTGATTTTTTTCGTTTTTGGCTTTTGTTTGTGGTTTCCATTCTAACTGTTGCACGCTAGACGTAGAATGAATAATTTATTTCGTATTATTACAGTATCAGGTTGTAATTAATATACGACACATATCAAGATTTTTACTAGTAGTAATCAAAGGTGAAGAATGCTCGAAAGAAGTTAAAAAAAGTACACAGTTTTCTGATATCATGATTCCTGAATCCTGATGGCTGATAGCCTGATATTAATTATAAAACAACTTCATTCATATTTTTTAACTCATCTTATTTTGTTACGAACACCGTAACAAGAATCTTAGTCGAGGAAATTTAGTTTCCTAAACAGTCCAGCAGTCCTTGCCTCCTTGGCGTGAAAACCAGACGACCGCCCCCCTCGTACATATCAAACGTTCTTCTTGAGTCTTGAATACAATAACTTTACCACATGTTTCTGTCTTAGCGTTAGCGAGCCGCCCAAATATAGTGCCTCGTTTAAAGCTATTTTAGATCATTATATAATGTCTATTATCAAAAATTACTTGATATACTATCTGGCTCGTCAGTGGTGAGAGGTGGACGTGTGTTTTATCGCTCCGCTATTACCCAAATTGTGTAAGATTTAGAGTGACTTTATTGAATAAAGAAAGTTAGATAGGATTCTATTATTATTTATATATATATAATATAGAATTAAAATGCCACCAAAGAAGAAACCGAGTATCCAGAAATCAAACGAAAGTAGTCCTGAAGTCCCTGAGAAAACTGAAATGGCGACCCTCGACTGCTCGATCGGGAATCTTGAACAATTCCTGGAGAAACGCTTAGACGAACAATCTAAACAAATCAATGACTTGTTCTTGAAATATACTAAGATGACTAAATCAGACTTTGACGAAGTTAAGAAGAGCCAAGACTTCCTAAGCTCGAAGTTCGATGACTTGAATACAAGTGTGAAGCAGCTTACGGAAGAGAATGCTGAACTACGCTCGACAAATACACACTTGAGAGACCAAGTGGCGACCCTTGGTGAAAAGGCAGATGCTTTTGAAGAAGATTTAGAAAATTTAAAACAGTATATACGGCGTGACATGTTGGAGATACACGGAATTCCTGTGAAAAGGGGCGAAAATACAAATGAAATTGTAAAGAAAGTTGCTAGATTAATCGACCCCGAAATGGTACTAGACGATACGGACATATCAATCAGTCACCGACTATCAACCAACGCGGGCTATACTCCTGCGATTATAGTAAAATTTACTCGACGCGACACGAGGGACAAGATTTATAACTTGAAGCGAAATCTTAGTTCGAAGTATATATCTGACTTGGGTTTCCAAGACCATTCTCGCATCTACGTCAATGAGAGCCTTACGCAGAAAAACAGAGCGTTGCTTAAAGAAGTGAAATCATTCAAGCGTCAGTTTGATTTCAAATTTGCATGGACAAGACCAGGCAAGGTGTTACTCCGGAAATCAGATGATCCTTCGTCAAAAGTATTTGCATTCTCCACAACAGCAGAGTTCAGAAGATTTTATGAAGCGGATCAATCCTACCAACGTCAAACGAGAGAGGACTAAAACGTGTTAATCAGATAAGTGTAATTACCTACTAAAAACTATTAATATAAATGTTTATGTCTGTATTGCCTTTTAGTCATCTTGATGATGACGAGTTTAACCTTATGATTTATGAATTTGCAAACGGGCCAGTAAATTTTGACTTTGATAGGCTGTCTAGCTTGGAATTTAATCCGCTACTATCCGGTTTTAATAAAGGCTTGGCCCTTTCCAATGATTTAGATCCAGATTCAAATTTCTACGTTGATGTATCCAATTGCGATTTTCACACTGAATATAAATTGAACGAGAAACTATCTCAATCCTTATTGACAGATTCCAATAACTTTTCACTCTTTCATCTAAATATTCGATGTCTCTCGCGGAATTTTGATAATTTAACCAATTTAATTGCTAATAATGAACCTCGATTCTCAATTATTGGTATTACAGAGACTTGGCTTCGCGAAGTACAACATAGCGTTGATATAGACGGGTACAATTTTGTCCATGATTTCCGGCCTAATAAACCGGGTGGTGGCGTTGGTCTCTACTTGAAATCAGAATTTGAATTTAGAATTCGACCTGACCTTGTTTTGGGGGACGGGAAGTGCGCGGAAAGTATGTTTGTTGAAATAACTAGCCTGAAAGAGAAAAATATCGTCATTGGGGTTATATATCGACCTCCTGACCAAAGTGTTGTTGACTTTATTCGTGATTTAAATTTACTAATGGCCAAAATTTCAAAAGAAAATAAACTTTGTTTTATAATGGGTGATTTCAACTTAAACTTACTCAATTGTCATTCCCATCAATATACAAGTGAATTTCTTGATATCATGTATTCTAACATGTTTTTCCCGCTGATAACACGTCCGACAAGAATTACCTCACACACCGCTACCCTTATTGATAATATATTTACCAACAAAATGGATAATTATTTGTTTAGCGGTTTGCTGGTTACTGATATTTCCGACCACCTACCAATATTTTGCTATTACACTGAGAAGTCAACTACACCTGACAATGAATTCATTGTCTTTCGTGACAAGTGTAAAACAAACAAATTAAAATTTCAAGAATGCTTAAAGAACACCACTTGGGAAAATCTAGAGGGTTATAAAGATCCGAAATTTGCATATGAAAATTTTCTACGCAAATTTACATCCATTTATAATTCTTGCTTTCCATTAAAAAGGGTTAAAACAAATAAGTAGTTACACAAACCCTGGCTATCCAAGGGCATATTGAAAGCAATAAATACAAAAAATAAATTATACAAGAAATTCCTCCGTGTTCCAACATTTGTTAATGAAAATTATTACAAAAAGTATAAAAATAAACTAAACCATTTGATAAGGATTTCGAAACGTCGTCATTATGAAACAAAACTTGAATCTGTCAAAACAAACATTAAGAGTACTTGGAAACTTTTAAATGAAGTAATCAACAAGAAAAGGAGGAACAAAAAACTACCATTGTCATTTTCTACTGATACTGGTGATGTTTCAAACCCAGTGAACATTGCAAATCGATTCTGTGATTACTTTACCAATATTGGCTCAAATTTAGCAAACAACATTCCTGCCTCACCCCGTACCCCCATTTCTTTTCTGCCTGGTGAATACGTAAATTCATTATTTCTTCAACCAGTTGAACAAACTGAAGTTATTGAAATTATTAAATCTCTTCGTTCGGAGACTGCTGCTGGTCATGACAAAATACCAATGTGGTCTATAGAAGATTCCATTGATTTTATTGGAAAACCGCTGACAGACATAATCAATTTATCTATCGAATCTGGAATTGTTCCGGATCAAATGAAGATTGCTCGTGTTATACCAATATTTAAGTCAGGCATGGATAGCTTATTTCAAAATTACAGGCCCGTTTCGGTTCTACCGATCTTCTCAAAATTATTAGAGAGGGTTGTGTTCAATCGTTTGAACAATTATATTAACCATTATGATGTTCTATTTGATAATCAATACGGCTTTAGAAAAAATAAATCTACTTCACTAGCTTTACTTGACCTAATAGATAAGATAACATCTGCAATTGACGGAAAAGACTATGCAGCGGGGATCTTTTTAGACTTATCTAAGGCATTTGACACAGTTAATCATGAAATTCTCTTTGAAAAACTTAATCATTATGGTATTCGTGGCCTAGCACTTGATTGGATAAAAGATTATTTTTTTAACCGACAACAATATGTTGAATTCAATGGTGCTATTTCCTCGTTTAATGCCATTAGGTGTGGGGTACCTCAGGGGTCGGTCCTTGGACCACTTTTATTTCTGATATATATCAATGATATCTGTAATGTTTCAGATGCATTGGAATTAGTCTTATTTGCTGATGATACCAATATATTTTTTAAACATAGAGATTTATCCTGCTTGACTAACTTAATAAATGTTGAGTTACTGAAGTTATCTGAATGGTTTAAAGCCAATAAATTATCGTTAAACATAAAGAAATCAAATTATATTATTTTTAAACCACGGCAAAAGAGACAAATTACCGATTTGCCGTTGTTTATAAATGATCATAAATTAGAGCGTACTAATCATGTTGTGTTCCTCAGAGTGATTCTGATGAACATTTGTCTTGGACACTTCACATTTCTCATATTGCCAGCAAAATATCTCGTTCAATTGGTATAATATATCGATCAAGTTTTTGTCTTCCCAATTCAGCTCTACGTACTTTATATTATGCACTTGTTTATCCTTACTTACAATACTGTGTAACAGTGTGGGGTTCAACCTACCCTTCCAAATTAAATCGTCTCTTATTGCTCCAAAAACTGGTGATAAGAATGATCAGCAAGGCAGCATTTGATGCACACACTGATCCATTATTTAAAGATCTTCGAATATCTTTTCAATTTGGCCAAATTTATGTTCTTATTCATGAAAAATATGCTTCCTCGAAATTTTGAAACTTGGATGTTACGAGTGAATCAAGTGCATGATTATAATCTGCGAAGCTCTGAATTGCTTTATGTACCATTGTGTAGAACAAATATACGACAATTTTCAGTTTCCTATCAAGGGCCAAGTTTTTTTAATACGCTCAGTAGTGATATCCGCAATGCCCTAACTCTTTCACAATTTACATTCAAATTAAAAAACTTTTTATTTTCTCGTTTGTAAAAAAACTTTATCAGAAAATAGGATAATTATATGTTAATTACGATTATGCGTACCTCTGACTGCCACTGTACGTACTACTCTATAAGGGACCGGTCATAAAGTATGTGTACTGGGGGGGTGGAGGGTAAGTTGGGGGGTACGAAACAAATTATCTAACCTTTGGGGGGGTATGAGACGAATTACGACATTTTGTGGGGGTACGAAAACAAAAATGAGTCTAATACTATGTCTATGATTAAAACTACAAACTTTAGCACACTAAAAGAGGTAGATAAGACTCTGAAACGGCCGTTTCCGGCGATCTGGGGCTTCAAATTTTTAAAAATTTCGCTCGGCGCCAACCATGGTGGCCCCCCCAATATTTAATACGTTCCTACGCCCCTGTAGCACAGTACCATTTATCGGAAAGTGTCTCGATCGGAACCTATTAGTTTGACATCTCTGCAACCTGAACAGTCTTTGATTACGTAATTTTACCGTCGGGCAGCTCCCCTACTCGTTTAGAAAGATTTAAATATTGAAAAGATATGAAATACGTCACGTCGTTCTTTTGATATATCATAAATAATGCGCATGGCCGGGACCTCTTTCGACTTTATTATTAGGTACGGAAAAGATAGTCAAGCAAGTCCTATTAATGGAATACTGCC
Organism: Trachythela sp. YZ-2020; assembly: GCA_016169945.1. NCBI lineage: Eukaryota > Metazoa > Cnidaria > Anthozoa > Malacalcyonacea > Clavulariidae > Trachythela > Trachythela sp. YZ-2020. The sequence continues at coordinate 12,308 of JADLSH010000327.1, read as the reverse complement.
ATGGCAAGCATACAAAAGTACGGATTGGATACATGTGGTGTAAAAGAGCACTATTAAATTTATGGAAATGCTCAAAACTTGGATTACCAATAACAATTTGTAACAGATTATGTTACGTTCTTGGCATTTATATTTGTTTCATGTTTTTTTTGGGGGGGAGGGTGATTGGTTGGGTGGGGTGGGGGGTTACGAAACATTTCATCACCTTTGAGGGGGGTATTAAATATTTTCCGACGCTTTTCGGGGGGGTATCAAATTTTATGGTAGTATTTTGGAATACCCTCCACCCCCCCAGTACACATACTTTATGACCGGTCCCTAAATTGTAATTATTATAAGTGAGGAAGCCCATAATTTAATAAGCCTTATGGTTTCTATTTGGGTTTCCTCGCCACATTTATTATCTTTGTATATACAACTACTGATGTATTTTTTGTGTGGCAAATAATAAATTGAATTGAATAATAAATTGAATATTTATAGCTCAAGCTTATGCAAGCGTGAAGCTTACGCAAGCGTGAAGCTTACGCAAGCGTGACAAAGCACTAGCAGTCTAATGTAACATATCAAAATAATCAAACATCAATAATCTAAAGTCTAGAATGTTCTGACGTGTTCGGTCTCACGTCACAATTACAATAATCATAAAATAGATCAATGAATACATACAGTATCGCGTTTTATTGTTTAGAATTTTAATTGCCGAATTTAAATTTTAGACACTAATGCAGGCCATTCTTGGGGATTTTGGCGCCCCACCGGCATTTCGGTGCCCCTCTTGAAACCGTCGCTGGGAGGCCGTGCCCCCCCGGCTCTCCACCCACCACGTCACTGGTCATATAGACAATAATAGCATAACATTTCCATAAGGATTTCCTATGTGATATTCGAATTTATGCGTCTATTTCACACAGAATTGGAAGAAATAGTATCAAAAGTAGTGGTACAAACATGTTACACACTTGTTAAAACCTTTCTGCCGTCTCTTTTGCCGCAACGTTTACCGCGTGTAGTAATACACTTTATATTATAAGTAGTATCTAACGAGCAATTTGATTGGCTAATTCGCGTGCTTTATGACGCAATAAAGCACGGCCACCGTTTTGATTTTTCTCCCTTTGTCCCCGCTTGTTAAATTTTCCTCGGAATTGTCAATACAATATGAGCAAAATTATAATAGTTTTAAATCCAAAGTCTGTCAGAAAGCAAGAAAAAGTAGACCTAAACGAGATGGAAAAAGCTAGCCAACAAATAACAACGGGATCCATAAACGGCGAATAAAGATTCGTAGCTGTTTCTGAGTTTGAAATATACTTTTTTGCTTGAAAGTTCGCATTCAACGGCGACAAGAAACGCGAAAATCTGTGCTATTTTGACATTTAAAGGTACAAAAACTGTATTTAGACACAAACCAAACCAAATTTATCCACAGTTCTAGGTGCAAAAACCATTTTGGCATTGATTTAGATAACACTATGTGTACAGTTTTTAAGCTGTCAAGATGCAACGACAAAAACCTACACAAATACGACATGTTTATGCATTTCTTGACAGTTTGTCTGAGAAAATTTTTAACCACCAACCACTGAATTAGCAAAAAAACACAAAAAATATTCAAACAGTACCTTCAAACAAAAACTGCCCGATATATTTGGTTCAAGATGAAAAATCAACTTGACAGCCAATGTCGTCAAAGCAGCTTGACAAAAACCCTTCGCTTTTATACCGAATCCAGGACAAAAGTGAAGCAGAACAACGAAAAACCAATCTGTCTATCATTGTGCACCATATTTGAAAAATTTTCAACAGTTTTTGTGCCTTTTTAATCCCTAATTTTTGTTGAGTTGCAAGTTTTTCGCTCCTTCGCCGGCCAGAATTCAAGCGTAGTTGTTGCCAAGCAATGAAAACATTGAAAAGCTTGCGAGTGACGTCAGTGATTACATGTTAGGAGAATATCAATATTGATCTTTGAACAAAATTGTTTACTGTGCTTATCTACCACTTATAATATAAAAGAATTAAAAAAACTCGTCTTGTGCTGTTATGGTGTAATAATGCACTCGAGGAATGTTGGGAGAATACTCGAGAAGCGTGTAAAACACTCGGCTACGCCTCGTGTTTACAAGCTTCTCTCGTATTCTCCCAACATTCCCCCCTCGTGCATTATTACACCATAACGGCACGCGACTCGTTTTTTAATTCTTAAATATAGTTTATATTAGAGAAATTGTGTCAACCCATCTAATGACGTCATTTAATGTTTCATGCATAATTAGCATACGCCGTTTTTCAAAATGGCGGACGACTATTGAACTTTGAACTTTGTCACAAATTTTCTCAACAATTAAATGCGATGGACAAGGGAAACTATGAAATTAAGTATTCCGTAGGCATGCTCTATAAATATAAGGAATAAAAATTTTCGTTGCCAATGTTCTTTAAGTTAAAAATGGTGGCATTAAATTTCATCTATTTTAAATATAACAGGTGGTCGGTTACCACTGTCTGCTGTCATATCAACTCAAACAGTATATGGTGAACCAGAATGCTCACTTAGATGCCTTGAAGAACTATCCTGCGTGGGTTTTAACTACAACTCAAAGATACTGATAATAAGTCAGTAAACTGTCAACTCAGTGGTCAGAGCGTTGAAAATATGGCAATGAACGAAGACACAGGATGGATATTTTATCAAATTTTGTCATCGGTATTTAATGTAGTGTACGAATAACACACAAGTTAATAAAGATAATGTAAAATAGGGACGTTATTTCATTAATATCCAAAACAAAAAGCATTTCTAAATATCCTCCAATTTTTTATAAGTATTTTATATGCGTCTCAAAAGTTACTTAAATCTCAATTAGGTACCGCCATTTTTCTCCCTTCCTCTAGTTTAATTCTACGAAATGAAGGTTATCCCGCTTCCGTAAAACATGAATCTTCATTGAAGACGTGCTGAAATGAGAGGAAGGTGGGGGAGAGGGGAACTCTAAAATATTGGCCGAGAGCATAAGTTGCTCAATAATTAAGCTCAAACACCAACCCGAATTAGTAAAGATTGAGAAATGGCTAATAGTTTTGATACCTTTGTTGAAACTACAAGCTATATTCAAGGAAATATAATGGTTTAAAAAATCATACACAAAATATATGTTTTGGCATGTGTGAATATACCTTATATTTTTGAGAACCCAGATATTTTTAATATTTATTTGCAGGGGAAGGAAGATTGCAGTGATCTTTACAACAGGAAAGCGATTAGAAGAAATGGTGTTTATCAAATGGATCCAGATGGAAATGGTCAATTTGATGTGTTCTGTGATATGACAACGTCCGGGGGAGGATGGACTGTGTTTCAACGTCGTCTTGATGGAAGTGTTGACTTCTTCCGAGGATGGCAAGATTACAAACACGGCTTTGGTAACTTGGCTGGAGAATTCTGGCTAGGTCTAGAAAAACTCTACAGGTTGACTTCAAATAAAGAATATGTCCTACGTATAGACTTGGAGAATACATCTAATGAAACAACCTATGCAGAATATGACATGTTCGCTGTGGGAAACGAGATTCACAAATACAAGTTAAGTTTTGGAAAATATTCAGGTGTGTTTTAGTATTCATACTTACAAGAAAATATATATGTCGAAGAATGCCGGCAAACTAGAAAATAATAAATCATTATTATTCATAGGATTTGAAGCATTATTTTATCTAATGTATTTACATTTTTCGAGTTAAGATGTGTTCAAATTTTATATGGTTACGAAAAATATGAATAGAATTATTGTTGAGAAACAATAAAAATGCCCCGAATCTATAATTTTTGTTTCTTATTCCATACTAGGCGATGGGCGTTGTTTTTACTATATTTCTCATACTATATGAGTTACTGCCAATATCCATATATGCACCTCTTGTTATAGACTGTACATTTAGGATCTCATTTGCTTTTTTGTAACGACCGCGTTCTTGAAATCTATCGTAATTGAAATTTCTTGGTAATCCAATAAACTGATTACTTGTCCAAATAATTTTTCAGGAAATGCTGGCAACTCTTTAGCTTTCCATAATGGAAAACCTTTTACGACTAAAGATTCTGATAACGATGATTGGTCAAGTGGTAACTGTGCTAATAAACACGGCGCTGCTTGGTGGTACTTTTTTTGTTACTATGCTCATCTGAATGGTGTATACGGCCGTTGGAGCTTCGAGTGGGATGATTGGAATGATGTACCCTTAAAATCAGCATCAATGAAGATCAGAGCTCGGTCGTTTGGACTGAAATAACAAGAGTTACAGCAAAATCGAACAGGAATAAAATAATAAACATTCATTGCCTTAAAAGTACATTAATTCTGAATCTCATGACGTAATGGGAGAAATAAGTTTCATTGTGCATTCTTTTTCAGAAGCTTGACCCATTTTTATGTGAATATATGTTCAAATCAGCGTCTATTGTTTAGTACGTGAATGATTTTCAGAAGGCCTACTATTGACACTCAACCACAACCTATCCCTAATCTTAACCTTCTTAGATAGATAGATAGATAGATTTAATTAAGATATCACATAGCAGCCTATAAGGCTGAATTGTGCTATAATTTACATAGATTAATAAAATAGTTAATTAATTTATACTCTATTTACACATGAATTTTAAAATACATAATTGTAGGGTAAAAAATACGCTAATATAGTAGTTCAAGAGAATCAAGATCTAAAAGTTAGATTTTGTCATTAAAATGTCTAATGCATGAGGGTATAAAAGTGTTTTTAAATCTGTTTGTTTTGGTTTTGGGAGGACAAAAGTTCTTGAATGTCTCAGATTGTAACTTGAAAGGCATCTTGGTGGTATGATATCGTGCATGTTAGCCACTGGTGTTGTGCTGATTTCAGTAAAAAGTTTCTCGCATGCATCGACACGCCTGTCACTCAGAGTTTTGATGCCACATTTAGATAAGCGATCCGCATAACTCATCTGTGGATAGATTATGGATAGAACACGCTTTTGGATCCGTTCCAGGGAGTTTGACAAATAAGAGGGTAGAGCAAAGTGGAATACTTGGCAGCTAAATTCCATAACTGGTCTAATGCAGGTAATGTAGAAGTTTAAAACATCAGTTTCAGGACGTGGGCTCGCTTCAATTGAATGATAAAGTAGATGCGTTTGTTGGCTTTCTTAATAATGTTGTTGATATGTTGGTTCCACTTTAGATCACTGGTTAAAGTGGTTATTGTCAGTCCTAAGATTCTGGCATGCTTGACTACTTCGATATGACCTGAGTTAATCTTTAGGCGAGGAAATTGTTTCTCAACTTTAGTGAAACTGATTACGATTTCCTTGCACTTCGAGGTATTTAGTTGCATCTTATTTTCTACCGACCAGTTTTGAACGCAATCGACTGCATCTTGAATATTACTGGATGAGTCTCTATGAATAATTTCTGATGCAGTAGTATCGTCAATGTATTTCCATCGCTCATGATGAGGAGGGCGGAGGTCATTTATCATAAGAATAAACATCCAGGGTCCCAGTTTAGTTCCCTGAGGGACACCGGAAGGAATATCAATCCATTCGGACATACAATCTCTTGCTAATTTCACTCGTTGTTGTCTGTTCATGAGGAAGTCGACCACCCATCGCTTGATGAAAGTTGGCATGGGTAAATTGATGACTTTTTTTGCTAAAATTTTGTGGTCAATCAGGTCAAAAGCCTTTTGTAATCAAATATTACCACTCTTACAGCATTTCCAGTTCCATCAGTGGCTTGAGACCAAGTATGAATCATAGAAATTAAAGCTTTGGTAGCAGAAGATCGGGGGATGCCACCAAATTGAAAGGGATCTATTACCGTAAGCACAGCTGGGGCGAAGTATTTTTCCACGACAAATTCCTCCGCAAGCTTAGATAGGACAGGAGTTAACGATATTGGTCTAAGGTGTTTGTTTATATCCTTAACAGGTTTCTCCTTTGGAATAGGTGTTATATTAGCCTGTTTCCATGACAAGGAAGCTTCTTTTGTTTGTAGGAGGAATTCAATAGGTTTGATATAGGGGGGGCAAGGATTTCGGCATAATCTCGAAGAATCCAATTTGGAATGTCATCGGGACCTGGGGCTTTGGATGGGTTTAGGCGTTTCAGTTTTTTTAACACCATTTCAATATCAGTCAGGTTCACATCTAAATCTGGTGGGTCGTCAGGGATTCCTTCGAACAGGATTCCTACGTCTGAGGCATCTAATGGACTGTAAGAATTCATTGGTTCCAATAGGCCATTGTTGATTAAATCTGAAAACCTTTATGTGTTAGATGTTCTGTATCTTCGATATGAAGTTGATTCAGCAGGCAGCTGGTTACCGGTTTCATACCTGAAATACGTTTAACTTCCGACCACCATGATTTCGGGTTGGACTTTTTTAGATTGGCAACTCTGGTAGCAAAATATTTTCCCCTACAGGATTTCCTCATTCTGTTCACTTTATTCCGATAGAATTTGAAAAGAGAAGTGTTACTAGACGAAAAAGCACGTTGTCTCAGCTTTATCAGTTGTTTCAATTTTTCTGTGATCCAAGGAGTGTCGTTGCGATGGAATTTTACCTGCTTCTCTGGCATTAGAGTATCATAACCAGTTTTAATGATGGAACATAAAAAATTACATTTATCATCGCAGGATATGGTTGAGTTTACAATATGCCAGTCAATGTTACTCAGGAAACGACCAAGTTCATTCTTGCGTGACTGACGAGTGTCTCTTTTGATGACAGTTCTTCTACTTGAGATACCAGCAGGTCTTCTAATTTTGGGCTCAACAATTATTACATTATGGTCTGATAAACCTAGAGGAGGCAATACAATAGCTGATTTTGTATCATAAAATGTGTACATGTTCGTAAGTATGAGGTCTAGGGTATTGGTGCCTCGCGTTGGTTTGTTTACCATTTGCCTTAACTGAAAGTCACGAGAGAGGTCTCTGGTATCGAACTGGTTAAAGTCACCGGCAATGATGATACCACACCCTGGGAAAAGACTATCAATTCGTGTCAAAGATTCAGATAGATATTCAAAGAGATCTGCATTGTTAGAACTTGGTGTGTGGTAAACGCATGCTGAAACGATACAGTTTATTCCTCTTGGTAATCTAGGTGGCCTAATATGTGTCCATAAAACCTCAAAGTCTGGATGTTCGATATCAGGTAGTCGTTTAAACATAATAGAGTTCTTTATATACACGCAAACGCCGCCATGGGTGCCGAAGACGCGGTCTCGCCTTGAGAGGTGATAATCAATTAAGGTCACGTGATTGTCACAAATGGATTCTCGTAGCCAGGTTTCAGTAACAAAAATTAAATCGAAACTGTTTTCAGACGTTAGAATACGTAGCTCGTCAATCTTAGGAACTAAGGACATAACGTTAGTCAACAAGATTATTGGGGAAAATTCTGACTTTTGAGCAGGTAATAGATTCCTATTGTCTACATTTGAAGTAATACTAGAGTTTGATCTGCTGCCAATGCCACTTTCCAGGATGGGAGTATCAACGGGAATACTCTGCCTCAATGATATTAAATTATTTCCATTTCGCCCGTTTTGCTTTGGTCTGTACACACGACTACGAGAGGAAATTCTAACTGGTATTAAATTGGCCATTATACATACGTAGAGTAGTTCCCGTCGAGGGTCAAATTTGTTTTCCGTTCTGCGGAATTCTTAACAATTTCTCTCGGTCGCCATAGTTTACAACTAACAAATTTGGGCCAAAAGTTATCTTCTAGCACCTGTGAACTGACAGCTGAGGGAACATGGATCTTAACTGATAGTGTTCCTTTGCGTCGACTTGGGAAAGCGGAAATGTATGTTGGAATTATGTTTCGTCGCTGAAGATACGAGAGGATTTGACTTTCTTTAACGTTATTGGCTACACCAGACAGGAAATATTTATTTGTTTTATTTCGCTTTCAATTGACTCCAATAAAGCCCTCGGGGTCGCAAGATGACTCAATGCTATTGATTTTACGTTGAGGAGTATCACCAGGTGTATTTATATTGTCTGTATCAGACTTTTCACTGATGTCTTTACAAATACGGGATGCCACTGCATTTGCATAGGTCGGTTGATGTCCGTCTTTTGTTAATTGTTCAGCGCTGGTCGTGTTGTTATCCTCTATTGACTCATTTAGCACTGAAATTATTTCACGCCCATTGTTCTCAATAGGGTTTGTGAATTCATTCGAGACAATAGAGCTATCGAAAGCTGGCGTATTTGCATTACAGGTGATTTCTTGATTACAATATTCCAAGGGCAAAGATTGGTTCGCTGTAACACTTGACTTAGCCCGAATTCCATCGCTTTTGCTAAGATTATTTTTACTTTTATCCATAAACTCTTGAAATTGTGAGATTACTGACGTTAAGTGAGAAATGGATCCCGATAATACTTGAATCGCTTCAGCATTCACTTGCTGGCCGACTTTTATGCATTCAAGGTCATCACTAACATCAGCCGATTGCACGCTTGATTGCCGGGTGTCTGAGATAGGCGATTCGTCTTCGTCGTGTTTACAGATCTCCTTGCACAGTTCTTTCATAATGACATTCGTTTTTCCACCATTAATGTACAAAAGGTTCTTGTTCTTCCTCCATAAAATAGTTGAGTCATCAAACGTGAACAGCTTTTTGTCACTTGCGGGCTGCGACCAAATTCCTTCCAGAAAATTCGCTTACAAAAAGTTTTAATGATTCGAGGTCACCCGTCCATGCGAAGCTCAACTTGTCGCTTAATTTGTTATCCATAAGCAAATACAAAGCTTTTGGCTAGTATAAGCCTATATTCTTGATTGGTATACAGACTTTATATGGTATATATTTGATAAAAACGAGGAGCTCGAAATTTCATGTCAGTTCGTCATGCGCCAATATGACGGTACCATCTTGTGACGGTACCAACGCTGTTGGCACATAATAAGCTTTCAGACCGAAAGTTTTCTTAATCCTTTTCCTCGGTCATATTTATCATTTTGGTCGACCTAAACAAGCATTTGCCAGAAAGAGTCGGTCAAAATTGTTTTATCACTAATATATAATCATATCACTGCGGTAAATTTGGAATTATTCAGCATGATTAACTATTCTCGTTTACGATGACGTTTATTATTTAGGCGTCTGCAGTCCATATCGACCGGACCGACGTTTAGGATATAAGCTTTCTTAATATGGTCACTCGTGAATATTAAAATTTCCTCCTCTGACATTAAGGTTTTTTAAGAGCAACACCAGATTTCAATCTGATTAACAATGATAACAAAACTTACATACACATGACTGAACAAAATTGACGACCGAATATAATAAACAGAAATTGCAGAACAAATGTACAAGTCATTTTTGAAACTACAGAATACACAAAGGCAAACAAAGCTTATACCCTCTTGTTTAGAACTTGGTTACCTTATACATGTACTAGAAATACATGCATGCAGTAACCCCTCGCCTGTCACATTCAATTCCATTATTGAAAAATCCATTTTTCGTAAAAGTTTATATAAAATTTAAGACACATGATATCATTATTAATACCTAACAATTGAATGTTGTTTAAAAAATATTTTAATTCTCAACACACAAAGAATAACTTCATTTAAAGAAAAAACTGTAGACTTGATAGAAAGACACAACATATGAACAATAAATTATTCTTCTATTGATACTATAGAAATCAAGCCATTCCATTGACATTGTATATTTATCATTTATAGACCAAGCGAGGCGAATTCGGCGGAAATATTACCCGAAGGATGATATGGCCGCCCCGGGCTGACGAGAGGGTTTGACGAGGGCTTGGCCTCGAGGAGCGATTATCACTGAGGGAATAGTTTCGCCGAATCCCCATCGGGAGGTCTATAAATGATATTATACCGAAAGAAGAACCGACTATGCTGGAGAATAAAACTTGCTGGAATAACTAAGCGAATACAGCCGTTTAATTTCTTATTTTTACCTGAGTTTCTGACGTTTTCCCTTTAATATATTTTGAGCTTGTATCCTTGGATCATTAGCTGCAATATACCTCTTGAAAATCGTCATTTTTAAAATGAATAAATCTTTTACTGAAAATTACAAAACAAATTACGAACGCCATATTTGTTTTCCCGCCATTTTCACACATTGAGTCGTGCGTGTTGTCTCATGCGTGGTTCACGCGAATAATGTTCCAAATCCCATGTTCCCGGGGAAACAGGGTGGAATTTTGCCATCGCTGGTCAACAAATTGCGGCGCACTTCGCGAAATGTTTTAGAAAATTGTTAAAATGAATAAAAACAGGTTTTTGTGTGTTTTGGCCAGAAAACAGGGATGTATCAGTACTAAAATACTTTTTGTACAAAGTTTATGACAAATAAATAGATAGAGTTAGCTCAAATTTAAATTGTGAGAACAAAGAAGATATCTTCTACATAAAATGTTAGAACTATTCATCCAGAAGATGTTTGTCTATATTTTCCAAACACAATTATAAACACATCCATGAACGAGAATGAATCATTTTAATCATCTGCCCATCACAAAATCTACCATTAGTCCATCGTCAAAAACCATGATATTGCACCGTCAACCCATGCTTTATATTATACAACACTTTCAATCCAGATAAAAACATCCAGCTGAGAACAAAATATTTGTTCCACACTCACTCAGAACTTGATCCCACAGATGATATAAAATTGGTGCTGATACTTCAAATTAGACTGGAGATTGTGCAAAGTTTCAAAGAGAGCCATAGTTTTGAGGGAAAATGGGAGTGGAAAATGGGGGAAATTCAGTAAGAAAATGAAAGATTAATATAGAAAGCACCACAACATCCAGTCACATTACTGAACAGATTCAAGTCAAGTCCCATCAATTTATGGGTGGCAAGTGCAAGTGGCTGTTTGCAGGAAAATTCCTTGAGCCTACAGATGAATATTTCTACAACTCGCCGGGGCGGTATGTGTATTTATTATTGACGTAAATAGATGAACTATGTATGGAATTATAGCTAGCAGTATTTATATGTCAAGATTGTCAAGTTCTCATTTATATCTGTCTTCGAAGTTTCTATTACAACAAACCATGAACAATACATATAGCAAGAATGAAAGCCCATTATATCCATTTGAAATATATTCTGATCCCATACCAAACCCGATCATTGAACTTGTCCAAATGATCCATCTGCAGAACCTGAGAGAACATCCACACTCAACTGCCACATTAACAAACACGCAAATATTACGTTGTCGTTGTGTTGAAAGAAACATTCGTTAATCGTTGTGTTTATGACTTATACTCAGTATTAAGTTATAGAAGGACAAAGAGTAAAGAGTAGTTACATGTATGATATAGTTTTAGTTTTTGTAAATGTGTTACAGGGTTCATATTATTAAATGTTGTGTTGAAAATTTTGTTTACAGTAATATGGCTCTTCACTGTATATGTTTGTACCTATACCCGGGACTGTCACTAAAATTTACATGGGCTGCTATTATTATATATTAGCCCAAGTTAAGTAAGTCCGTCGGAAATCTGAATTGTTTGGTACAAATAGTGTAAAAACTAAGGGTGTATAGTCGCAATACTGGCTTCAACCAGGAACACCGACACAATTTTATGATTTTTTCCAAAGCGGAAATACTTCGTGTAACTTCTTCTAAGCCTTAACAACAATGTCGCAACATTCATATAGAATTTCACTATCGTTCACGTTCCATCACACCACATCCATTTATAATACAGAAAACTAATTTACATTTCTATTTTAAAATATTATACATCCCAAATACAATTATATCCTATCAATCTACAAGGTATACTGTGTAAAGTTTAAATTAATACGACTATTGGGACTGCAGGCTTTGCAGCACGTTTATATATGATTCCCCGTTTTATACCATGGAGGTTATAATATAAATCGGATACTATAGTCTACACTGTTTTGATAGTCATAATACAGATTGCAGATCGAATACATGCAGTATACTATATATATACAGCCATCGACTTGCACAAGTTTATTGACATTGCCACATTGGCATTAAGTTCCTCATAGTTCATAAGGCTATAGTTGTATTTGAAATAATATAGCTCTTTAAACTGCTACCACATTTACCTTCCTTATCATTTATATAATCTGCAAACTCGCATTTGAGATACAGTCTTTAAATATTTTGTCATAATCATATTCTCGAAAGTAAATGTCTAATAATGCTCATGCAGGAAGCGGAAAATAAGTGAATTTCTAAGCAATCCTTCCGTTGATTATCCAGTACTGAAT